>BDGG01000007.1:2171886-2342111 GCA_001949185.1 Ramazzottius varieornatus
GCGTTAATTTAGGAGCACTACAGTACAGTAGTAATTCATCGTAGAGGAGAGGTATCATTACCACTCTGCACTCAATAAGTTTCACTCCAAACTGTGCACGTTCGTTAATCACGAAGTCACAGAGCTTCATCAAAGTTGGCTTTTTGTGGAAGAAATTCATTCCAGAAGGGTCCGTTCAAATTTGTCAGAGCTATTGGTTCTGCAGGGGTTGATAACCTTCGGATTTTGAATGTGCAATTCCTTGTGCACACCACGTCGAAGCTTGGGCTTTTGCGACTTAAACAGGCAGAGAAAAAGCTGTCCCATAATCAACTTGGCCAGTGCAGTTCTCAGCAGAACCACATTTTTGGGTATTTTTGACCAATTCTCAATTGCGCCGCTAAACCAGTTTTAGGTGGGTTTGACAGCGCGCCACACTGTCAGCGTTCCCTCTTCTGTATCAATGAGAAAGTGCTCAAAACGTCATACTTGGTCAGTGGGCTGAATCAGCTTCTGCTCAAAAGATAAAGGCTGCAAACAACCTCTCCGAGGCCAAAATATTCCACTCCATGACTTCCATCCATAACAAGCTTTTCCGTCTACAGTTACCTTTAAAAATTGGCGGTAAAATTCCAAAGATGATCAATTTTTGCAGTCTTTTGGTATATCTGACCGTATCGGACATTTTCTGGCGGGGTTTTGAAGTGCATCTCTCGGCTCATGTCTTTTGCCATATGGGCATTTTGCTACGGTTGTTTGTGACGGTTTCTGGCGCTGTCTTGGTGCTTCGTTGTTGTGAACCCTCTCGAGTTTACAACGTCAACTTTCATGGCGGTACGCAGTCGCTTTACGCCTGCTACGTGTTGTGGACGTGTCTGCGGTTTTGTTTTTGGGCTAAGCCGGCAATCGCCAATTGAATGACCGAAGCAAGTGTGCCTTCTGGCGCAAGAGCTCTAATCAGCCCCCACCATCTCAGACAATCCTTTCTTTCTTCTGCAAAGAACAATACAACCCCACCGCATAACAACATTAACCACTGTGCATCGTTTTCTCTTGACATTTTACGACATAATGCGCTGGTCGAACTAAGCCACCTCAATGCCAAACAAAAAATACTGTTCTTGATGTTTTAATAAAGCACAGTATGACAAAGGCTCTTTAGCTGCAAACCGCTAACTCAATGGCGGTGTTTGATGGAACATGGAATGAACGGATGGAATGATGGTGGTACCGGTAACTGCGGTTGATGGCGCGGAAAAAACACCATGTTGATTCGAACACGACGTAAAAATTTCTCCGATAGCGATATGCTAGACTAGACTTTAACCTTGCTCGCAGATGCACATTGTCCGTACATCCGGTAGAATTCTGCCTCACGGGAAGAAGATAAGCTTAATTTGACTTTTGCCGAAAAATCAATGATTAGATAAATCATGATCTAAATATCGAGAGAGCTATACATTTATTGAAGGCGTTAGACTGCTGGCAGTTCGGTTCTTGTAGTGAAAGACGGACGTGGGCACGGTATAGACTGTAGAGGTTTTGAAGATTAGGCTACATTGTGTCCTCTGAAAGTTTGCCACCCTGCCATGAAAGTATAGCAGACCTTCAACGTTATTTTTTATACTGCGTCATTTGCCGCCGTAAAAGGCTGTAAAACTTTGGGAGTTTGGCCGCAAGAGGCAGCGTTGCATACCTCGAGTGGCTTAGTGCGCAGTCGGCAATGTCGCTGCATGCCGTAACTCGAAATATCCACTCGATGGCAACGGTAACTGCATTAAAGAGTTGTGCTTCTGTGAAATGCACCGCCAACTCTCTCTGTCTCTCCCCACTTTCCAACTGTACCATTGGTCTGATCAAACATCAAATATTGCGCTTTATTAGCTCCAGATAAGAGAGTTATTTGCGAAGCCTGCTCCAAGTTCTCTTCGCAATTGACAAAGAATTAGGTCCCTCTCACACAAACACTGTAACTCCACTTCTACCCCCAGAAAACCTTTTCTAATTTTAACTCGATTTATCCTTACATTGTATTGTCTGGAGTAAAAAATGTCGACGGCTTTGTCGACCAGCAGCACTACTATATCGCGTTTGTCGGCCTCAGCCTTACTCGCCCAGTACCTCACTGTTGGCGCTAGCAATCACGCTCATGGCAATCCAGGTCAGTGCTTTATTAGTAAATAGGTTTTCTCCTGTCATGCTCGGCATTCTAATATCGTCCGGCAACAATTGCCGCTCTTGATTCGTTATTGATCGCTTTTGGCCTCCTACCTGTCCGAGATTGCCGTGCACGTCTTGCACACACCTGGTGGCAGACAACAGTACTTCCTTCCCTTTAGTCCACAGGAATATTCGGCAGGTCTTCGACACTGTCAAGGCTGTGCTGGCAGCCATATCGGCTTCCTTCCTGATGCCGCTCTGTCCAATAGTTCAGTATCGACTCGACCTGAATTTGTTAGCAATGTTATCAATTTGACAGGTGCATCTCAACACACTGCGCAGCTTGACAGGGGTATCGTGTATGTCATTGCGAGTCTGCAGGGCACCTTGTAGACCGTTCTTGTGCTTGTGCGCCAGTTTGAAGGTGTCCTTGACGTTGGAGTAGTGCGGTCTACTACGAAAGCAAATGTGGTACCGGGGTGAAACCACAAATGTTTATTGTCTCAATGCCGGCACACACCACTTCGTAACTGAAACTGTCGACGTAACCGCGCAAAAATGTTTAACTTTGATGGAGCGGCGCAATGGTGTGTTCTTGAATTTCCTGTTTATGATGATTAGATATGATAGGCTAATCGGTATGCTGAAGATTGTTTGTTGTTACAGAGAGTGAGGAGGCTGGCAGCAGCGCCATGCAGACAGCCAGTCTACCCGTCACCGGCAGCACGTTCCGGCAGGAATACCCTTCGACGGCGCAGTTGTTGGCTAGCCGAAGCAAGGAACGCCACCTCTCCAACAACACCCTGGATGGTGCGGCTTCCGTCTCCTCGGCCTTGCCCTATACCGTTGACGGAACTAAAGTCATCTATCCCGTCGTCAGGAAACTGCCCAGTTATGCCTCGTCGCGGGTGAGCGTTAACTCGGACTTGGAGGCCTACCCGGCCACACCCTCGCCCAGCATACCGGATAGCACCTATAGTCTGGCCTCCAGAGGTAGTGCGGCTGGCCGATTATCCCGACGCTCCCATGCTGTCATCTATTTCAGAGGTACGCTAGATGACGTCACAGACGACCTATTGACAAAAATCGATTCTGCAGCTGGATCAATGTTCGGAAAAACCACGGTGCTGCAAATTCCTGCTGTAGATCTTGCTCTGGCCTACTGTAACATTTCCTCAGACTATATATGTAATCGCAGAAAAATATTCCGATTGTGTGGAAATGTTCTTTCTTCCTTGTCACTCGAATCGCTAAAAACGCTCTACAGTAAGCTGACAATGTTTTGGGGTTTCCCTCAAAATCAGTCAAGGAACAGTGTGGAGTACGGTCCATTGTTGTCGTTATTAACAGGGCTTTTTGGCCGTGTGGTGGGCAATGTATGTTTGTGTGATTTGCAGATCGTACAAATAGCGCCGTCATTCCTCAGCACACTCGTCCTGACAAGTCCTTGCCCAATGTCGCCGTAACAGTTGAGAATGGCCAAAAGGCGGCCGAAGAATTACACTGTATACCTTCGGACTCCGATCAACAGTTGGCTCCAGCGCCGCGTCGTTCTAGCTCGTCATCCTCATCATCAGGTCGCGGAATTCAGAGACTGACAATTAAAATGGTACTGAAAGAAAAGAAAAGTACTGAATCACCTTTCGACAGCGCACCCATTACCCTTACTCAAACATACACCGAGAGTACCAGCAACAGCCTCGTCCCGCCTGCCCAAGACGACCTACCAAATGGCGCTACGGCGGCCAACCTGCAACATCATCACCACCCGTACACTCGGCGTGTCGTACCTATGGTAGCACCTCATCAACGCTCCTTGTCAGCACATGCCAGCCAGCGTAACAATGCTGATGTCAAAGGCAAGCTCAGTGCCTCGGAAGTGGAACTGTGTAAGCCCCAAGTTGTCACTCTCACCACCAGACAAGAACCTGCTGCTGCCACCATCATGACCGACTCTTTCTCACGGGATACCACACTGAGGTCTTCCTCCATCTATGAACGACGGGGCCCCGACAGCAGGACCTCCACCATGTCTCGAGCCTATTCCAGGACTTCGTCGCTGTTGAACGACAACAGCAAGCCCAAACCTTACAGGTCCTATGAGCGACTGGATATTATGGACGAGGAGGGCGGACGGGTGACCAGGGAACGCTTGGAGGAATTGAAAAACGATGTTATCCATATTCAAGTCCACGAAAAAGGTGCGTCTCTCCCTTTTGATACCCAACGTACCGCCACCGCCAGACTTGTTCGCTCAACTTGATTTTACTGCCCAAGTCACATTTTTTGTCAGTCGAGACAATTCAAGGATATTTGCTTTTCCCACGTTACAGTATTTCGATAAATTTCGATGAATATCGAAATAACACGAAAATGACCAGCTTTACCTCTACCTCTATGAGACACACGAACATTTTTCTCGCATACAGAAGGCTAAACCAAACGGGGTTAATCGTTTTTATCTTCAAAATGTTGTGGTCGATATCGACACAAAAAAAGAAACTTTGATAAAACCTACGTCGTATTTCGCGCCTGACTGGATATTGGCATCTCTCATTCAGAGCTTATCACGCCCGAGATGTTTCACCCATGATGTGATACAGAGCAAATGACGCGGCTTTGCTGATTAATTGCAAGGTTCCGCACGCATTTGCTGCAATGTAGTATTCTACTTTGTAGGTGACAAGGTCCGCCTTACCGCAGCCGAAGCCAAGAAGATTGAGGATAACGAAGACAGCGATCTGTCGCATTTACCAGCACGGCCCAGCATCGAGGTTGCTCTGAGCGCACAGGACAGCGACGTGCTGGCACTACCTCCGCCGGAGAAACCGCCTTCGCCAAGGTCGAGACGCGATCGCTATGAACTGCATCAAGCCATGTCGTGGAAACGCGAAATTGAAGTGCCTCAAGACAGGTTTGTCAAACTACCACGCCACATGCAAAAAACCTTCCTTATCAATAATCCATCTTCAAAAACATCACTCAAGATCGAAAAATATTTTACTACCATTTCGACAAGACGATGGAATATATACCCGTTTCTTCAAAAATATGCATATCGGGCGTCGGCGAATCAAGTCTGCCTTCGGTCGTTTTGCCGAGTGGCGCTTGTTCTTACCATTGGGGGCTAAGAGTGTGCGCCACTTGGAGAAACGATCTTGACGAAATTGAACAAGTGGCGCATGCTTTGCGACAGTCACAGCGAGAACGTGCGCCGCTTGTAACGGCCATCTGATTAAAACCATCCGCCGACATGCCAACTGGGTTTATTTTTCATGGCGTATCTTATTCGAATACTTTAAAGACGACCTATTGGGTTTTACAGGATTCAAACGCCGGTTAGTTATTCGGAAGTGGAGTATGGGTTACATCGAGCACAGCCCGACCAGCAAGAGGTGCCCGTGTGGAAAGAGGACACACGAGTGGTTGAAGCACGCTCTGTCTCGGCGCCGGCACCTCCCGCCAGGGAACCGCTGCACGAGAGGTACGTTGGTCGAGCATGGGACGAGCGTGTGCCACTGCCGCGAAGACCGCTTTCACCGTTGAACAGCACTGTGGCATTATCGTCGACCTTGTATTCCAATCACGAGCATCAATCGCATATCGCCTACCGCAGTATCTTCGACAAATGTAAGTTTTCAGACCACAGTCACACCCAGTTTACATTATGCTTTTCAAGTCAAAAACTGTTCATACCTTCCAAAACGCGGGTTACATTCTTGTATTTTCGATAGTTTTGAACAATCGAGGTTTCCGTGAAATAATATTTTCCCACAGCTTTGTGGAAAGACGAAAGTGCATTTTACAGAGTGATCCCTGTAGGTTGGAACGATTTCTAAAACTCGTGGTAAAGTCGCTTCTAGCTATACAATTCCAAACTTCAACTCGTTCGATGGAGCATGTCTTCATCTTGAATTTTGTGAAGGTCTCCTCAACAAAACATTGATAAACCGAACTTTTTTCTACGGTTCTTTCTGGAGAGGTTACGGAATGGCGGGAAGTGGGTAGAGTGCTTGGTTGAAGTATCGAGGTGCGAATTGGTACAAAGAAAAGAATGAAAAGGGCTCTGGCTATAAAAGTGGTAATATTTGTTGAATCACCGGTGATAAGAAAAGAATGTTTGGTTTAGGTGCTGTTACACCTTTCTGTATTCTGTAAGCTCCAGCAAGCCTCGCAGGCCATAATATAGCTCTCATGCACCACCTTCCTCACTTCAATACACTGCGATAAGCCGCCGATACAGTTCCAATATTCAGCGGTAATAATCCGCATTGCAGCATTCTTTATTTATTGTTCCAGGTTACACCGACGAGCGTATCAACGAATTACGCAAATCGGCAAACGACCTACGGACCCTGGCAGACGGCGGCCATGTGTCAACAGCGCCAACAAGCTCCTTCAAATACAATTACCCACCTGTCGAGTCATCCTCAACCTCGCGGACTGTACCTCCCTACCGTGAGCCGTTGAGCACGTCATGCAAGCCATCGCTCATTGCGCCCAGAATACCCCTGTCCAGCACTGTGTCCTCCGAGACCTACCGCAAAGAGTCTAGCAGTTACCAGTCGGACTACTCGGCGCTGCCGCTGACGCAATACAAGAGCACACCAACACTGCCCAGCACGGCGACCTCGCTACCAGCACGCACTGCAAACTATTTCACACCAGGAAGTGTTTACCAAACAGATGTTGTCACTCATAATCACTCCACTAAGCCACATGATACCTCGCCGCGTTCAATACCCCGTTACGAGCCCTACAATCGTTATGCCCAGCAGACAGCTGACACGGCTAAACCTCACCAACAGCAAAGCTCGTTCGCCTACCAACCCGCAACATCGCACATTTCCTCGCCGCTCCAAATTCAGAAGAACCCCTCTGCAAAACCCATATACCAACCCGAAGAAAGCAAAGTGTACAAAAGTACTACCGCAGAGACCACCATGTTCTCCAGCGGTGTCCCACCTAAACAAAAGTTTAATACGGAATATTCGCGGCAGACAGAACCAACTTTGGGAATGGCGCCGAGGCTGTCTGAGCAGAAACCTGACGACAGTGCCAGGGTGCAACCACGGTCAACAGGCTCATCGTGGGCTTACGGCTACAAACTACCCGAAGAGCAATTCCGTTCCAAAAGCGCAGATCGGCCCGACACTCGATCATCGCTCTATTCCCGTCCCGATCCCTCCTTGAAGACTGTCGAGCCTTCCGTCCTCGAAGCTCTGCGGCCAAAAGCCAAGCCCGAACCGCCGCAGTCCCCCGACGTCCGGCCCAAAGACTGGGTGCCGCCCTGCAAAGCCAAGATCATGCAGGCCAAGCGTAAATACATGAGCCAAAACCCGCCATTGATGACGTCCACCCGACAAGCGACGGACCCATGGGAAAGGTACAAGAGCTCTTCGCGGGAAAGGACCGAGTTAAGAATCAGTCGCGAAAGCCTCGAAGCCATCAACCGCGAGGCCACCAGAAGGCAACGTGGCAATAATGGCACTTCGGCCCCCAATCTAACCGCCTCGATGAAAGCTCTGACCGACCCCTCCGTCTATCGCGAGAAGATCTACTGGCCGGAACGCGAAGTGCAAGCCAAACTGAGCGAGTCACAGGAATACTTGAGTCGAAAGTTCGCGGCGGACTACACGGACGACCCCACGACGTCATCCTTCGCCAACCGCTTCGACAACCGTTCGCGAAGTCTCCCTCCCATGTCGCGCTACTCAAAGTCAGCAGCGACCACCCCTATCGAGTCACCCTACCCTGAATACATGGACGGTAGCAAAGCCAAGAGTCTCGAGTACTTGTCCCAAGTCAAGAAATACGACTATGAGATTGTCCCCGAGAACCAGTTGCAAAAAGAAAACATTTCCGGCTATTCGCGGTCGAAGCAGGCTGAAGCAGACGACGAGACGGACTACAGTAACGTCGTTCGCAAGTCCTTACAAAAGCTGGACTTGCCGGACTGGTATCTACAGTCACCCTACAGTCAGCCCGGAGTCATGGAAGGTACGATTCTTCGTCACCGCGCCAACTCCACAACCGGTAGCTCCTACTCGGCCTACAACACCATCGACCGCTCCGAGCTAACTTCGCCCACCGGCACGATGCATTCCACCGAGGCAGCCACAACACTTCCTCGTCGTGACCGACCCTTGACAGAGTATCGTCCAGCCAGTCGAGGAACAGAGTACGCCAACAAGAAACCCATGACATTATCCCAAGAAAAAGTGTGGGATCTGTACACCGGGCCGTTCTACAACAAGAAAGCCTCAGCCAAGGCCCGCCCTTCGGCCATCTATTCGCCGGCTTCGGAGCACACACAGCGACCCTATAACCCCCACGACTCAGGCTGGTCCTCCGACTGGAACAGCCACCATGAAGGTTCCAGCGAACAGTCCGACGAGTCGGTGGCTGGATCGAGGCGCAGTCCACGAGCCTGGAATGCCAAGAGGTCCGTACCGGATGTTGGGACTTCATCGACGTCCTCGTCGTGGTACCAACCACCCCTGGGCAGGAAGCACAGTGAACCTTCGACCAATACCAGACCCGCACCGCCGTATCGGCCGCCGGGCACAACTACCATCACCACCACCACCACTGCGGCACCGACCTACCAGCCACCTCAATTTCACCTGCAGACTTCCAAGAAGATTCTACAAGCCACACCATGGGAAGTGGTGTCTATCAAGACGGAGACGTTCAAGACGGAGAATTTAGCCAGGAAGAATTTCGTGACGGAAACCAACGACCCTGTGAGGATACAGCAGTTTAGTAGCCACAGTAACTCCCAGTGGGGTAGCTATGTTTGAAGCTAAGTTCGGTGGATCTTTATCTGACACGGTGAATAAATAAAATTTGTTTTTCATTTTACGTTCATAGGTAATGTGTTTTCCTCTTGTCAAACTTTTTATTACGAAGTCTTCGTTTTTTTCCCCGCCCAATGTTGAGAACGGTGCTCACTTGTATTACAGCCATGTGCATTTCTGACGTACAGTAGACTATAAAGGGGTAAATTTACGTCAGCCTGATTGTTAACTAAAATGGTACCTGGATGAATTCACGACGTCATTCCCCTAGAAGATCTTTCTGTTTCGCCGCAAGAAGAGCTTCCAAGTCTTTCCCATATTTATCCGAGAGTTGCATGAGCTGCGAGAGACACGGCGAATGATCGTAAGACTCTCAGCAATACATGAGAGTACGGCAAACAAACTCGATCAGATCGTTTGCCACAGTGGCGCACGCTTCGGGCCAATTTCACCGAAAATGTGCGCCACTCGGGAAAACAATAACCGCCGAGTTTGCTGATGTGGCGCACACTTCCAGCCATGATCACTGAGAACGTGCGCCACTTAGGAAAGCGATCTGGTCGAGTTTGCTTTTCCAAACTCCCGCATTACTTATTGAAAACATTACCTTTGTGACTACGTTGTGGATCAAGTCCTCGGAAGCGGAAACGCTATTCTTAGCTTCTTTGACATAACCATTCTGAACTGCCCGTATCCGTTCCTTGAATTTGTTCAACGCGGTTTTGGCGTTCTTGGATACGGTCTCCCGGTGTTCCCTTGAAACCCTACAAAGCAATTCCATGATTCAACCCCTTTTTCCATAAAACTATCAATGTGCTTATGATACGTACTTTGGGACAGGTAGATATATCACATGACCTTCAATCTGTGGGTTCAGGTTTAACCCGGAAGAGTTCAAGGCGGCAACGACGGGCTGGACATAGGTCGGGGTCGAAGCCAGGTTGATCATGATGAGTTGAGGAGTCTTGAAAGTAATTTGGGCAATGTTGTTCAAGGGAAGCTTTTTTCCATCCAGCTCGACCGATATCGTGTCGAAAGACGCTGAAAGAAGGGAAGGAACAGTTGAAACAAGCGAAACGATCCGGAAAAGGTACAAACGGGCAATCGAGCTTCACCATGACGGTCAATCAACCCATACAGCAAATACATCACGCAGTCTTGCGGCTTGACACAGGCAAAGCAAAGCAATAGCGCGTATTTGCCTGATTGATGGCAAGGAACAATCACCACAGTACTGTTTCCCTCTTCATTCGCTCACCAGCTTACCAGCGCTTGTTCGCAAGGAAAACTGTTTCTGTAGCGTATCTCGGAATTCTTCTACGAGGTTTCCCATGGCTTTCTCGTATTCTGGAAAATTTACGACGCTCTCAGCTTCTTCTGGAGTCAGCTCGACCACCTTAGCGCCCTTCTTCTCCTTTTTCCTGTCCTTGGATGCGTAGCGCACAGGTACGATCGGTTGTATCGAACAGCACACTTCCCTCGGCCTCAGTAACGTTCCGTCACACAGTTTAGAGGAGTAGAGGGCTCCGGACGCAGGCTAGGGGCAGAAGGCCAGTTGGTACAGAGGTGTAGGAGAAGCAAAGACTGAACTTACCTCACCGGAAGTCAGCTGTGTGGAACGACAGATGCTCCTGCTGGTAATGAACGGCTGGCTTCGTCGCGCGAACCAGTTCCGTAGCTGCAGTGTGAATCCCTTGATAGGCTTCATCTTGTTCCTTTGAATCCGACTGCTGTGTACCGAGATAAGCTGCTGAAGATCTGGAGCAAAGGAAATTTCAGACTGTTAGAATGTGATGTCATGGAGCGAGACCGAATGTCAATGACGATGACATGACGATATGACGGCATGTCGGTCATGTCCTGTATACGCTATCTGTGTCTGTTCGAGTTTGGCCGCAGAAGAGCTGCTGGGATTCGTACCCAGGACCTCCGTTTTTTGTGCTCCTTTGCAAGACCTGATCCTGATTTTGCTAAGGTTCAAGTGTTTGGAGAGTGTTTGGCGACGATGCTGACTTTGAAATTTAGGTAAGACAATGTGACGCATTCAACGACCTGTTCTCAGGACATGTGACGAACGGAGGCTGCAGCCTTGCTTCACCAGAAAAGCGTCTCCTCGATAGACTGCTTGCCACACCAAAAAGTCAGGCACGAAACCCGACGTCGTCAACTTTACGCCGTTAACCACTGAACAGCAAGTTCCCAAATCTCCAATATAAGTCGGACGTCGGGCAACTTAAATAAGCACTATATTATACATCAGTTTGACGGCGATATAATTATTCTCTCCTTGACTCCTTGTGAAAATGTGTCGACAAGTAATTGTCCTCTTTCTGGCCTTGAGCAGTTCGCACTGCCTCCTCACGACCTCTCACAGACCTCCTAAAGCCGGAACGATGCAGGAAGCCGACTGCATCGCTGACATTTCGGGTTTCACCTGTGCTGATGGGATCAACTGCGTTGCTCGTCACTTCAAGTGTGACGGGTTCGCCGACTGCGCCGACGGCAGTGACGAGAGCAGCTGTTTCCAGCTCTTCCAATGCCGCAACCTGCGCTTTATCCTCCCCTCATATCGATGCGATGGTGAAGACGATTGCGAAGATGGCTCGGATGAAAGCTTCTGCGCCGGTATCGGCAAACCCTTGCCCGTCCCAGCGGTGGTCTGTGCCAAGGATCAGTTCAACTGCAACGGTGAGCAGTGCATCCCCAACCATCAGCGGTGTAACATGGAGAGGAACTGCCGTAATGGCCACGATGAGAAAAACTGTCCCTGTAACGGGCCGGACAAGTTCCAGTGCAAGAACGGTCGCTGCATCGAAGGCTGGCGCAAATGCGATCGCTCCAACGACTGCGGCGATCGATCGGATGAAATGGGCTGTGCCACTTATGCTTGCAAGGTTAACGAGCACAAGTGCCGCGATGGGACTTGTGCGCTTTGGAACGTGGCCTGCAAGGACGGTAGTGGCCGTCGTTGAGGACTTTTTGTCAGGCTCCAACTGCATCTGAAGAGGCTGCAAATTATACTAGTTCATTAGGCATAACTGTGGCAGTCAACTGGCTGATTTCTTTACTGAGTTCGCAGGTCCGCCGCGCGCCCTTCGACGCCTGGGGGGTACCGCGACCAAAGAAGAAAAGCGCCGTCACCAGCATATCTTCAAATTTTACCTAGAAGTTTGCATAATTCCTTCCTTGTTTATAACAACAAGCAACATCAATAAAGTCAATCGTCGTGACAAAGTAGTCTCGCACATATCGGCAAGATTGAATGTACCGGTAGGAAGTCTGGAATAACTTGACAAACAGCACTGCGGAAGACCAAATTTGGCAGGCCGATACAGATGCGCTACTTGTGTGACTCTCACCGGCGTGATGTTATAGTATACACTCCTCACCTACTGTTACTTTACTGCACTATAGTACAATGCAGTATACATAACTTCGTTATGTGAATATAGTCCATAGTCAGTCGATCGTACTGTAATGGGACTTCATTATGACATAAGCCATTCTATCTACAGACTATAGGCAGGTTTCGACGTTAATTTTACCTCCCCGAACTTTGGTGTGAAATTATAAGTAAGCATATCTGATGTAGTTTTTACGACATTTTTGGCTGAGTAGCGTGACATTAGCATCGACGGCGTGTTCAGCCTTGGATTACACCGTCGTTCTTGGCGTTGTAAAACATCGTTAAATGCAATCTTGGAGATAGCGCTGGGTTTATGGCTCCCCTTGCCTACATGGACGACGATGAAGATGAAGGTGGACCGCATGATGACTCGGGCCAGAATGTGCTCTTCACTGCGCCACTGCTGGAAGGACAGAAGCCCACCGTCGTTATTATTACCCAGCCCCGGCCAGGCAAGGCAATCATGCCGGAGGAGGAATCAACCGAACATGTCTTCCAGCACCAGCAGCAGGAGGAGGAGGAGAGAAAAAACCGACCGGAAGTGAGCGAAATCCTCGTCGGCAGCTCTGGTAAGAAACGCGTCTGCATCGTAGGTTTCACGCAAGAGATGAAACGTGATTTCTGGGTTTTTTCGCAGATCTCGGCGATGTCGCGGTAGTGTCGGAAGATGGCCTGGCGACGACATCCAAAGAGGAGGATATTCTCCAATCTGATCTTGAGTTGCCCACTGTCATGAAGCAGGTCTCCGTCAATGGGTCCATGCTCACTCCTCCAGGTAATACGGTATACACGCACGACGAGATATTACGGGCCAGGCGGAAAAGACGGCAAATTTACAATTTATATGGAAGTCAGAAACAGAAATCGCTTAAATGACGTTGCGTAGTAAAATCCAACCGTAGAAAATTGTCATGGACAGTGTCCATCAGCTGATCGGCTGTTTTACTCTTACGCTTCTATGCTGCTGTCGACTTTCTCCCGGAGGCCGGAGAAGCCTTGGAATAGTTTGAACTGTTGAAGGTATAATGAAGATCTGACTGCTATAACATTAATATGACAAGCTTTAGCTCCTCGGCCCAATATCCAGTACGCACGTACAGCAGTACAGCCTTCGATGTGGTTTTTACTTGAAGCAATCACCTACCCGTGCCGCCGTAGCGAAAAGGCCTGGTCTGTAATGTTTACTGGCCCTTAATATCTCGTCTGGCGTGTACATATTATACTTGTATTACGACTTTACATTATTTAGAATTTTCCATGATGAAACGTATACAAAGCTTGCATAATCTACAGTATACAATGTACACAATTTCAAATATTCAAATGAAGATGCATTTCGTTTGCAGAGTTGACGAAACAGATGTTCAGAGTTTCCGTTAGCGCTGGGAAGAAGAGTGGTCTGCAAAGATTATCGCCTATGAAAAAGCACACGTTGGGGATAGGTTTCATCGTCATCCATTGTCTGACCGTAGTCTTCACTGGACAACTATCAAAAGCCACATACTCCAAAGATTTCTCTGCACCCTTCTTCCTAGTGTACTTCAGGTAGGTAGAGGCCCCTCTGTGCCCACATGCAGGGAAGACAAGTGTTTCCGCCCCATCCAGTGATTTCGTCTTCCCTTGCAGAACCGCCTGGAGAGCTTTGATTTTCCCAGCCTTCATGGTCGTCAAATATATCTACCGTCGGATGCGCGCCAAAGACGACAAGCCCGTGTCTTTCGTGAAGACTTTCACGTAAGCCAACCATGTAAGGTCCACATGCCGGTCACGCTTATTGACCCTGTGCACGATCATGCTGGACACTGGCAATTTTCTACCATTAAATTTGCAAGGAGGCTTTTACTTGGTAGTGACTCTGTCGGTGTTTTTGGCCCCCAAGGCCTGACTATCCGCTCCTTCTTCTACCCCTGTGGATTCCTGTCCGGACTATGGCTGATCCTTCAGTTTATGCACTTATTCGCCGTCAAGTTCCTCAACAACTCCATTGTACAAGCCCTCTTTTGCGCGGAAACGGCCTTTTGCTACACCTTGTCCGTCATCTTTCTCAAAGCTCCAGTCTACGCTCTGAAGGTCGGTCAAACTGTACAAAAGCCACTAAGTCCCGTATGTTCTCTTTTCACCTTGGACTGTTTGTGCGTTCAGGTGTTGGCCGTCACGGTTGCTCTTGGTGGAGTGGGACTGATGGCCTACTCACAATCGCAAGGCAATAATTTACGATGGGAAGGAGTGCTCATTTGTATGATTGGTGCTGTGCTGGGATCAGTATACATGGTACGACATTTTCCAGAAGAAAATGATCAGACTGTAGGTTGGAAGATCCGACATTGGAAGTAGCGATGTTTGTCCGGTGGTAGGTGGTGCTGAAGAAGATGCTGGGTAAGTCGGAAGATGTGGGACAAGCCCTACTCCTGGCGACAGGGATGGCCGTCTTCGTAACGTTGTTCCTGTGGCCCGTCGTTTTGATCCTGTACTACACCGGTGTGGAATACTGGAATGCCGACACATTCCCTTGGGCAATCATCTGTGCTAGTTCGGCCCTTTCCTTCTGTAAGTACAGACTACTACACCGCATTATTTTACCCCCAGCCTAAATTAATAAGCCCGACGACGTCAGTGGGACGTTGGAATGAATTTCATAGGTGCACAATAGCGACGTTGTTTTGTTTGTATTGCTGCAGTTTCCGTGTCAATATTCAATCTGTGCTTGACACTGACGAGCCCGCTGCTGATGACGCTGAGCAAATTACTGGGCATCCCCGTCAACTACGGTAAGTTGTCAGAGTGGCTGGGTAGACATGCAGTGTGGGGTAGTCTTGACAAGATTTATTTTGTCAGTGATTGACTGGATGATTTGGGAGCATCAGTTTGATGGCTACCAAGTTTCTGGAGTCATTTTGATCTGTTACGGCTTTGTTTTCATCGCCCTGCCTGAACGCTGGATAACCTTGAAGAAGTGGGCGAAATGCTTCAGAAAAGCACGTAGTCCCTCGACTAGCGAAGTTCCTCCCTCCAAGTCAACAGCAGGTCCTGTGTGACGTCCTCTCGATCTTTACCACCTGTACACTATCCAGTGCGCAGCCTTTAATAGCTCTGGTCACTTCTCTCAGCTATCTGTGACACACAGCTTCACCTAAAAGATGTTTTATCTCACTTTACCGATTATCTTACCCAGTCATTACCTGCCACGAAGTCATCAGCTGAAATATTCAGATTACTTTCTATACGGACATTTTAGTGCCTGTTCATGATAACAGACCGGCGGTGAATAGCGCGGTAGGCTGACGAAAGTGCTGTGACGTAGTTTTCACCAAACGTAGACTTTTTATGATTTGAAAGACTGTGATTAAAAAAGGACAGTGCTGGACCATTGAGTGAAAGGCCGACTAGGAGCGCCAGGTCTTCTCTATGGAAAGAGCCTCAGGCTTTCCTGGTTCTCATTGCCAAGTTGCCTACCGCCATGGAACGTGGCTGATAACGTTGAAGAATATGAACGAAGCAGAATGCGACATTGAAGGCCCATATGCTGATTGAATGTCGTCTGGCTAAGACAACGTCTATCAAACTTTTGGCTGTAGCGCGACTGTACCATCATGCACCAGCAAAACTCCAAAGCCATGTCTTCTGCCGTGGACTGCCATTTCCCTTCATACACCAAGATGATGTTCCATGCCGACCACAGCAGCAGCAAAAGGAGGAGAGCGTCCCTGCCAAAGTATGGACGACGCTCATCAGCAACATGGCCTACCTGCCTGGTCTCCTCACTTTGGACTATTCGCTCAAGGCCGCAGGAAGCAAATATCCCCTTGTAGCTCTGACCACCGACACCTTCCCGGCCGAAGGTCACGCTGCGCTGAAAGCCCGTGGCATTCCCTGGAAGCGCATACCCTACCTGCTACCCTCCATCCCTAAAGAGTACACTGACGACCCCAGACTCCACGACTGCAGGAGTAAACTGACGCCTGTCGGTCTGACCGAGTACCAGCGAGTCATCCAGCTCGACAGCGACATGCTGGTCCTTCGCAACATGGACGAGCTTATGGAAACGGAGCTGGACGGTTTGGAAGTGCAAGGCCGCGGTCAGCGAGTCTTCACTGCCAGTCACGCTTGTGTCTGCAACCCGCTGAGGAAGACTCATTACTCCAAGGAATGGATAGCCGACAACTGTGCTTTCACCACGCAGCACCATGATCCGCAGGCCGCCCAGCACAGTGGCGCGGGACCGAAGGCAGGTCTGGGCATGCCCAACGGCGGTCTTCAGGTTGTGGTGCCTTGTCAAGCCGTCTACTGGACACCTCGAAGAGCGACTTGACCGTGGAGATGGACTGTGCTGATCAGTCTTTGTTGAGCCAGTGTTTCGCAGGTAGATGGGTCGATCTGCCCTACATTTACAACGCCCTAAAGACGCTCAGGTGGGAAGGTGTCCATGATGTTATTTGGAAGGATGACCAGGTCAAGAATGTTCATCTCTTGCTCAGTCTCAAACCCTGGGAGGAGGAGGAGGAGGGACACAGAGGCATCAGTGATGAAACGCACAAATGGTGGTGGGAACATAATGATAGAAGAACTGCGGAGGAGAAGATTATGGGCGTAGATGACGGTTTCTAAGGAGAACTGACTTTTCTGTTCGCGGCTGGGCATATCTCGCGCCAGTACACGTGTCGAACCTGTTCTGCAGTTTCGTACACTTTCTGAGCATGCTTGCCGCAGGAATAACGAGAAATAGACCGCATGGCTTTAATGTTGTCAGCCTCTAAGAGACAGTAGGTCATCATCAAACGTAAACCTCGGGTACAGAATACCCTATTCGTAAAAGGCGACGCCATTCCGTCGGATGATAAAACTTACCAAACATGTATACGTTACTGCTTACCTGCTGCAAGAGCAGAAGCTTGCAATGGTTGCCAGCGCGCGTCCTAACCGAGTTACACGCAAACAGCTTGTTTGGCGTCGCAGGCCTCACAAGGCAACAAACCCCGAATGTTAGGGCTAAAATGGAACTATATGTTTCGTCAATCTGAAACCTTCCAACGTAGTTTTAGATCAGTTCTGTTGTCGGTCATGTCATTTGTGGTCAGATCTGGTGGTCATGCAGACGTAGGCCCGTGTCTAGGAAGTCGGCTGTTGTAATGGTCGCAGTGAACGCCATTCAATTCGAAATTTCTCCAAGCTTGAAAAGTGGTATTCCGCCGGATCTTCTGCTTGAAGAAAGTTATGCAAGGGTCTGATCTATCATGAAAAAAGAGCAAAATGCAAAGGTTTCGGGTGAGCTTAGAAAGCGTTCCCTTATTGTTTGCCCGGTTCTTCCTCTAGCTCGATTGCGCTGTTCGCGTGTAACTCGGTTACGATGCGAACTCTAATGATAAAATAATAAATGCAGTGTCCGGATCCCTGCCAACATTCACCTGTTCTGGACGTTGACAAAGGCACTGCTACTAACGTTGAGCAAGCTATTAGGCGGTTGCGTAAATTACTGTAAGTTCCGCTGTTCCACAGCATGACTTCTAGGAGAAAGTTTCACCACTTTGGTGTGCTTCAACTGGCTACGGTGCCATCATCAGCTCGACGGTTACCAGGTTGCCGCAGTAATCTTGATGGGTACAGGGGGTCCGTCTTTATCGCCTTGGCCGAACGATGGATAACTCTGAAGAACTGGACCAACTTGCCTGCGGAGGGTTCGTCAATGTAGTGAATCTCTGCGTGTGGCTGATGCGGCTCTTCAGCTTTTAAGTGCTGCATAATGCCTCGCAATTTACGATGCCTCTTCTACTTCTCTTTTACTCAGCTGTCGTAGGAAGCCAGCTGATCAGAAGTTTTGCGTGCTGTTCACCTCTTTATTCAGGACAACAAGAGGCTTTCGGTTGTGAAGACAAGTGACTGTATCAAGCTAACGGCGCACTGAAGGAAAGATCTCACGGTGCTATACATAACGATATTGTGAAACCTTCAGCTAGATCATAAATCTTAATAAAACCATTTGTCTTGTCGTTGTACTACTTGCATATATACCATCTTCAACAACAAGTGTCAACAAATTCGCCGCCGCCGCCGCGAGTACAAGAGATTTCAGAAGCACTGTTTTCAAACAGAGCTCCTTCGCGCGCACTCTGTCATCTGGAAAATAAAAGATGTAGCGGTCCGTTGCGCTACGAAGGCTACAGCAAAGTATTGGGCGGAGAAGTCGGAGCAGACTGTAACGTTGAGCAGTGGGCGAAATGCCGAGTGAATACTTGGGGACTAAGAGAACTGACCGATCGAGCAGAAGTGTGAAGTAGGCTATTTTGAGCATAGATCTGACATTGACGGCCAGCTTTGCCGTCGCTGGCTATAATAAGCTGTAAACCTTTGATCAAGAAAGAGAGCCCGAAGAAGGTCTCCGATGTACCTAAAGGTGTTCGGATTCACTCTGCCTACTCGCAATGATCGCTCGCTCATTACGTCAAACAGTGCCGAAGATCTCCTTTTGCGGCTGCAATTTGAGATGCGTTTGGGTTACTGCACATCACATCATCACAAGCATCTCTAAATCATTGTGAAGGTCGACAGCAAAACGGTGTAGATCCGTGCTGCGAAACAGACAGATAATCTCATTACCGGCTCTTCGCATCCAAAGTTATGGTGACTGCTCAGCGAATATTGGGCGGCATTACTTTATGTCTATCTTTATGTAAAGTGGCTTGGTGGGCAGTCTGTATCGCTGCCTCTCTTCTCGCTTTCCTTTTCAATAAACAAAAGTATTGGCGGTGTCAAAAGTGGTACCATCATTGAAATAATAGTATATTGGCCTAGTCTTTTGGTTCTTTGCCTTTTGACTGTGATGGCCATCAGTATCGGCTCAAGTGAGTGCTCCACTTTTCATTTCTTCTTTTGTCGAAGCTTGGCGACGTTCATCAGCGCGCTGTTTGCTGCAAAGTACAAGACCTCAACCAAGCTTTCTCACGTTCCGCGCCTGACGTTGGCCACCGAATAAACGCGGCCAGTAATTATCCGTCTCGGACAGTGTGTGTGTGAGCCTCACTGAGCGAGGCACGACAGGGTGTTTGATATCGAGCCGTCTGCCACCTCGCTAGCCACAGCACTTCAACCATGGGAATATCATCTGGACTGCTACCCACCGCCATTCTCGCCACTGCTATTATGTTATCCACCTGCGAAGCACGAGGTACGCGCAGACCAATGCCATCTTTTTCATCAGAACATAACATGGCTTAGAAGCGGGAACCAGCCCGCTTCCACCTGCGCGGTATCGCATTCAGTAAATTGCATGCCAGATGACTTGCGATTGCTTTCGTAAATCTTTCTCTAGCTCTATGGGATGTTTGAAATAGATGTCGGCTAGTCGTCCCACTGGAGATTTGACCGTCGTTGTGGTTGCAGGTGCGTGGTCGCCGTTGAGGTTTTACGGAGTTTACAATGCGCCACTCAGTCCTTCACTGACAGCCGGGATAGAGCTAGAGCGTAGTATCGAGCCCAGTACGCCTCAAAATCGAGCCAGACCATTCCCTTTCATTGCGCCGGCCGAGATGGAGACTCTCAACCCAGAGGAACCCGCAACATTTAGCTCCATTGCGGACCTGGAAGACGGGCTTCGCGCTTCTCTCCGCCTAAATGTTAACCGACAGGCTATTCAACGGACAGGCGTTACATGCGGAGTACCCGGCTCGGGCAAGGTTGACCCTTTTGAACTGGGTCCCAAATTCTTTCTACCTCCGCAAACGTCGCGGTCAATTAGAAGGAGAAAACTTTTGCTGAAAAAGCAGAGGATGCAAGACATGAACATGACCACGCGAGCCATTGGAGGTCGATCGTTGGAGGACCAACGCTTTATGACACCAGTGGCGTCATCTCTCAGATCCGCAGTTTCTCCACTGTGGTTGTCGAGGCCGAGACGTGGGGCTAATCTACAGAAGGGCGAACTGGCCAAGCAAAACGAATTGTGTTGGCAGGTAAATTTCTCTTGGACTATCCTTTGCAAACAAGCCTCGCATTTCTCGTACTATTGCCATCTTTTTCCAAACTTTCTTTTTGTAGTGAGTTTTCTTGATACTTGGTAATAGCGTTGTGACTGATCTACTGACGTTTTGGATTACAAAACGCCAGTAGGATGCTTTACACAGATGTACGTTGTGTACTTCAACAGACGTACTAAAGCTCATCTGCATTGTTTAATTGGAAAATTTCACTCTGCAGCGGTTCCTTTTTGTAGGTCAAGATTGTCGTCGACCTCGGGAACGGCACATTAAAAGTCTGCGGAGGATCAATTGTTGGTTCGAGAACGATACTGACGGCGGCGCACTGTGTAATGAACAAGTACGTTTATCATTTTCTTACTTCACCATGACTCAATCATCCATCATTACAAACTGGCTACTCATCAAGCAGCATTCGATATATCTGAACCAACGAATGTTACCGATTTGTGGCAAATATATTTGAATGCATATGACCGATAGGCGTCCTGCAGACGAAGAAACTATCTTGATAGCTGAACAAACGAACAGCAAATGGATGTTTCTTCGACTTTAGGTCTGTCGGAGGAGCAGCAACATGTTAACACTCTCAGCACGATCGTTTTCATGTTTGCAGAATACTACCGTCCTCTTTGTATTAGTGATGTTCTAATATGGGTTAATGAGATCTAATATAATAAAAACAAATATCCGCCGTCCATCAAAGTTCTAATAAGTGACCACCACTATAGTAAAACGTCTACCTGATTTAATAAAATATTACTATAGTAGAACTTTCGGGGGTTTGTTATTAAAATATATTTTAATATCGGAGAGCTCGACGGAAGATCTAAAGATTCAGAATCACAACCATCAGATCAGTAAAAATACTGTAGTACAGCCTGCACCCTGCACCTGCACACTGTAACATGGCCGATTGAAGTGTCAGACTGTATGCAGGTGCACGATGTTCAAGGGTATTTATTCTGCAGTAGCCCTACTGTACTGCTGTAGAGGCATCATTATGGTGTGGCGCACTTTATAAGGCGTGGTCGCACATCGAGAAACCAACGCACGCGCATCAGAACTCAGCAAATCAACCAGTTTTTCGAATCAGCGGTAGCGTTAACCCGTATTAGAATTTATTTTACTATGGATGATGGGCAACTTAATAATAATAAAATATGGCACTTCCGGTTTCAAGCTACTAAAATATAAATATTGGAATGCGGTGCCCAATTCTGTTTACTAAATATTACTAAATATAGTAGATGCTCAAAACATCTACTATCATCTACTTTAATATAATATTACTATATTAGAACATCACTACTCTGTATATACAGGAATCTTATTGGCTGGTACTGTGTTGCGGAGGCTGATCCAACCAATAGGCAATTTTCGAAATTTCAAAAATCGGATAATTGCCAGGCCATGAACGCCAAATCTCGAAAGGGAGAACTGGTCATCTTGATTTTCTTCTGACCGCACTGATGACTACAAAATTTATTCCAGGCCCGGTTTCGATAGATAAGACTGTCCCCAGTGCTCCAGTTTTTTTCTAAGCGAATACTGTGCACGTGTCTCGCGCGAGAGACGAAAATTTCCCCAAATTTCACCAAAACCACCCGAAACCGTAGAAAAAATTTCCAGCGTGCTGGGGTTTTGCTGACCGCTGGTCATTAGTGTTCCCTTGGTGAGAAGACCGAGGTACATGCAAACAAAAAGACCCAGACCCGAAAGACCAAAAGCTAAAACTGGGAGGTGAATAAAACTGAGTGATTGTATACACAAAGAGGACGGTCGTACGCAGAGTGTTAAGCTGATGGCCATTAACGACTTGCTCTCCTTCCTTTTCCAGAAACAATGAACGTACGTTCCATGTGCCGACAGTGACGGTGCAAGTTGGCGAAGATTCGTTGGACGGCGGTCAGCGGGGATGCTCCGAGATCTTCCCGGTAGATCTGATCGTTCCCCACCCATCGTACGACATCGTACTGCAAAATAACGACATTGCACTGGTGGTGCTGGCCAAGGAGATTGACTTTGAGAGGAAACCATGTGCCTGTAAACTTTGCATCAAGGACAAAGAGCCGCGAGCGGGTAGCGTTTGCCTTGTGGCCGGCTACGGCCAAACTAGCAGAGATAACGGTAAGTCCGGACCATTCAAGCCTCGTTTAACTGGTCGTGGCGCCACCCTCGCGGTCGGTGTCGTACAGTAGTTGCTCCTCACTTTGAGCCAAGACCTTTGCTTTGAGTCTTTGACTTGCAGAAGGGGAGGAGAAGGCATCGTTAAAGTGGTTCAAACAACGAGTTCTTCGGCAAGCCTTTGACAGCAAGTGCGCTTTTCACGTCAAGTCCAGTGAGAATACGGACCTCGCCAACTTTATCTGCGCCGGCGACGTGGATACCGACAGCAGCTGTCAGGGTGATGAAGGTGGGCCGTTTGTCTGCTTCGACGAGTCCAGCGATAGCCACTACGCTGCCGGCATCATTTCCTTCAGCGCCGGCTGTGGCAAGCATATTGGTAGTCAGTATACCAAAGTACGAAACTATCTGGACTGGATAGAAAATAACAGTTCCTGGAGGACGGTGGCCATACAACGAGGATGGAATAGAGAGATTGCCAGGGAAAAGTGGTAGGCTCAGAGCAAGAAATGGCGTCCATGTGCACAGACAGTATTCCTTGTGATTGTGCTAAAATTACCTTGATGTCTCCCAAGATGATATGCCTTGCACCTCGCAATAGTTACTCCCAGGGGTCAATAGAACCTTTTTGAAGTGCGGCTCCGGCCATCTTACCACTCCCAAAATTAGCTCTGTCCGATAAATATTATATGGTTGATTGCTCTATTTCCCTTCCTATATCATGTTGTACTCAGTCTTGGTTTACTTTTTCAGACAAATGAAGTACTACGTGCGTCGAGTATTTTGCTACCGGTTAAAACATCTTAGACCATGTATTTAGTCGGCAAAAAGATCTGACGAAATGATGGACTTTGTCCATATTACTCAACTAGCGAACACGGAAAACGCTGGTCTTAAGAAGAACTTCACTCTTCATTACCCGAACAAACGATATCGCACATAAGAAATCAGCAGTCAAGTTGAGTCCTTTTCCCACAAGTACAGTGTGTCAACGGGTGCTGAAAGTCAGCTCTGTTAACGTTTATGGATGAAAAGGCGGTGCTGCCTGTTTGAAAAAGCCCACAGTCTTATCCATTACTCTTTGTGTGACATTACTTATTGAGGGTGACCAGAGACATCTCCGGCAAAAACATATTGAAAAATGACATCATATCATCGATATTCCGCGCTTATCACGTTATTTCTCGTTTCCATTGGGGTAAGCTGAATCCATCAAGAATGCTTTTCAAATCATGCATTTTCTGTGCTTCTTGTTGGAGAAATAATGGCTTGTGCTGATGTCTAGATAAGTTGGTGTAAAGGAGTGTATAGCCAGTATAGGGCTAATCATGACATGCATGTGTACGTGGTGGAATTGCAGCAGCGCCAGGAGGTGGCGACCCAAGAGGCCCAAGCCCACACTCCTGGAGAGCATGACTTTATCCGAGTAGAAGTCGAGCTGGTACAACTCCTCAACCCCGAAGGATTACTGGCTAACGGTCAGAAGTGCGACAACTCGGGCCAGTGCGATCCAAGAATCACCGTTCACCTCGACACGTGAGTGTGCTTTTTGTGCATCATGTGGCGGTCAATGCTTTGTCAGCCCCGATACACCTTTATTTGGCCCATTGTTCTACGGTTATTTTGCGACGTTCTTGCAGGGACCGACCTCTGACAGTATGGCCTGGCGCTAAGCCCTTGGAAGAATTTCAAGACTTCTTCTCGGCCTCCAACCAGAATTCTCCTATCATCAACAAGAACGTCAGCCGCAATATCTGTGGAGGATCGGTCAATGTCAGTACAACCCTAGGAAATTCCTTTGGCCAGCCTATTGCCATATTGAGACTTTGCTTTCTTCTTTATTTACTAGAAAGTGAATTTGCGCGCGCATGTGGTGGACTCGGATGTGCTGTCGTCAGGTGGCGTCATCGACGACTTTGAATGCATCTTTGAAGCAGACTACGGTAAGGTGGCTTCGTCGCCATCCTCGGCAGAGTGGTCAGCCACGCGAGACTGTAGACCGCGACTTCAGAACAACCAAGCCAGGTCTGCTCTACTTTCTTCAACCGCTGTATTCTCCGCATAAGCATGACCGTCTGGACACTGATCAAGAGCCTTGCTTTTTGACAGACTGCAATTCCGCTACCGTCTAGTGGATATTGCCAGATCGGACTGCGGAGTCATGGGGGCCATGCAAACTCAAATCCGATCGTAACCTACCAGCAACCTTCACAAAGTCCCAAAACCTTTTCCCTCTTACTCTTATGTCCCTGTGTATCTGTGCCCAATAACCGAAAGTTACAGTATCAAGATGTACGTAGCAGAGACAAGTGGCTTTTGTAAGAAGAGCCACCTGTTAATATCGGTTTTGACCAAGGACAAAGGCTGTTGTGCTGTGCCGCTCTTGAACTGTGAATAATCCTCCCCGCGGCACAAGGCTTCTTACAGGGCGCAAAGTCTCGTACTTTGACTTTCTGCTCGAGCAAAATCTTCTGCTACCGCTGTCTGCTAACCATAGAACCAAGATGGGGTGGCTCAAGCCAACTGCAAACATGGCCAGACAATTTCACTTTCGTCCTTCCATTACTACACTGGAACATTGGTTAACTAATTCATTTGTACTCTACGTACAGCGTGGACAATTCTTGCAGGCAATTTACGCTTCGGGTGGATGGCTATTCTTGAAACTTCCAGAGCATGTATTTTAGTGCTTATTCTATCATGTTGGACGGAAGTTGGAGCATACTACAGGAATTACATATGTTACGGTCAGTATTAGGCAACTTGAAGATTTGCCTCACTTTCAAGCGGTATGCGGAAATTCAAGTGGCGCATCTGTCACAGGAACTGGGGACTGCATTATTACGTATCACACTGGCGGGATGGTAGATGATCAGCACAGATGGGCCGTTGAATGTCATGATGGCGAAGCCATGATAGGATTTCTACAACAGACCGATAGTATGAGAAAGAGGACCAAACTGGTTAGAAAAAGCAACGGCCTAAGCTTTGCTCTTTGCAGCTTTGTGGTGCAAGTTTATGTTTCCAAAGAAGAAGCCTACTTTCGGAATTTACCCCTACTACGACTACTGTAACGTCAGGTAGGCTACGATATACATGGACCGACCTCTTCCTTCACTTCTTCCCCCACCTCACATTAATAGCCAACTAGTGATAATGTCACCGCCGATTTCAGAAACTTGGCACCTACCTACAAGGAGTTTTATTGTTACGATAAGTATTATCCATCTGATAGCTACGACACCTTCGTTACAGGTATAGCCTTCCGTATGCAGTGAGTGGACCGACTTTCTTGCCAAGTTTTCCAGCCACGATCTTCCAGGCAACTTCTCCTGGTTTCAGGTATTTCAAAGGATCAACCGAGTTCGCCGGGACACATGATGAAATGCTGTACGTTTACAACAAAGATGTCTGTGTTTTGAAGACCTTTTGTTTGGATTTGAGGAGACTTCTCTTTGACAGGTAAACTGCCATACGGATACCACTTGGATTACTCGCGATGCGAGTACAAATATAACCATGACAAGTAACTTAACTTGCTGAGCGAATAGCCTGTTACTGCCAATGGGCCGACCAGATGACAAACGTTTGGGCCTCGCAGATTTGGGGAGATGTATGATGAACATAACATGTGGGTTACCAAGTGCGACCGCGACTTTGTGCTAACGGGTAAGTACCTATGTTGTCGAGGTCGAGGCTATTGAATATTCCCAGGGACATTGATCATTTGACTGAAGCAACTATCTGTCTGTCAACACCAGGCATTGGCCGAGCCATCAATCCTTGGCGTGGAATAGCAGATTATGACTACGTCTGGGCGCAGGTAGGACCTATATGTCACTACCCTCTTGACCAAACAATTGAAGCAGCAAGTACCACTCCACCCCGCCTGATACGCCTTACTCGAAAAGATGTCTTCCTTATGTAGAAGAAAAAAGTGTTGGGATTGGTACTTTGAATACAGTGGATATAGCTAGAGCGCTAATTGCTGCGGAGAAATGAGCACTGATATGTTTGTTGATATTTTTGCAGTGCTGCCCTCTGTTTTACGATCCGGCCTATGTGTCGCTGTTTGCCGGACCTGTGGCAGCTTCAAGCAAGGTGACGTCAGCCAACAGTACAGCCACAGCAGCGCATCGTCCAAAAGGCTGAAATTCCTCCTGCACCTGTCTGCAGCGGTCTGCCAACAAAGATGGTTTAGGAAGATATACGCTCTCTGTTCCCTAAGGCTAGTCCGCTTTAGCGCCTTGATATCATCTGGCCCAAGACTGAAATTTGCTTTTTGTTTTGTAGAAAAGATGCTTGCTTGGTATAAGGTAAATAGTGCAGCGTTGACTCACCGCCTTTGTACTTGATGACGTGAAACCATAGCCGCCTTCTCCAAGAAAATGGCAGCCAAACAACTTGACTTTCCTGATTGTTGCTACTGATCGTCTTGCGCATTTTTCTCCTCGCCCATTTGCCTGCCTTTATTTGTCAAGTGGTAAACAATTTCTGACGGCAGTATATCACCGCTGTCAGTCGGGTCGAGGTTTTATTCTCTGCACTGTCTGGCACATCCTCCTTGCCTGCTTTCATCGTCCATTTTCCTTTCTGCTGTGACAATGAAGCTGCTGGCTTTCCTCCTTCTTCCCTCTTTGATCTCTGCTCGTCGGGAAAGCGGTAGCAGTTTGGGCTTCGACAGGGACACGCCTCGTCGAGGATCTGACCGTCAACGGGACAGCGCCGACTCTTCCTCCACCTTGGATCTTCCTCAGTTCGTTCGTGTGGAGATCGAGATTCAGCGTCTTGAGAATCCCGGCGCTGTCTTGGCCACTGGTAAAGCCTGCAAATTTTTCAGCGGAGCCTGTGATCCCAGCATTTCCGCCTTCCTGGACTCGTAAGTCAAGACGTGTCCTGGCACATTTGTAACAGGGGCTGTGCAGCCTCGGCCAATGGATCAACCCAGGCCTCTCCAAGTGGCGCACTTTCTCCGCCAAGGACACTAATAGCGCGCGCGCCACTTGAAATGCCAATGTGGGAGAGAACAGTTCGCCTTGATGATTGATTGGCTTGTTTCTCCTTTACAGCAATAGCCCGCTGTCCCCCTTCCCGGGTGCTGCGCTGCCCGTTGAGCAATGGCCCAAGATTTTCTCCCAGTCCAATACCAATTCACCCACCATCGGCAAGTCGGTCAACAAGGATATCTGCGGTGGAGCCTTGGACGTAAGCCCCCCTCATTCCGTAACTTCCTGGTTCAGGACCTCAAGTCCTACTTTGTAGACAAGCAATCAACCATGTTGTTTATCATTGTGCAGAAAGTCAACCTTCGAGTGCATGCTGTGGACTCCAACACTCTTCTCAGCGATTCCCTCTTGGCCAACTTTGACTGTCCATTCTCCATCAATGCCCGGGATATCGCCAAGGATGCCAACACGGCCACTTGGGGAGAATCCACAGAATGCAGAAACACCAACCCTAACAGCAAGATCAGGTAAATTTAATACCACTGACGCCAGGGAGCTTTAGCCCATGTTTCTGATTGATTACCTGATTGACCAGATTTTATTCGTTAAACATGGAGGACAGACAAGCTGAGGCCGCTCGTTGTTGCAAGTGGCGCACGTTGACAGTGTTGCTGGTTAACAGCATGCGCCACTTGGGACAACGACGTGGTGGTGTATGCTTCGTCATTTCTGATCTTTGCTTGTTTCTGCCCAGGTTATTCGCCCGTCAGCGAGCCTACCAAATTCCCCCCAACGTCTGCCGTTCGGACAGCTCGCTGGCTCTGGACAGCGCTTCAGCTGCCGGAGGAAAGCGCGACGGCCAACACGACTTTATCCGCATCGAGTTCCAGGTGATTCAGCTCCTCAACCCTCAAGGCATCACCGCTGACGGCAAGAAGTGCAGCCATGGCTTCTCCAGCACCTGCAACCCCAAGATCACCGTCCTTCTCGATACGTAAGTCTCGCTCTCACACACTCACGCTTCCGTGTCGTTGCAGCTTCAAGGAAATTCCTCTAACGAGTGTTTGTCCTACGTTGCAGTGAGAAGCCACTGGCTGCCTGGCCAGGAGCCAAGACCGTTCCCAACTATGACTTACTGTCTGCCGATTCCGGAACCAACTCACCAGTCATCAACAAGAACGTCGGCAAGAACGTTTGTGGTGGATCTGTCCGAGTAAGTCCCAACCATAATCAGACCAGCAAGTTCTTTCCAAGCCAGGTTCCTCCTTTGACGCCCTGGTTGATGCTGTTGGCTGAAAGCGTACGCCAGCTGGGACAAAGAGCTGCTTGAGCTTGTTTGTCGCATATCCATTTTGAAAGTTGACTGGTTTGATGAAGTACTTGGTTGGACCACCTGCTGCTTTGATGACGTTGTTCTTTTGCCTGTGCGTTGCAGCAAGTGAACCTTCGAGCCCACGTTGTGGACGTTGGAACCATCAGCAGTGAGAAGTTGATTGGCGACTTTCACTGTCTTTTCACGGTGGACTATCGACAGGTGGCCGCGTCGCAGTCTTCGTCTGACTGGTCGGGCACCCAAGACTGCCAGAACCTACAGCCCAACAACGATATCCGCCTGCAGTATCGCTTCCGCGTTTTCGACATCACACCAGCCCAGTGCGGCATCGGTACCACTACCCCAGCTTCCTCCTTCCTCGGTAGCATTTCAAACATTTTCGGTGGATAAGCTTTGGAGCAGACTTGTTTGCCAAGTGATGTAATCGCTCTCCATTTCATGCCTATGTCAAATGCCTTTTGTGATTGATGGGCTTTACCTTTGTTGTACTGTCAGTCTTACCCAGTTTAAATTCTGTCGTCTCAAGTTGACTTACGGCACACCTTTCGGTTCAGTCTTCTTTAGAAACGATGTCCAAGTATTTGTCTTTTGATGAGTAAAAAATAGTACAATGAATGAGTACGGAGGCAGTATGGGCAATAACTGCAGCGTTGGCATCTTTCCACAGTATGAGCAATTTGGGCTAGGGCCGGCTTCGGAAGCGCCACCTTCATTGATTTCTCCCAGCCCATACTCAGATTACTTGGGACAACCACCAATTTCTCCAAGGCTCTTCATATGCCTCTTGACCAAACAGCAACATGCCGCATTTTCGACAGCGGAATAATGTGCAGCGCAAGTCGACATGCCTTGCCAGTTTACCAACGCGTTGCTTCCAGATTGCAGATGCAGGATGTTCTGCCGCCGAAGTACGTCAAAACCACCAAGCAACGAGAAATGGCTGGTGAGCTTCTCCGAAGACCAGTTCTAGTTTCCTGCAGTTGTTTCAGGCGGTATAGTGTTGAACAACAAACCGGTTATTCTATGTAACAGATCAGTAAGACAAAAAAACTTCCGCTATCATTATAAAAAGGAAGTCGATGTCTCAGATGGTACTTCAGCTATTCAAGAAGCAGCATTCGACATCTAGCGGCATAATCAACTGTTTTTAATCTGATCCTCAACATGGCATTATCTTTGTGGATGACTGTTCTCTTCAGCTTGTCTGCTGTAAGCTTTGATGGATGGTCGAGGAATAATCGGACGGTGGCAATTTGTGTACAATTTAATCTGCTTTCTGTTTGCAGGTACTTGCTCAACGTCGTCCGCAGACGGGGATGGACGATGAATCCCGCTTCGTTATCACCGGAGTCAATCGTCGAGGGGACTCATCGGATCGTCTGACTGACAGGGACTCTAGTGGACGTAATCGCCGTGGAGGTTCGGCGGGCCGCTTTGCCGATTTCTTCAGAATCGAGACGGAGATTCAACGGCTGGACAATCCGGCAGGTCAGCTACTAGAATAATTCATTTAGCCTGCCTGCTTGTGGCTCTGCAGTCTTCTTCTCCAGTTCATCGTATTATTACCTCGCGCAGGCATTTTGGCCAACGGAAAGAAATGCGACTTTACTGGCGCCTGCGATCCTGTAGTTACCGCCTTCCTCGACCTGTAAGATCAAATTGATGCCCATCCTTCCACCCCAAGTTAGTTGACACTATTTAAATTTTCCCACGAAATGCTTGTCTGGCAGGGAATCGCCACTGTCACCTTGGCCAGGTTCGGTTGCAGCTAGTAAATGGAAGACCATCTTCGAAGCCACCGACCAGAACTCACCCACCATCGGCAGGTCTGTCATTCGCGATATGTGTGGAGGATCGGCCAGCGTATGTTTGTCATCCACCGAGAAAATTAACGTCTTCATTTCCATAGAGTGTTATCCAAAGCTCATGTTGTGAGCTGACTGCAAGAGCCGCTTGTTATATACTGTAGAATGTCAACCTGAGGGTGTTGGTCAACGATGCCGACAGCCTGTCTTCACAAGACGAGATTGGCAAGTTCAGCTGCCTCTTCCAACTTGATGCCCGTGATGTCGCCATGGACTCGCTGTCGGCTCAGTGGGGTCCCTCCACCGAATGCACGGCCGAAGCTCAGCAAGGGAAAATCAGGTCAGAATAATTCATTCCTGCCTGTCCCTTTGCAGTCTTCTTTTCCAACTTATCGTATTATTAATATTACCTTGTATCTTTATGCAGATTATTCGCCCGGCGAAGAGCCTTCGAGATCCCCTCCACCAGCTGTCGGGCACCTTCTTCCCTATAAATGACTTTTCTTTTGATCGGAGATCCGAGGGTTGCGATAGATGGCTCTGACACTGACCAAAAGCTATAGCCAACTTCTAGCTGCTTCAATATATCTGTGACATTTTAGTCTTTAGTCTTTGCCTTGTTTCTTACACTCTATCCATTATAGCAAATTTTGCACCATCTTGTGTAAGTACTCGGGGTTATCGCTTTCGACAAGTCGACACCTTACCACAATGAGGAAAGCGCTTGTCTTCTCCTGTTCAATTTGATTTATAGCGGTTAACTACGGTGCGTTTTACCGACACGAAGGCGGAAGTGACTTTGCCGGAATGAAGGCACTCGTAATATTCGGATGCGACGCGAACCCCGATGCCCTCCTTTAGTGAGGAGGCAACCAGTACATAAAATGTGGGGTGGGCGGGTGGAAGAAATTCTTCTCCTGTAACAAAACGGAAAAACAAAACGAATGAAAGAATGTGGGCCACATTGTACAGTGAGGATGAAAGTACAGATAAAGAACCCGATATGGAGAACGAAAGCCAAATGAGGCGTAACAATATGTACCAGCATGAAACGGTGTAAAGAAGGAAGGAAGGTGTGGAGTGATGGAAAGACAGTGGTCAGCACACGTTGAGCAAAATTAAAGTCGATTTAACTTTGAATAATTGTAGCTTCATTACTGCACCTGCAGTAAGCTTGCGCCTACCCAAAGCAATCGAATTCGAATGACGAGATGGCATACACTCCCTTCATTGTCATCTTTTATCATGCAGACCCGAATTGAAACTGTAAGCATTATTGAAACGTTATCGTCGCAATTGCATTGAGTTGACCTCAGACTGGGTATAAGCGGTACTATTTGACGCGGATACTACATCGTTAGAGAGAAGCCGATAAAGTTGAGGGTGTTCAGTAGTCCTCACGACAGGCAGTACAGTACAGTAAAACTCCGTTGATTGTGTTGATCTTGAAAGTGGATCACGCAGTTTCGCTTTCAAGATAAGCATCCCTCGAGTAGCTCATCTTGAAAGCGAAAACGGATTATCCTCTGCACACTTGACTCAAAATTTCGAATTTTCATTTCTCAGCTGATCTCTATCTGCACAGTGCTTCACCTTGCGAGATACCGTTTCGCGTACGGGCTTCTTGATACCTATTAGTGTCGGAGATATCAAAAGACAGAGACTAACCAGAGAGAAAACCATGAATTTCAACTTAGTCAGGAGGCAAAGTTTGCCTACAGACCTATCCCGCAAAACTCGCGCATGTCCGGTCCCGTTTCCGAGACTTGCGAAAAATCCAATTTGCCTCACTCACGACTAATTTCCGTTGGTCAAGCAAACTCAGATTTTAAATTAACCGTTTGCGACATAAACAGCTCGTCGTGAGGAAGACTAGTGTTATCACTCCCATACTGTATCATACGCAGAAAGTGTAAACCTGTATCACGGTATAATCAAAGCAGGATTTTAAAAGAAGCGCTCCAACCGTAATCATCTTCATCCACAATGTTTTATCTCCTATATAGTGCACAAAAAGGCTTCAGGTGAGTGACATCAATTTCTACAATGAAAACATCTCTTCAATTCGGCTAGATCAAAATGCTGGTCGATATATCATCTCTACAGTACCCACGTCCGTTTTCCTACAATATCTGATACCAGGGATCAACTGGACCTGTTTCTCAAGTCATGTTTCCGGCTTGCACAGCATAAGTATATATTTTATGCGGTGCAGTTATCCACGGCTTTTGTTTTGCCTAATATCGCTGCACAGAATTTGAAATTCTGTGCAAGCTGAGTTGATTGTACTATTGACCCCCTTGGTCGAAATTTTAAATTTTGGTGGAGTGGAGCGTGATCAGACCAATCAGCGAATTGGACTTGGCGCGTCAAGTGATCCGAGCTACACGCCTCTCCCACATTGCGCCACTTGACTTCCGCTCTCGTTCCTTCTCGAAGTCCATCATGTTTTCGACAGAAACTAGCATTGAAGTTAGGAAGAGATGATTGTCTTCCCGAAACTATCGCCAGAAAAAGCGAAAGAAGTCAGGGCTTTATCCAGTAGAGTGCTAAATGACAGGCCCCACGAATTCCAACGCCCTGCTGAACTCGCGTGGCCTAATATCCCTTTATGCTAATATCCTGTGCCGGAAGTGAGCAAACCGCCAAACGGTTTCTGCACAGAAACTGGCACAGTATAAAATCATGAGATTTTATTCTTTTCAGAGCCGAAACGTGACTTGCGAAACCGGTTTTTTGTTCAGTTAAGGCATCGAATAGTTCCAAATCGACTGCATTCGCTACCGAAAGTCGGGTCTCCGAAATCGCAAGTAGAGTAGATGTAGTCGACATGACGTACGACTCACCAGCCGTTTGACATAAGGGCTAGCCGTTATGTCAAACGGCTAGCCGGACTTACAAAATAGCTTCGATTGGTTTTTAACCATCAGATTACAATGAATTACGATATTAGTCAACATGACATGATCTTACGCGATGTAATATGTAATAAATAGCTGAAATATGATCTCCGGGTAGTTTCTATAGCACAACAAGTTCGAAATTCGAATCATCCATAAACCCGAAGAATTTTAGTGTTCGCTGGAATTTTGTTCGTAAAAAGAAATGGAGAAGATCTGGGTCTCAAAACCTGCTGAGTCATCATGATGAAGCCGGCTTAAGCCGTTTGCGGCTAAGGTTGTGCATTCCAGGCCAAACCCTCTTGGAATGGAAAATAGGAAGGAATTCCTAATATTCCTATATCCTATTTTCCTTTTCCAAAATTCTTTAATGGAAACTTGGAATTCTAAAACACTGCGAAAACGTCTGTTTACGTGAAACATATCGACAAAAACTACAATTTTTACCCTAGTAATGCTTGTACCATGCCTCTTCGACCCAAAGTGTTTTTTGCTAACCGTCAGAATTCACAGCCACGTCGAAAAATCCGACCGTGCATCCCATAAAACCCACCATTTTTATGGGTCCGAGGGACCTTCGATTAAGTGATCCGTCAATGATCCGCAAAACCTGAAAAATAGAGGAATTCCTCATGGAATTCGTACTAGTTTTCCAGATTTCGTCTGTTTCCAAAATAGGAATTCCACCGTTCTAGATTCTCACCCCTTGGAACGGAGAGGAATTCCTGGAAAGGAACGGAATATGGAAAGGAATGGAACTGGAATGCACAACCTTATTCGCGGCTAGTCGAGTTGAGCTGAGCTACGTCAAGCTACATCCGGTCATCTACACTACTCGCAAGTCGGAACATCTGGTCAGTTTTTGCGCGTTTCCCCACTGTTTTCACTCTCGGGGCCTCGACCAAGCTGTTTTCGATCCTTATTCCTCAATGCGACACTTTTGCAAACACGTTTCGCCTAAATCTCTGGGAGCCGATTGATGGCGGGTTCTTCTGTTGCAGGAACCGAGCCAAATCAGCCAATGGGCAGTCATGAACGGACCGAAGCCAATGCGACAGAGAACCAAGCAGCATCCGCTACCGGAAGCGAGGCGCGAAACGATGGCCAGACCGTCATCGGCCGGAACGATCTGCATTTTGACCTGGTTCACGAGTTCTTCAAACATTTCTACACTCTCCAACGTTTCAAGTATCGCCGGTATGTAGCTCTTGACAGAAGAAACACAGAAATGGGACGTGGGCAAACGAGATTAGCCAGATCTTTTCCGAAGTGGCGCGCAACTTCGGTGTAAGCTAATTGTGACAGCGATCTGGGTCCCTTTTCTCAAAGATAATCATGTAGGAAAGAATTCCAAAGCACTGTGGTTGTTTTGCTACAGGGTGGCTTCGGGATTCAACACCTTGCTGCTGGACCAAGGATCGCGTTTGACAGCGCTATCGCTGAGAAGTCCCACTTCATTTTTGGACGAGCTTCGGCCGCCAGACCCCCCAAGCACCGCAGCCTGAAGAGCAAAGTCAGCTTCTCGGCAAGTCAGATACGCCTCGCCCCACAACGGTCTTCATCGATCTGCAGAGAAAGCATCTATGCCGTCCAGTGACTGCTTATTGGGGTGATATTGATGATAGACCACACAACGAACGTTATCCTGTCCAACTTCGTCGCGGAGTTTAACGAGTTCCTCGACGTCGAACGCAATCTCAACGTTCTCCACTTGCTGGGATGTGGGCCAGAACTTTGGTCTGGAAGGTCACGGTTGCAAAAGTCTGGTTGAGGTTCCACTATTTTGGTGGTTTACAGATCGGCGGGTCAGTGATACGATAGGGCCGATCCCGACGAAGACTATGCAGGGTGAAAACTTCGAGTTCTATGAGCCTGTTCGGTCAGAATCGATGTTATCTTTCTAGTGTTGATGCGAAGCTCGTGAACACAATAACGACGTTGGGTTTGTAGAATCGCCTACTATTCCCTTGTAGCTGAACGTCGACAAACAAACTCGACCAGATCGTTCTTCCAAGTGGCGCGCGTTGTCAGTCAATTACACCGAAGACGTGCGCCGCTCAGAAAGGTAATCTTGCAAAGCTGTTTATCCGAGCTTCCATATAACGCGGTAATTTAGCTTCATGAAAAGGAAAACAAACGGCTGGCTGTACAACGCAAGCATTATATGAGGGAAACTAGTTTGAACTTCTGTGGTTGAGGATCAGGATGAATATGTACAAAGGTCTTGAAAATGGTGTGTCCTTCTCGTCCAGTATAGGCTTCCCTGACATAACGATGCTTCCAGTTGGGATTGATCGCTTCCGTCGTCACAAACAATCTTCCGTGCTCCAGGGCGAACAACGTCCTGTCCCTGCCCATTCCCACCTACAAACCAAAACACAGACGGACTTCCAGTACATCTCCAGAAGCAAAATTGTCTTACGTGTTCGCCAGGATGACAGGTTACAGTGACTTGTCGCACGAGGATCGTGCCCGGTGTAACTCTCTCGCCTTCCTTCACCCAGAAGCCGCGCTGCCATGCTCGAAAGCCCATCCTCCGACCTCCGGGCCCTCCATCAGGGCCGTACTTCTGTAGAGAAACGGTTAAGTGTATGCAGGCAGATGGGACGACGGGCTGTAGGGAAGGACATGAAAGAAGCGCAAGATAGTTTCGCGACAGTGGCCGAAGCAGCGCAGGCAGACTTGACAGTGTTATCGCCATCTGCTGAATCATCAGTTGACGTCCGGTGGCTTACTGCTCTTTTCGATCAGTCCTGGAAAATAGATAAGTTACAAACTGACAGAACATTAGGATGAAACATAGAACTACGGCAAACTGGAAAAGATCTCTCAGTGACTCTAAAGTCTCAACCGGAAACAGCTGAGACTGCTCAATCAAATGAGCATTGAGCTACGCAGGTTTATTTGAACCACAAGACTGTCATGCAATCAGGCAACTGTTGATTGGGTGGCGCCTTGATTGATTAAATCAACGCAATTTCACTAATTTTCAAACGTTTTTGCGTTGTGTTTCCGGTGCGAGTTCTTGCTCTGACCTTCTTCGCTCTTCCTCTCCACCGTTTCAAAGATCTGTACCGTCCCAGAGATTCCTGAAGATGTCTTTTGTTGGTCGCTCGGCACGGCAGTGCTGGACGCTGCTTTCGTCGCAGCGGAGTCATCATATTATGTCGAAGTCAGCCTATCCTCTCCCGTCGTCTGACATCTACCACTCCATCATGCCCACCTCGATATTCCGGTGTCAAGTTTTACGATACTCAACGCGGTCGGATCCCAGGATGAATCTGGTTTCGGACGAGGAAGGCGATCCGGATGACGATATAGAAAAGGCGCAGATTCCTGTCCATCCTGACGACAGTTTCGTCGCACCTTCTTTCGTAGAGGAGCCTGTAGAACCTGCCTTTTGGGACCGAAGAGTACCCAGAACACTTGGTAAGCTTCTTCTCGAACACACAAAAGTTTGGTCTGAGTTTCTGATTTTCAGCTGAGTTTAAAACTATCGCGCAGCGACCAGCAACGCAGCCTGTCAACCCGAAGCTCCTTCGGATGTCCATTGTCGGATCACCTAACGCTGGAAAATCTACCCTTGTCAACCAGATCATCGGATGGAGAGTGAGTTACGATCTTGTTCTATGTTTCTTTTCGTCCAGGATTCTGGCAAATTTTCGTCGGCGAAGAGTTCAAATAGAGGAGTGAATTTATGTCGTGAATCAAGATTCAGGAAACATTTGATTTGACTTTTCAATACCAAGTATAAGACAATATTCGTATGTGTGTGATATCATGTCATGACAGGAAGCCATCATATAACAGCCTAACGGAAGTTGACTTTCTGAACGAGCCGTTGCACGCAGAACTGTCCGACGCATTTCTTCTTCCGTCTGCAGGTCTGTTCGACGTCATCCAAGGTTCATACAACCAGACGGAACACCCTCGCCATCACCACAGAAGGTAACGTTCAAATTGTCTTGGTCGACACACCTGGTGTCATCTCCAAGGAGCACGCCGTCAAGCACCACGTCGAGCGGTCGCTGGTGGTGGACCCGGAAGGCAGCTTCCAAGCCGTAGACCTCGTCGCTGTCCTGGTGGACGCTTCCATGCGCTACTCGGAACACGGTCTCGATCGGAAGATCCTTCAAATGCTGTACAACAACCCTCACCAGAACGCCATACTAATACTGAACAAAGTAGATTTAGTTAGGAAGAAAACCAAGCTGTTGGAGATGTGTCGTACACTGACCAGTGATAGCATCGACTTTCGACCATTTCCCCGGTTCGAACCAGTGAAGATCCACTTGACCAAGAGGCAGAAGGCGCAGCTGGCGGAAGAGAAGTTCTTTAGAGAAACAGACCCGAACTTTAAACCGGCGTTAAGTCCTGAAGAAATGTTCTGGAAGGACGTGGAGACGTATCAGAAAATGGAGACTGGTTTGGACAGACAGGTCTTCATCGACAAGAAAACGGGATGGCCGAAGTTCAAAGAGGTTTTCATGATTTCTGCTCTGGACGGCGATGGAACAGCCGAACTTAAAGTACGTTAAGACAAATGTGGAAAATGTTTGGTACGAATGCGAGAAGGTCGTTTGTCCAAGAGCGCACGGTCGCAGCCAGTAGCACTCGTTTCGTACGCCACTTGAGAAAACGCTCTTGTCGAGTTTGTTAGGCGAGGTTCTCTTCCAAAGCAACAACCTTGCGATATTTTTTTGTATTCCCGGAATATAGTCTGCTTTTTTCTCGATTTTTTAGGACAGAAATTTAATCGGTCTTGGCTTTTGCAGAAATATTTGATGAAGAATGCCTACTCGGCCGACTGGAGATTCAATCCTGAGCTAGTCTCCAATCAGTCACCGAAAGAAATGGTTCTCATGGCGGTTCGAGAAAAACTGCTGGAACATCTCAGAACGAAGCTTCCATACCAAATGGAACTCTTCCTGAGCGCATGGGAAGTTGATGAGAAGGGAACGCTCCGGCTGACGGTTCAGATCAAATGTCCAAGGAAAGGCGCAATGGTACGTGCGATGGTTTCCCGCTGCAATCTTTGAACAGATGTTGAATAAGTTTTGGTTTGCAGAGACACGTGGTCGGGCAGAACGGTAACCGTGTTCGCGAGATCGCCTATGAAGCCGGCCAAGAAATGATGAACTTCTTCCGTTGTGAAGTTCTCTTGAAACTAGTCGTGAACTACTAAGACCCCTTCACAATACCGGTCGTAATGTGCACAGCTTGAGTTGATTGTCAGCTGGTCAGATTAGTGTTTTAATTTTATTGACTGGTTACCGCATTCCTTTGAGGGCTTTGTAGATAAAAACCATTCGGTAGATCTGAGAAGATGTTCAATGACGACTTTTAGAGTAAAGCTTGTGCGGTCTTTGGTCCTCCGGAACGAAAGTTCTACGCGGCTATCGTGATAAAACCGAACGACCAATACTGGTCAAACACGCAAAAAACATCCGCCTGATGAATAGCAACCATCGTAGAGTAGTGAAATTAGAGGTGAACTGCCTCCCAATTAAAGATGAGAAGCTTCTTGGGGGCGCTGGGGCATTTGTTACTCTTCACAGTGGTGCATTCGGCTGACATTTCTGATGGTGTCCTAAATCCGGATCGGCCTGTCAAGCTACACCGAAAACATCGAGCCAGCCAGCGTCAGGGAGCAGCTTCAACCACAACGCGGTCACGATCTACGACCAGGAAGCATTTCTCGATGAAACTTGGACCCAATTCCTTCATGACTGTCTCTGACACAGACGAGAAGTACGACGACTTCGAGCCTGATACCTCACTTCCGGGCCACTCATCCACTGTCTTCAGAACCTTCAAATCCACAGTCAAGAGTGTTAGCCTTCCTTTCAAGAAAAAGCCGCTGTCACGGTCACCTTCCCCCCGCTATTCGGTAATAGCGCAAAAGCGGGTGAATATCTGTCCAATACCAAAGATGTCTTCCAGGATGACGATGGCGACAGTGCTTTACAGCAACCGTCGAAATCTGCTCCTTCTTCTTCTACGCAGGCTTCCTCTTTGAGCTCTTTGCCTCCTCTAAGAGCGGTTCTAAGCAAATCAAACGATAGAGATGATGTTGACGATGCGGATGACCAGACTTTCCAGAAGGCGATTGCGAGCATTTCCGGGTCGCAGATCAATCAAGTCAACCAACAGATGCCGGGCGTTGTGAACCTCAACGGCTTTCGTCCGGTGTCTCCACCTGCGATTCCCAACGCTGCTACCATGCCTGTGATGGTCGCTGCCATTCCTTTGCCTCCTTCCCTACCGTCCAACACAACGGCAGGACCACCATCGGCAACCACACTTCCTGGGTTTCTGGTCGGTTCGCCATATCCGTTCGTCATGGAACCGCCGGATATACCGTACTTTGGGTCGAAATGGAATGGACCTTGGGGGTATCTCATGCTACCACCTGCTGGCCACCAAGTCAGACGTTTACTGGTCTTCCTTTGTTTGCAGCTATCCGATTGGGCATTACCAGGCTTTCCGTGGAACGGGGCAGTACATTACGCATTATCGGTATTATCCGATATCGTACTACAGTTCATTGCTGGCTCCCTTCGCTTCTGCAATGTCGGGCTGACAAGGGATTCACGCCAGTCTGTCCGCTCTGATATTCAAACAAATACGACAGAAAGAGAGAGGAGAGTTTGATCCACACACTGAGATAGACTGAATCGGCGGAATAAAACCTGGGAAACACCGCAGGAAGCGGAAGTGACGTCAAAATTCTGGGCGGATCATCAGTGTGACAGTGAATCAACCGATTTGATTGCCTACTGGTTGATTTTATATTGATTGATCCCGCTGCACTTGCGCACTCCAGCTTGGTTGATATTGATATCCATTAACTCTGGAGTAAGAAGAGAAGCTGGTGGATTATCTCACTGCGATGTTTTGTATTGTTAACGGCAATGATACCTTTGACCAGTGTCTTCAACTGCTTGTCAGCCCCGCTCGGTTGATCGTCCAGTTGGAAGAACTGCTTGTAGTCGTCCTCCAGAAGCTTCAGAACATTCAACGGATTGTCGGAATCCATAGCGGCCACGTGTAGAGATTACTCAGTGACGGAACGAAGAAGGTAAGAGCAAAGAAGGAACAGGTGCAACAAAACGGGTTCCGCTCAGCTGAGCGGAGAGTGCAAGTGCAGCGGGATCAATCGATATGAAATCAATCAGTAGGCAATCAGATCGGTTGATTTACTATCACACTGATGATCTGCCCTGAATTTTGACGTCACTTCCGCTTCCTGCGGTGTTTTCCAGGTTTTATTCCGCCGATTCAGTTTGTCTCAGTGTGTGGATCAAACTGTCCTCTATCTTTCTGTCGTATTTGTTTGAATATCAGAGCGGACAGACTGGCGTGAATCCCTTGTGAGGGCGGTGAGCGTTTTCGTCAGTCTTGTCACGCTGCTGGTTTTATAAACATGCGAAAGCCTTGCGCTCTCTCTGTTGGTTATGATGGTCGCCGTTTTTGTTAAGTTTTTGGGGAAAAAAGCGAGCGTTGTTAAATTTACTATGCTGTACTTGGCATGACTTGAAGCCCAACATGTCGGGGGAAGTGACGAAGGCTTGCTTTTGATTTGATCAATAAGAGATCGCCGAAAGCTAGATGGTCTTCATCATGATCAAAACTCTAACGGATGTCTAATCAATAAGCCATAACTTGTGTGCCACTGAACGTCTTGCAATTCTCAGGCAACTAACCGCCTCGTCTTCTTTGAACAGAAGACAGAGCTTGAAGGTTTGACACACCGCTATTCAGTGATGCGACCAGAGCTTGCACTACGTTTCATATTTTGTCAGGTCGACAGAAAGAGCCATGAGAAACAGCTCTCCGCATGACATCGTTCAAGTTCACGCATACCAACTATAATTCTCCAAGTGTTGGAAGTGCAGGAACAAGTGATACATCTCCGTCTTACCCAAGCCAGAATGAAGGAATTCCTGGTTCGCGCGTCATGGACCAGCGCGTTATTCGCCATATTCCATGTCCGTTTAACTTCGGCTCAGTTTGTCGGTGGAGGTGGAGGAGGAGGTAAGTTTGATGGGCGGAGCAACTAAACGTTGCACTTCCTGTGGTCCTCCTTTACGAAGACAGAAAATGCAACGTCGGCATACGAACTGGAAACACTTAATATCTTGACTGGCGGTCGTTCTCTTTGTTTCCAATACTGGCTGGAAGTGTCCGCCATTTGAGAAAAACGTTCCTGTTCAATTCATTAGTTGACTTCCCAACGTTTTTGGAAAGGATACTGGTTCATGTTTCGGTATCTGAATGGCTTCCCGGTTGAACCAACGTACTGAATAGAAATATTCCCAGGTATTGCTCAACAAATATCGTCCAGTTCCGCCTCTGCCAACCTGCGTGGACGCCCAGGGGCTTTTGCCAACAGCGATCTTCCCGACTTCATCCAACGCAACCAGCAAAACACCCTAAACGCCGTGGCTGCCTCCGACAACACCGGGCTACGTGGCAACTCTGCCGCCATCACGCCCCAACAATCGTCCGCCAGCGCCATCAACAACGGCTCACCCACCTCCCCCAACCGCGCAGCTGCCCTGTCGGCAGCCACTGGTACCGTTCCCGGCATCGGTGTTGCCAGTAACGCTGCCCGGACCGGTAACATTCCCGCCAGCGGTCTTGTCCTCAGTAGCATCACCGACAACGCAGGCAATGTCATTGTGGGTTCGCGACTCGAACGTCGACCACCTCCGGTCCCCGCTGGTTCGCTGGCCGGTTTGTCGGCTAGTGTCCCTGCTGTAACCGCAGCACCTGTATCAGGTGGTCAGCCAGCTGGACCACCTGCCGCACCCACGCAGGCACCACTACAGACCACCACGTTCGCGGGATACCTGGTTGGATCGCCGTATCCGTTCGTCTTGCCACCGCCGGATATTCCTTACTTTGGCTCAAAATGGAACGGACCTTGGGGGTGAATATTCGTTTGATCTCAATTTTAAAACTCACAGTTGGAATATCCACCAGGATATCCAAGCAATTCGTTGTTGTTACTTTTCCAGGTATCCAGTTGGACACTACCAAGCTTTCCGCGGCACCGGGCAGTATATCACACATTACCAATATTACCCTCTGTCTTACTATGGATCTCTTCTTGCACCTTTTGCTTACGGTGTTTCTGGAAAGAAATAAATTATTCTCTGAGATCCGCTTTTCATTTTCATCTCACACAGTAAAATTCGATCGTCTCGAAGATACAGTGAATGCGGTTTTCAGCTGTAAACCAGCCATAGCGCTGGGAATTCAAATATGTAGATGGATAAATTTATTGAGCTTCGACAATCTAGTCGACGGCTTCCTCGATCGTCAGAGGATAAGGAAACATAAGAATACAGTACTAACAGCTTTGGCAAGTGGAAGCGATCAAGACTAACTTCAGAGATTGACACATAGAGATTACAATCCGAGATCAGGCACCAGAAAGGAAGTGGAAAACTTGCACAACCATAGCAGGGAGAGAAAATACCAAACAAGGAATGAGGGAGCGTTCTTTCCGCCTTCGTCCAGGTGCTCACTCGTCCATTTCATGTGAAACAGTTGGGGAACGGCAATATTGAGCTTGACGTCACGGCTCAAACCGATGTGCAAGCTGTGTACGTACGCTGCACCCATTGAGCCGTCCGGTAGGCGAAGCTAGATTCGTCTAAATTAACCGACCCAAATTCGGGCCGGTGGTCACATGACGGGCACTACAGACGGGCACCAATTTTTTCAGTGTGGTTTCGATCACCACAATTGATAATTGAAAATGGCCGAAAACGACGGTTTTGGAATTCCAGTAATATGACAATTGAAATTGAGAATTCCGGGCTAGACCATTTGAATATAAATCAGAATTGCAGTGGAATTTGGAAAACAGAACAAAATTATAATTGGTCATCGAAATACAGAATGTAGCAACTTAAATTATTAAATTTGCGCAAAATAGCGCGGTAAAATGCACGTGGGTGCATCAAGGGTCTGAGTTTCTACGCGTGTTTGGCGCTTGATCGGGTGAATGTGTGTGCATTTGTGCATGTCGCACGATGACGAACGGCACCATACTTACTGCGCAGCTTCCTGAACCGCGCGCGGTGCTTCAACGTACAAGCGAAGTTGAACCCCGATCCCAATATCTTCCTCTACTAACCCTCTAAGCGATGTTTCGCGGGTATGATGGCAGACGTGCGAGACTTTCAGAAGCATAACAATCGGGTTGACGTCGGCACATCCGTATACAGTGCTCTGGCAGCACCATGCTTTGTGCTAAACGTCTGACGGCATTCTACGCGCATGAAAAGAGAGGCATACGTTGCGTTAAAGTACCAGTCGTATGAATATTAAAATCACGAAAATGAACTACCACAATTAAAATAATTTCAACTGCTGTCGCGAGCTGATTCCGATTAATTGCAATTACTAATTCAGCTGGATTGAATCCCACATAACTGAAATTGCTGCGGCCTGAGGTATTTCAATTAATCGTAAGCGTCTGATTGCCTGATTGTCCAGACTGGAAGCCATGCATTGCCCGGGCACCGATTACGTTTCCCAGTGCTTACTGCCAGCCAAAGTAGTACTGCAGGCAGTTCGGGAAAGTTTTTAGTGGGCGAAGAGTTTCCTTCGGGATTCACGATCGAAGTCCCCCTTCGTTTCTGAATCGCGAAGCGAACTGCTAATCTCGAATTTTTGAACATTCGCAATTTAAACGTTGTGTCCAAACTGTCGTTTGTTCAAACCATCTGCGCAAAGTGCAACTTCTCTGATTAGACGGCCCCGATTCCGTTGCCACGTTCCGTATACTGATAGCCACTATGAACGTATCAGAATTCACACTGCTGGAATTTACCGGATAAAGTAAAGTTACTGCCTCGACACCCTGTTAGTACTAGTAGATCGTGAATCCGTGATGGACCTTGAAGACTTTGACAACTCCTTCGATTACGATCTGTCTTTCGGTGGCCATGAAGGAGTACAGTCCCGTCATTCTTCTCAGAGTGATCGGCCACGTATTCAACCCCTTCCAAATAAACCCATCAAACAACTTACCGGTTCAACCTCAGTTCGAAGGAAGAACAGCAGCGCTATAACTTCTGCTTCATTCAGTCAGAATAGAAGGACTGAACAAAGAACATGCATGTCCGGGGATTTGAAACAGTTGTTGGATCGAATTCGAACCAAAGCCAACAACGACGTCCCGTCAGACGACTACGTTGTGATTTCGGGTAACCACAACGGTAACCGTGACTCAAAGAAACCATACGGTACAGCCGAAGTGCACATGATGAAAGTAAAGCTTCGCATGCAGGAGAACGAAGTGGACAAAGTGGCCAAGGAGGCCGCTATGAGCCTGCAGGATTCCGAACGGGCATCAGCTCAGGTCGAAGTCCTCGCCAAGAACATCAAGAACTGTAATGCATACGACCTCCATCAAAACCAGAAACTGCAAGCTTGTCTTAAACAGATTGGCAACATACGAAAACAGAATGCGCAACTTGAGAAGGAAGTGGACAGGCTGAAACGGGAAGTGGTCGCCATGGGGAGGGACGAGGAGAAGAACAGAATGGGCGTCGCTCTACCGGAGATAGACTCAACGTGTAGGCTGGCGGCTATAAACGAAGGCGTGAAGAAAGAAACGTTACAGGTAATGGAAGACAATGAGAAGTTGCAGGAGAGTAACCGGAAAGCGCAGCAGACTTTGCTGAATGCCCGGAGAAGAGATCAACTGGAATGTAAGAGATTCATGGCGCTGATACATAAGCGCGAGGTTCTGCTGCAACATACGCGGAGTGAAAGAGAGCACCTGGAGGGAGTCCGCTCGTTACATATTGCCGAACCGGAACTACGCAAATTTTTCCAATGGCCAGAAGCCTAACCTGAGAATTTTCCTGATCTTGAAATCTCTTGTTGGTCTAAAGATTTTGATAATCAGTATAGTGCAAAGTCCGTGCTTTGCCCAGTAAAGATTCATGACTTAGTATAATCATACGGACGTTCGAATATTTGGGCTGGTCGAAACTACCCAGATCACACGAAAATGGTTAGAATAAGCATCCGGTTCAAGAACCAATGTACAGTTCAGGAACCGCAATAAAACTTTTCTTAACACAGAACAAGATCCAGGGTTTTGTTGCGTGGAATGATCGTCGGATATTCTTGAGACCAATGGCGCCGGCACCTTCGCGTCCATCCATCTGCGCTTTTTTTTGTACAGTGGTCGGCTTTCATGCTCTATCTTCACGATAGTAAACCCGGCTTTCTTCAGATCTCTACCTATCAGATCCGCATCAAAAAGAAGCATCGTATCTGGCGGGTTGTTCACTTGGTCGTTCATTCCAAGAATTTATCTGCTCATTGCGATTCCAGTGGAATAAATCAAATCATCTGCGAACGTGATACCGTATTCTTTTTAGATGATTTGGGACATAATTTGTGCGCCTTACAGTTTCCGGGAGGCCGCCAAATGAAATGCAAAGATCGTTCTTACGAGTGGCGCACGTTGGGCATTAATATTGGCTGGAAGCGTACGCCAGTTGAAGGAGCAACTGTGTACTTTTGTATGTCGGCCTCCCGATAATCATGAGGCGCACAATTATACATCAAATCATTTAAATCAATAGATAAGGCATCGGGTCCGCAGATGATTTAAGGCAGCTCGACTCTTCAAAGTTCCTTGCATGACTGTCGCCCGTTATGTGGAAGATTCCAAAGCCAAAAAGATCGGCCGAGGAAGCAAGATGAATGCTGCGGAAGAAAGACTGCACGGTCCAGCAAGACAAAACTGCAGTAGATACCTCGTTTGTACAATATTTTGATTTCTGTTGTGATTAGAGATTCTTTATTTGGCATGACATGCTCCTGTGACCGTTGAAGGTATGGTTGTTCCGGCAAAAGATCCATCTACTGTATTAAACTGACACCTTCAGCTCCTTGGCTCAATATTCAGAACGTGCGTACAGAAAAGCAGCCTTCAGTACTGGTTTTTACTCTTCAAATTATGGATAACGCTCTCGAAATTTCTGACGTTTGCCAAATCATTTTTGCTTCTTTTCCGAGACAACGAAAAAATTGTTTCCGTGTTTTCGCTGCTTTTACACGCAGTTTAGATACAGTTTGTCCAGCCCGGTTGTCCAGTCCAGTTGTCCGGTACAGCTGTCCATCAGGATTTGCCCAATGTCCACGTCCAGCGTCCTGTTCAGCTTTTACAACGTTCAGTGGCATGTTGTAGAAGCTTTACCGTAATGCGAGAATTTCATGAAATTAAAGTACTCGTGGCTTTCCAGTGGAACTCTGATGTTAAAAATCGGATCGTCTGGGAACCTCAGTGCAGCACTTAATTCAGAAAAAATTTCAAACCTAGTTTATGTGCCTCCCAATTCTTGGGAGGCCTGCAAGCGGAACGTACAGTAGAGACCGTCCTCTTGAGTGGCGCACGTGCTCACTGTTTTTGGCTGAAAGCGTGCGCCACTTGGCCAACTGGCTGTGTACGCCTTGTTTACCGGCCTCCCAAAAGTCGTAAGGCGTATAAACTAAGTCTCAAATTAACCAAACTCGATGCTGTATTGAAGTTCGCAGACGATCTGATTTTTATATCAGAATTCCATTGGATTACCAGGAGTGCTTTAATTTCAAAAAGTTTTCAAATTATGGGGAGCAATTTCGCAATTTTTGACTTTTGCTGTGTCATTTTTGTTTCATTTCGTAAAGTACTCGTACAGGGGAAAATCGTTTCGCTTCCCCCGCGATCAAGCGCAATTTCAGCTCAGTTTGTCCGGTCCAATTGTCCAGTACATCTGTCCAAACGAGAATTGTTCATTGTCCATGTCCACCGTCTTGTCCAGCTTTTACAACATGCCATCTGCTTTGAGCGAGTGCGTGGGTTTGGCATGACGGAGTGGTAGGTGGTCACTTTCCATTGCTGTCCCACCTAACTATCGTCTTCGGACCAAACAGCGCTCACGTCATCACATATGCCGACATGCGTGGCACCGCGATTGAAGACGCGTAGGGACGCAAAGAGCGACACTATGTTATCTGGAATTTATCGTTTATCGATTAAATAAGAATAACCTGAGGATCGAAGCGGATCTCGATCTGGTGTCTTAAGTTTGGTATCGCTCGCAGCGGTTTGGTTCCTGACAAGGCTCGTGAATTTTATCCACATTACATTTCACTTGACTCGATTACCACCACAAATCATTCCTCATTCCATTGAACTGCCATCGGTTGCCCAGGGACATCGATTACGCAGCCTTCCCAGAAATATATTAGACTATCTGGCCCAGCCAGCTTAACACACCCTACATGTCAGCTGCGCTACCTCGAACGCAACCGCGGAATGAGACAACTGATGCGATGCACTTTGCAGAACGAATACTGTAACGTTTTTCCATCTTCCTTGTTCCTTGGATGTATATTCGACGCTAGAAGAAAACAGTTGGTTGATGAACCGCTCAACTGACACATCCTGTCATCGTAACTCCCACATTAGTTCGATGTAGCGATGCAACATGCTCATTAGTAACTCTGGTGCTATCTTAGCTCCCAAACGTCTATCATTGATCCTTGTGTAACAAAATGTGATTATTTGTGCGGAGGTATGGACAAGCTTTGACAAGACGTAGTCTCGCATATCGTACTGCACCTCGTAACCTCGGCCTGCATCTGTCTTGACCCAAAACATCGTGTGGGGGTATTTCAGCTTGTAGTCACCCCTAGAGTTGTTGGAGAAATCTATTCAAAAGGTTGAACAGTTCTGTGAGACTTCTAACCGTGACGAAGTTCCTGAATATTGTCAAAATTTTCAGGTCGAAAAACGGTCCTTGGAAGTTAGAAAAAGTTATCCACAAAATTGGGCTGCCGCAACCCATGAATCAAATGAAAGTCCATTAACGTATCTATTCCCGAATTGTGCAAATAGTTGTGACAGCTCACGTCGTGCGAACGTCTCCGGAAACCCCGTCCTGGTTGGTAGTTATCACTCAGTCATGAACGAGGAAAATCCAGGAAACTGAGCATCTACCTTGGGTCGAACACGCAATGGAAAATTTTTTTAAAGGCTAAAGTCGTCAAGATGGGAGGTTTCAAGATGGAGTGAAGACCTGGAGGCAAGGGCATTCAAGTACAACCAATATTAGAAATTATCTCTCTTCCAGAAACATTAACCGAGACGTAAAGTGCAAAAGGCCAGTTATCTTAATCTTCCCGGATAAGATTTTTTTTCCCGGCTGATTTGCCCCTTTTTGTTAGGTAGAGTGTTGAAGCGGAAGATTTTAACTGACGTTTCGGCGTATTGTGCTGGACAGTAAACAGGATGAGGAAGTTGGCTGGCTGGGGCCGACCTGTGTTAGCGCATATAATATGTGGGATGGCGATACTGGGACATGTTCGCATGTCCGCACGCGCCAATTACGACGGCGTTGACAGCAGGGAACATGACTGTGCGGCTCTCGGGCTCCAGCTGAGAATTAGAGCTTCGCCGTTCGCCTTGAACAGAAGGAGGAGTTGTACGTGAATATCTCACTATCCCCTTCCACCCATTATACTCGATGTCACGATCGCCAGTATATCAAGTCTTTCGCCCAGCTCTTGATGCTCTGATTTCCGATCAAGTGCGCGCATGCCGGCATTCGTCGTCAAAGAGCGCCGGCATAAGGACTGAAGCTGGTATTGATGCCGTCAGATTGTGCCGCTTCTCTCTAGCAAATTACGAGTCTCTTGTGCTTTCATCATCTATCCAGGAATGCCGCTACAGGCTTGTCTATCTAATCCGGGATTATGTTTGATTTGAGTCTTCGTGGATGAGGTCAAGATCCGGACAGAGCGGTGGAGGGACCCCCAAACCCATTTGTTTACATCTTAATTGTTTTTCTGTCCGTGAGAACGAACCTAGGAGTTAGAAACGGATCTATTCCGTGTGTTTCAACTTCGATCATAGATGCTAAACCTTTCTTCGCGCTGGCTGTTCCCTCGTATGTCTGTCGCCGACATCTCCAGTTTCGTCTAATTTGAGATTTCGTAGGCAGCGGGAATTAGTTCGCTGAATTTCAGCCTTTGCCGGATTTCACCGGATTATGACCTCGCAGAAACGCCGCTGAAACTCACTTGGAGCCTATGCTTTCGCGCCATCGGCTTTCAGTGTTGGAATAGCATGCCTTCATCGTTTGGTCCTTGCTCAGTCATCCAGTGAGGCACTGACGTGGGTATCACTTCGATCCTTTCCTACGGTGTGCCTCGGGTAAGAGTTTCAACCTGAAGCACACGAGGTAATTTGGGCATAAGGGTTTTTCACTCGTAATTCGGGCATATTTTTTCTCAGCTCCTGCTGCGCTTAATGAACCGATTCGTGTTTCCTGAGATAGACTGATCCCTCTCCTCGAGGTTTCAATCGGTTTGACAACGGCAAAGCGTTGTAGATTACGGGAATTTGACCTGGGATAGAGATGGGTCTGTCCAATGTTAAAAAGCCTAATGTTGTATCAACACACGTACGAGGAGGGATGTATCAAGCGTTGAAGGTAATGTTCAAACCTTTCGCGTTGCCCGAATTATGGTGCGAAAATCGATACGCCCGAATTATGTCGTTTACCTCGTACATTTGAGATTTCGAACATTCTTTATACGTCAGCATACGGGCTACAGTGGACAAGACTTCGATCGGAGGGGTTTTGTCTTGAGAGCTCTGTCCGACGCTGAGCCTGTTCGTTGAGTGCCGCGAACTGTGTAACATAATGGAAAATAATAGTCTGTAAGATGGTAATTGTGGACAAGGTTAGGCGACGCAATTACCTCTTCCTGTTTACACGCAGTTATCCCGTTTCCTCATTTTCAAGACGATCGAGTTAAGGTACATTGACGAGTGCAGTGGGTGCGAAACCTTACTCGGCAGATCTAAAGCTGCGGAGCGACAAGAGACTCGAAGAAACAGAGTGCATCCTTATTGATGGCAAATGAGCACGAGGAACCCAGCGGGGCTTTGGAGAACCCACAGTGGCAACGGGCACAGCGAGCAAGCTGGGCGAAATGTGAGACGATTGTTTGCGTGCTTTGGACCGCCACCAACGACCTGCTATATAGCGACAAAATTGATTAGCTTCGCGATAAGTGGCGCTTCCGGCGGCGGCAATGGCTGGTTTTACGACTAAAATGTCCCAAAGGACAAACACAGCCTGCACTTATCGCTGCACAAAAACTCCTTATCATCAATTTTCCCACTGTCAGAGAAATCAAAACTTTCCCTCAGTCTCGCAACCCGCGTCGTCTATTTGTCTACCACGGTTTCCCTGCATAGGCTGTGTGCATATACTCTTTCAGCTCACCGTGGGCTGTGGCACGATACAGCAGAAATCAAGACCATTCGATAGCTGGATCCCGCCGACGTTTCCCTCAGGAGGTCTGACTTTTAGCAGTGAAGACCACGACGTCGACGACGACGTCCAGCCATCACGGAACTTGTACTGCGGTATTAATAACATCACCATCAGACTACGGTACTTCGAACCATATACAATACTAGCTGAGTCCTTGCGAAACTGGCATCAAGATGGCTAGCATTTAATGATAAGACCGTGACAAGCTTTGACCAGCGCGCGAACTTCGCGAAGCATTGGAGGTTTGGATTATCATCTTCGATCATCAATGCAGTGCGGCGTAATGATGACAGACAGATCAGCTATTCGAAATATGCAGTATCCCAAGAGCCAACAAGTTGGCTTTTCGGATAAAAACAGGCTGACTCGGTCAAGATCAAGTTTGATGACATTCTAACGAGCTGTGTTCGCTAGACGAGGAACCGGCTCAAAGTTGAACGGGCTGCCAAGCACATCCCCTCATCATCACAAACAAATTTCGACGATCTTTTGATGGATGGTTTTCCGGGTTTTTTCTTTCCGTGCTGAACTGTCACCTAGATCCTTAGACCTAGAACGACGACACAGAAGCGGGAGCCAATGAAGCATCCCTTTCAGCTCAGCAAGAACCCTCTTTTGCATACGCGTCTTGTCTATGAGGCTCGATGATCCTCTTTGGTCGTTTAGGAACAACTTCCAGCTTCATTTCTTAAAGACAAGACCCCCGGCTAGAGATTGTAAGCAGACTCACGCCTCATCTGCAGTATATTGATTGATTTGGTACCGCTTAATATGTGCGCTACCATCTTCACAATGGTTGTAAACGCCGAAATGTTCCGTACGCAAAATACGTATCCATCTTTTACTCTCACCGTAAGGACGACCCACCCACCTTCCTTTTCTTAGCTTGCTTCATCAATTCCCGCCTCCCATGTTTTTGGCATTCTTTCGGATTACTGCTGTGTGGGCTGAAAGAGTTATCAGTCAAGATTGTTTCATGGTTCCACTGGAGTATGAGATAGTAAGGTTGGATGGCTCTTTTCAAGCTTCAGCGGAAACTGAGAAAAGTGTCAGCAGGTACAGTACTACATGTTTATGCGAACCTGAAGAAGGATGTGCACAGTGGCAGTTCATTCAGTAGCTCAATCAAAACCACCGCAAAGTAAACCTCCGCTTTTGTTGAACATCGCGTGTGCAAGCACCCTTATCAAATATGAGCAGCTGGTCGGAAAGCTGACTAGTCGATGATAGAGGGAAGATCGGCAAATCACTGTCCATTAATCGCGCCTGAGTACACAGTCTGCTTTTAAAGAAGTCAAATCGTGAAACGGGCAGAAGCATAAGTTTCCTTGGCGTTTTTCTCTCTTAACCTGGAAATGATATCTACAGAGCGGATAACTATTGACACGAAGTTTAATGGTCAGTGTCATGTCTGAGACAAATAACCCAGGCCTGCCAGTCGGCGATTGAGGATTTAGCCTGACAGCTGGATGGGCTTTACCGAGGACCCACAAACGACATTCGGAAATCCCTTTAGTCATGCGTCTACATAACAAACGACATGATGTAGTACCGGCACTTTCTTTAATGACTGTCCTATGGCCCCGATTCTTCAAGTTGAATGAACCCGTATGCATTTTGGCATCACTCACTTCCTGGAAAGTTCGCTTTGAGGAAGGGCCCCATCAATCCCAGTCCATCCTGGTTCCCCCGCACAGGCAACACATAAGACTTGGTTCTGTATAATTTAGAAAAATGGAGCTTAAGCAGACTCCTCCTGTTTGGCGCACCCTCCACAATACTACGCTACGCTGAAGTTGATCCGCGACAGCTAAGAGCGAACGTTCGGCAAAGTCAAAAGTGTTTGCTATGAGTTCTCTATGGGGTTCATTATCCCGACATACTGTATCAAGACCATGAACCAGGTAAAAGGTGGAAATACGTTAAACGGAAAAAGCACCGGAGTTCGAAAGGTCTGAGCCGATTGACGTAAGATGTGATAATAAGGTTTCGATAAGGAAGTCCACTGCTCCGAGCCCTTCAACATCAACTGACGTACACGTCGCGCAACAACGAGAGGAAGCTCGCAGATCGGACTAGATGAGGAAGTTACGTCGAAAAGTGAGGTCTCGATGAAGTCTCACTTCCCCCTTTGAAAAGTACCGACTGTCTCTCGGTACTTGACTACTTATTGCCAACGTCCCGGTAATAATGGAGATAACGGACAACTTTCATGTCCGCGCCATGTCCTTCCTGGTTTAAGTGCGTATATATGCCACTTTCCAGCCAACTGCCACAGAAACTCGAGAGCACAACCTCAACTGAATTAGAATTCTACGTCCCACAGAGAAAGGTATCGAGTGGAATGACGCCGCTTTGACCGAGATTATAACCGCTAGATCATTGCACACTCTCCTGGTCCCAAAGCCTCGAAAAGCTAAATTTATCATCAGTTTGGTCTACTTGACTAACCATGACCTTTGCCGGGTTTCATCTTCGTAAAAAATAACTGACTCAGACATCTGACCTACCGTTGCGTAAGTTTGCTACGCATTGGCCCCGTGCATATTTTGATGCGCCGTCAGGACCTCAGAGGTTATGACGACCTCGGTATATCAATAACCATCACGTACTTCCTTGTACGAGGGCCTTCCTTCAAATTCGGTCTAACAATTATAGGCAAATATCATGACATTCCAGCTTACTCTAAATTCCAAATCTTAGTTAAAATTTTCACCTTCACTTTTGACAGAGCGGAACAGGTTGGGGATGTGGTCATGGTGCTGTGGGAACCACGCGGATAAACGCGTGCTTAATTCTCACCATAACGAACTTCTCTCCTCTTGACAGAGCGAATTGCCAGTAATGGCATTTGAAGGGTTTATTTTTTCTTGTGCAATGGCAAATTTATCGTTCGCTGTTGTAAAGTGGAGATTATACGGCGGCTGGCATTTGTTCATGAAGGTTGAAGAGCGGCTGCATAACTGAAGAGCCCGTGAAGCAAGCACTAAGCCTAATAGCATTTGCCGTCCGTGATTGTCGGCTGGAAAGTATGAGGACTGACGGCTGCCGGCTTGTCCCTCCCAAGTCCCTCTAGTCTCACACGTCGTGTTTTTTTTCGCCGGAAACCGGACGATTAGTGTCAAGAGATGCTCTTTTCTAATTCCTCCGCCAATACCCCTAAGCTCACATCGCAAAACAAGGAAGAGAGGGCGATCTGGTGTAGTCGATCGGTCTAGTAACGCACCCCGCTTCAAACATTCATCTATTCCGTATGCGTGATAACTGACCAGAAGCAACGAGCAAGGAGCCAAGTTTCAGTATTCATGACGGCCTTCCTTGTAAAGTTTTAGAGTAGTCCATTAGACTCGTTGTAGGTGGTCTGTAAAGTGCCCAGACGCATAACTATCACACGCTCTGTTCTTCACATGCTTCTTCTTTTGACACACCGTAAACGACGAGGGATTTTGCGGTGTGTTCCTCAGTCAACTTACACGTTTAGTCGTAAACATGGCATTAGTTCGTGGTACTGGTGGTACCGGTGGTACTGGCTGAATAGTTTGTTCATCGGTATAGAGTATGAGCGATGGTGGCTAACGATGCCAGGAAATTACACAGTTGAACGGTCATTGCCGTCCAGCCTCACTCCATTAATTTCACCCAACAAGCCCATAAATTTATCAACATTACTCACTCGCATCGCGCGTTCAGTCTTTCGAGTCAGATTGATTTTGTTCGTCTCATGGAGAAACACAGGCGGAATAATGTATTTGATGTACTCAGCCTATGCTCGTGTTCTGTATTTGTTCATGCGGAAAATAATTTCATTTGACGAACAGCCCAGGCGATGCAGGGAGAACATCCAATAATTGATGAGATGATTTGCCGTCCTTCTTTGCAGATCAAATTATGCTGATGTAACCTTGTGACATCCGATCTCCGCGCGCCTCCCATGGGACACATCCACCATTGCATGCCAATGCATCCGCAATGCCAATCATCTTTTCATCCTACTCTTGCTAAACCCATACGAAAAAGGTAAGCAATACATCCATCTGTTACAGCTGTACTTGCCTGCTTATGAGTTACTTATTCCTGCGACCCGCAAAAATTTACGTCTGAGAGTTCAAATTTTGCAGGTCGGAAAGCGGGACGTACAAGATTGTCATCTGAGGTGGAGCGCACTAACAGTCACAAGGTGAGCCATTAGGACAACAACCTTGTAGGTCTCGTTTGCCGCCATGCCGTTTAATCTTATTGCGTTGCTAGTACACTGTCAGGTGTTACAATAGCCGTGTTGGATTACCGCTTGATGTATCTGTCAGGTAATATCTCTGGCTGCATGGTCGAAATGTTGGAAGAAGAAGACGCGACGGCCACTGCGCCCTCTATCCCTCCAGTACTCCTCTGCACATCCTCGAACTCGTCCACCAACCTCACCGCCGATGACATCGCTCTAGAGCACATTGAGCACTTCCTCTACGGTATCGTCATGCCCACACTGTCCTTCCTGGGTATCATCGGTAACATTCTCAATCTTGTCGTCCTCACCCGCCCCAACCTGATGAAGATCGTCACTTACACCTACTTCCGCGCCATGGCCATCGCAGACCTGGGTACCATGATTACCGTCCTTATCTTCGTCTTTGAGCTGACCGGCATGAAAGCCACGACGTACCTGGGTTCGCTCTTCCAGGCTCACGTCACTCTGGCCTTGCTCAACGCCTTTGTGGGAAGTTCCGTCTTGACCATCGTAGCGGTTACTTTTGAACGGTGGCTGTCCATTTGCCATCCCCTCCAAGCCAAGAACATTCAAAGTCCTCTCCGTGCCAAAATCATCATTGCTTGTGCCTGGATCACATCCTTTATTCTGTATCTTCCTTACTCCTTCCGGAAATACGTCAGTGAATGCTGGGACTCGGTAGCCAATGAACCAGTGTATTCGGTGGTGGAAGACAAGCATTTTACACATAGCCCTGGCTTCGAAGCGTATGGCTGGATTCGGGAATTTATACTACGGATCATTCCAATGGTTGTTCTCGTCGCCTTGAACATCCGCATCGTCTTCGCCTTGAGGACTGTACAAAGTCGACGAAGACGCCTACGTGGTGGTGTTAACAACACCACGCCGAAGCAGAAACCGACGGTGAGCAATCACTCAGCGGCAAGACGTTGTAGTGAGGTTTCAGCAGGCGGCATAACTCGCGGCTCATCGATGCGTACTTCGGAGAAGCAGACTCCCGCGCAGAAACTGGAGTACCGACGCTTACAAGAAGAGCGCCGGCTGGTCTTATTGTTGATCGGCATTGTGGTCATGTTCATCATCTGCGTCACGCCGGCAGCCATCTTGCTGTGCATTCCGGGCGCCGATGAGGACTTTACCTTTGGGCTGAAGTTATTCCGGGCGGTGGCTAATGTGCTGGAATTGACCAATTACTCGCTGAATTTCTATGTGTATGTGGGCTGCAGTAGCGAGTTCCGCATGACTTTCGTCAGCGTCTTTTGTCGATATTGTACAGGTGGGAAGACGACGGGGATGTTGATGAATGGGGAGAGAGCTTCTTCCGTAGCCCCTTCAGCCAAGACGGCGGTGAACCGCGCCAGGGCAAATACGATGGAAATGAATAACGGATTGAACTACCTGCATTCAGGGAACACCACGCCCTTGTTGCCGGTCAAAAAGGATAGCCAACAAGCCCTGCACTCTCTTAATAAGACTGAAACGCAGTCCCTTCTTCATGGCTCTCTACAGATGTTATAGATGAGCACTAGCGGATAAACTGAAGATCTCTATTTTAACTGCACATGCTTTTGCATTTCCAACTACACCCGTGCTGTCAATATTACTTGGCGGCAACTTTGGCCTAACTTTGCCCGGATAAAAAAGCCTGTTTTCAAGCATCAGATGGGCTAAAAATTCGAAGGAAAGGAACACAGAAAACGCTATTTGCATTCTGCCAAGAACAGCTTTTTCTGTGTTCGAAAACAGGCAGTTTTGAAACACGGATTAGTGTTTATTCTGTATCAGAAAAGCTCTGAGTTGGCTATTCTTTCAAGCAAAAAAGCGGAATTAATGCGGAAGCAGATTTGACTGTTTTTCCTAGCTGAAGCAGAAATGAAAAACACGATTTGTGATAGAAAATTTAATTACACCGAGATGCAACTAAAACCGCGCTAAACCTCGTAAAACACTACAGCACGAGTCTGGAACTGCACAAAATACAGCGAAAAGATCGACGAAGATTAAGGGGAGCCATGCATATGAAAAACTGGAGATCGTGTATCTCGACGCATCATGTCGAGCTCGCACTCCAACATATGCAACAGCACAAGCAAGAAAAAGTAGATAAGCACAGAGAAGTTAGGCAAGCGACGTTACTTTCCGACTGCAGTTTGGATGACCTGCGGACAAGAAGCAGACATCAGTCATCAAGCAGCTAGAATTTACGCCAGCCTATATCTCAAATTCTATCAACGTAAAACTGATTAACGCTATCCGTCAGACTGGTTACTTGATGGAACCGCGAGCTCGTTCGTCAGATCGGCTCTCCATCGTGGTTGGTAATGGTTCATGAGACCCTTGTCCATTTCAGAAGTAGCCATGGTATCTCTGAAAGCAAAAATGCGGTAAATAAGAGCAATAATCAACGGTTATCATAATTAGCACAACTAAGCCTGCATACGACTCCAAACGGCATAGTCTGCAAATTCTTCGGCTCATAGTCAAACAAGTCCTAAGCCTCTAGCCTTAAGAAAGTAGGGTTTACCTTGAGGTGGATGAACCGAGCTCGGGCGGGAGCACGCGAGGCGATGGGAACAAACGAGATTACCATAACGGTAGTAAGACGCCATTCCTCCGGTCCTTATCCTGCCCATCTGTCGGACAGGGTATTCTCAGCTTCGGAGCAAAGTCTCGTCACCTCGCCAAGCACAGTATTCATACACAAAGCACAGCTAATGGAAGTTGACCGAGCTAATGGAAGATGATCGATTACTTAGGAAAAACAAAACGTTCCAAGGAGCGAAATTCAAAATGGGCGCTCGCCCGAAACAGGAGTGTTGAACCAAGCCAGGCTCGATGATTCAAGCCGGGAAAATTTCCAGCTGTATGACTGAGGCGGGGTATTCCAGCTGCCCCGCCTCCATCCGTTTTCTGTTTGACATGCTCTTTCTCAGCGCGTACGACCGAACTGCCTCAAAAATCAGCCACAAAACAAAACAAGCTACAAAACAAAACAAGCTACATGATCAGCTACAGAGTCGCTCTGCTTTTATACAGCAGTGTGCGACTGAATCGTGCAGTTTTACCCGGATGAGGTCTTTTGGCGCTTCTGGTGAAATTTAGTAACTAGTCTTTTCACCGAGAGCGCACAGCCTATGGACTACACAGTCGCAAGATAGAAAACATGCATTGCGAGTTGCATGTGGATTGCTTCTGTGTACTCGTTCGACAACTTACACCATGCAGGTATCGATAGTTACGTATACCCGTGCTGCCACCCATCGTGTTTCAAACACTGCCCTTCAGGACTTGCATGACGGACTCGATGACGGTCCCATTCGTATCATTTGCTGCTTCGGCAATACACGTGACTTCGGGGCTGCCATCTTGTTCTTCCTAACTTTCTGACCTATGATCAAAACTTGATCCTGACGACGGCTTCGTGTTTTTCAGACTTTTTTTGATGCGTTGATAGGTGAAAGTCCTGTTTAATTTCGGCCTTAGGGTCCAGAAGCGTTAAAATGCTCTCTTGAACAGTTTGGTGGTAAGCCATTTGATGCAGTTTCATCTGGAGATACCCATATTTTGTTCTTTATTGGGAAAGTCTGAACTCATGATCCGATCTAGCAGTTTACCGCTTAGTGCACTCACTGGTTGTAGGCTATTCCGTGGGAAACTGGCTAGCAAATGGTGTTCGCCTATTGTCAGGCACTGATTATTTCCAAGATCGCCATTTCCAACAAATCTAGAGCCACTTTCCCCGCGCACACTAACATGTACGTGTCGAAATTCCAGTTTAACTTTTGCTCTTCGTTTTCTCCTTTGCCTGAAGAATCAACTTGCCTCCAATCCACTTTCCACAACTAGCAGCCGTTTTCCACAACTAGCAGCCGTTTTCCATGGGAATTTCGTCTTAGCCAGCAAGTCTGTTTTCAGTCAGACTTTCGGTTGCGCCAGAGTGTCCAAAAAATCTAGCTTTAGTCCAAACATGCCTGCATCTAGTGATCGTTCAAATTCGAGAAATGGTTTGTCCGGTGATTAAGAAGAAAACATGAAGGTTGGCCGGTTTCAAGTTGATAGGTGGCGCACTGTACGTCATGCTCTCGGATTTCGGCCAACCGAGAGCGTGGTGACTGGGGCTCTTCGACGACGACCACCAACTTCGACCAGTTAAAAGAAGGCGAAAGTGACATTCTCGACCGATATCCTGAAAGCCCGAAATCGCGTGGTTCTCAAGGTTTCAAAGTCCTTTTCCCTCAGACCTCCCCAGCTGGGTTCATTTCTCGCGCACCCTGTCAATGATCGTTGGCTATCTAGATCTCATGACAAAGGTACGGAAATGAAGTGGACTTCCGTCTTCCTTCTGATGAACCAAACTTATCAGAGTGATTCGAGTTGAGTCGAGTCGATGTGGACACGATACAGAGGTAAGTCACGTTGGATATCTGTAAGGAAATGAAGTTCGCAGGAATGAGGTCTTCCAGTTGTTGGCCAGATGGCCATGTTCCATGACCGCAGTCGGTCCGGAGTTGAACGGATCAAAGGCGGTGTCCAGGGGTGCCAGTCCATCACGGAAGCAGATACTGGAAGACCGGCAGGAAGAATGGCACCCAATGTGGTCGAAAAAAAGCACATATCATTGAGTGGTCTCATGATCATGATCCAATGCCAAATCACAGAAAGACACCTAGTACTTGTTTGCGGTCGTCCTACTTTCCACTCACCAGATTTAGAATGTGGGACAAGACTCGTACAGTGGTACAAGCCAGATAGCCTTTGAAGTTGTGATGTCTATCATCTGGACAAAAAATCCCGTACATATGACAAATAACGATTATCGGTTAAAAGGTTAACCAGCCTGCAAAGAATTGGCAAATTTCACCGTTATGAGCGGCGGACAGCAAATCGGGATATCTGACAAAAGCTGTCGCCTCATGCAGAACATAACAATTTCTTCACCCCATGGTACGGATGTATGAACACCCTGACTATACCGGTTTCATTCAGGTCAAACGCTATACACTGTTTAACGGAGAGCTAGTTGGTTGTGCCCTCGCGGCACCATGCGTATTCTTGATCCAAGGGTAGCTCTCGGGACACGCTTCGCATGTCCGTATGTAGCGCATACCACCTCGGAAGAACGTGGGACAGACATTCGGCTTCGTACACTGCGGTGGTCGATTCAGATTCGAGCAACTCCATGGCTCAAACTGGTTAATCACCGACAACGGTGTCGGATTTTGTATCCACTGAAAAAGCGGTGCTGGGATCAATGTTTTCAACCAAGATGGCCAAAGGAGTCAAATACCTGTAAAGCTTGCGAGGTTGTCACAATCCACACATCAGGCATAGCCAGTACAGTATCGAGGAACTTCTTGAAACCGTCCATGTGGTATGCATGGATGAACCAGGCTGAATGGTAGTACATGCCGAAGGGTGCGCGGTTGGTTTCGTAATGACGCTTAAAGTTGTTCATCAAGAGCTGATAAACTTCGTCGATATCACCAGGGTTATGACAGGCATCAGCCATGGCACAGCGGTAACCCAAAAGATCTTCCCAATGAACCAGCGGTACTTCCCATAGGCCAGGGGTTGACTTGGTGGGACACGGAGGAATCCAGCATTTGTGCGGTAGAGCGTGGTCCAGTGTGTAGGGCCATAGTGGTGGGTTGTTCTCTGCTACACTCATCGAACTATCGTAGAGGAAACCTGAAACCGGAATGGTGTAAAGTCGAGAATTCGTCTAGTCGTTCAGTGTAACCGCAACAGAGAACAAGCGAAAATAATGCCGGTTCGGAAAAGGTTTAATAGACGGTAGAGCTACCTTTTTCCCATAACATTTCAAATTGGTTGTTTCCGCCCGTTTGTAAATACGGTGCCCGCATTCCTCTGACATCTTCCACTCTGACATTGCCGAACCTGTTCAGTATGTCCCTCTGTCCTGCAATCTCATCGGCCCAGTCATTCTTGGTGAAGTTCTTGCCCGGTAACGTATGACTAATGGAATGCGAGCCGATCTCATGTCCATCCGAGTACAAGTTCTGCACCAGAAAGTACTCGCTCCACTCATGGCTGACATAGAACGTCCCTCGAATGGGACAGCCATTGGGATTCCGTCTGTTATCGTTGAAGATGGACGTGTACAGTTGGTAATTCTGATTGGTCACTGCATCGTCGAACGTGATCAAAATCATCTGCGGTGTCTCCCCAACTGGTAACGAGCCGGGTATTTCCGATCCACCACACCAACACTCGGGCAGCTTACAGGTCTTCCTGTCACACGTCTCCGCCGTCTTACCGTACTTGGCATAATCTTCCGGGTTGCGCCCAACCTGCGGTAAGGTCGACGTAACAAGAGACGACGCAGAAGGCGCTAAATTGCTTGATTGATTAGCAGGCACCGTGTCCTGCAGCCACCATGGTAACCTGGCCGTGGAAGTCGTTGTAGTGTGCTCGGCCGTCTCAGCGATGTGACTGGTGGCAGTGGTAGTTTCAGGCTGGCGCTGTTGCAGAACACGAGTTTGTGGGACGATACCACTTTGCATCATAGGTCGCTGCATCTGCACATCAGTTCGGAAGACACCGAGTGGCACCACCGGGTTGCTGTTACTTCCCTGCATCCAGAAGGGCACAGTCGTTTGTTGCCGGTGGTCTCTCTGATTAGGCAGGGGTACACGGGTTGTGAATGTAAAGGTAACTGGCTCGTTTGGTTGGTTCAGTGTCATGGGTACATGTATGGCTTGGTCAGCTTGAAGGCCAAAGTTTGGTGCTTGTTGTGGAAGGAAGGGATTTTGCCGTAGCGACAAGTTTGGGAAGTCTGGCACTTCTTGACGACCTCGGTCGAACTGATTGGGACCTGGCTGGGGGCCATTATTGTTCATTCGATCACTGGGCCGAATGATACCACCGTTAGCCATGTTGGGTGGTGCTTGAGGTGGCTGCATGGACTCATCGCTCATGAAACGATTCTGGCTGCTGCCGAAATTGCTTCCTAGGTTGAATCGCTGATCGGTGTTGGTGAAGCGATTAGCTGTTAACTGCTGGATACGCTCGTTGGCCAACTGGTTCAGTCGTTCCTGAGTCATCTGTTGCTGGTTGGGAATGAAGCCAGGAGGGATAGTGTCAGCGGAAGGGCGCTCTGGTGATCGAGAGGGTGCCAGACCGGGGAACGGTACCAGTGGTTGTTGGGAAAATTGTCCATTTCCTCGTGCTGGCGCCTGTTGCGACTGTGTATTGTCATCCTGTCCGTTTGATTGCTGTATGGGGAACCTGGCACCAAAGTCCGGCATGTTGAAGATGGGCACGAGGTCCTGTTGAGGCTGCGGTGCATTGGGACGGCTATTGCGATCTGAGGGGTTGAAATCGAAGCGACTTGCTCCGTTGTTCTGACCATCATTGGCCGTGTTGGAGTTGGGTACCGTCTGAAGCCGTTTTGGGGCTGTGGTAGTACGTCGCTCCGTGTTGTCGAAGCGATCGGCGCCAAGGGAAAAGCTGAAGGGTGTTTGATCGTTGGACTGACTGGGTGAGGGTGGCTGACCGTCGGCTCCGAATGGGAAAGGCTGCTGGTTGACTGGTGGCCGACCAAAGTCCGGAAATATGGGTAATGCCGGTGGTGGACGTTGGTTGGAAGGTGGGTTATCGTTAGCGCTGGACGAAGAAGTGGTTCGTTGGAAAACGTTGTCGTTGGATTGAGAGTTGGAAGATGGGCGAGATTGGAAGCCCAGAAGAAAGTCGATGTTGTCTTGGTGGCTGCGGGCTGGTGCCTGGGCTGGGATGAATTCGGGCGACGGACGGCTCTGTTTCGATGATGATGTCGACTGTGGAGCTGGACGACCGGCTGGCTTTGGCTAAAAACATTATTCGCATTTCAAGAGCTTTCTACCAGACCTACGCAGTGAGATAAAGGACAAAAGTTGACGAAATTGGCCCCATCTCTCTCTGGCGTACAAAATGAACACACAGCCGCTGCTTACGAAATTCGGCCGATGACGCAAGAATTGCGCTGAGATTTCCTTTTCTATTGTGAATTTTATCAAGCATCTAGGTTTTCCTAACCGGAATAAAGCTTCCTCGTGAATCGGGCAGTGTTGGAAAGGGTTTCAGTTACAGCAAGAGCGCGTTGTGCTTCTCCAGGCTGAATGGTAAAAGGTATTTCGTGACAAATTAAGTATCAAAAAAGTTTCCAAGTAGTTTTTTTGCAATACTTACTTCGGCGCCAAAGTCCGGTCGGCTGAATGGCGAGCCAAAAAAATCCGGTCGTGTGGCACCAGAGGGGAATGTGTCTTGAGCCTGTTGCGCTTGTCCAGCCCGCACCGGCTGTGTGTCCAGTTGTTTTGACCCGCCGAACAATTCTCGGTCACGACCTCCTCCATCTAGGTTTGGAGTCAACTGCACATTCAGATCTGGCTGATCTCTGTCACGCAACGGCGTTTGAGGTCTGGCAGCTCGATCGGGCTGTCTGGGAAAGTTGGCAAAACTGAGAAAGTCCTGCCCACTTCCAGATGCACTGCTCTGTTGTGTGGGAGCAGCTGAAGGCGCTTGGTCGGCCACCGGCTGGCGAGCCGGCCAAGTGTCGTTGGGCTGCCAGGGATTCCACCACGGTCGACGCGTGGTGGGTAACAGGTGGGTTGGGAAGGCTGGACCCATGGGGAAGGAAGCGAAAGCATTTTGTGGTTGAGGAAGGAAGTCGCTGGCAGTGTGGTTGCGTGACCGATCGATGATGGGCGTATCGGCTTGAATGCTGAAGGTAGACTGTGGGGGAGCAGCTCGTGCCGGGGTGGGAGCAGCAGGCGGCGGAGCGTCCTCGCCCTGCAACCACCATGGTATGGTGGCGCGGGGAGTGGACTCTGTCGTTGTGCCCGGTATGGCGAAGAATCCGGCTGCAAGAAATGAACTATTTGAAGTGTTAGGACAAAGTGTAATACAGATCTACAATGACCTCAACTTTCTTACAATAACCCTGTCAGTAATCGAACGGCCAAATCTATCTCAGCGGTCGGGACAATATTGCAACATTTGATCAAACTAAGTCGAGGTACAAGTCAGCTTCTTGGTCGAATTTTAAGAGAGACCGCTCGAAGTAAATAAAACACTGCACTGAGTTCGGTTTCGCGGGGTCAATTTTGCGGAGTCTACTGCTTGCGGGTGTACCACAGTGTACAACAACCGTAGAAGAAAGCACATTACGGACCAAAGTCTTAGATACTATGCACGTACATTTCTTGCCATTGGACACCTCGTGTTCTTCGCAGACGGTTTGAGCAACGACAGTTTGGTCAAAACGATCGTATTTACAAATGTCTGAAAGTTCAAGATTGATAATTCGCTTCGCGATTCAGAAACAAAGGGGCCTTCCGTTCGTGAATCTGAATCCCGAAGGAAACTCTTCGTCGATTACAAACTTTCCCGAATTGCATTCAGTAATACCCTGGCTGGCAAACCGCACTGGGAAGCGTAATCGATGTCCGGCCTGGCACAGAATGATCATTCCGGACAATCAGTCTGTCAGAATTACATTCGAGCCAGCACATTTTTAATTTGGTGGGCTACTTACTGCCAGGCACACTATCATGGCCAGCTTCATTGGTTTATTCCATTGTTGATCTCAAACTGCCTCGAGTTTTGCAACCTCTCAAAGGTCTCAGCAAATCGTTTTATAAACCACGATGTTCCGAATTAATTAGTTGTCGATTGTTTCATTCATCTGCGCAAAACGCAAGGTCCCTATTAGCCAGAGTAATATAGTAAATCGTTTCTGGGTAGACCTTTTGGCGGGCAGGAATAGGTGGATTTATCAATACAAACCAGATAGACACATTTGTGAAACGTCGTCAAACGAATTCACCCAGATCCCTCTCTCAAGTGGCACACGCTTCCAGGCCATAACAGTGAAGCCCTGCGCCATTTGAAATCACAATTTCTGTGAAACCATTTGGCCACGTCCCATTCGGTTCTTGATCTTCCTTTAGTCTTATCTCTGAGAGTCCAACATAATTACGTCCACGCACCTCCTTTCGCCGGACATTCTGTATTCTTCGGCCAGTCACATAGCCCGAGTTGTGGATTGTAATATAATCCTTTGGAGCATTCTTGTACGACCGGTAATCCAAACACACAAACGAAGAAGCGCGAGCAGTTAAAATGATCCCCATAATGCCCGAATGTCTCATCACAGACAAAGTCCGGCGGTGGTTGAAGATGGGGAGGTAAGGGCGTGGTGCCAGACTCGGGCATGCCTCTATTGAGATTTCCGCCTTGGAAGCCTTGATCAGCGCCTTGCTGCAGCGGCATCTCGAAACGCGACCCAAAGTTATCCATACCAACAAACTTATCCGGCTGTTGAGACGGCGATTGCTGCGGTAACCCTATTGTGTCCACAAAACGCTGACTGCCTGCGGCTTGGAAGAGATCATGATGGTGCATTGGATTCGGAATATAAAATTGGCCTAAAAGAAAAAGCGGCAAGCTGAACTAACCGGTATAAAAATTCATAGGCTGTAAACAAAGAGATTTTTCATGAAGATATTGGGTAGACATATCGAGAGACTTTGCCTCTTACCAAATGTGAGATGAAGAATTGGTAACATTCCACACACTAATCTAAACGAAACACCCCACGGGTTTTCAGGTCTTCGATGAAGATCCATGGCTGGATACTCAAACACGGAATATTCCGTGGAAGTTTGAGATTTCGGACCTTGGAGTCTACATTGATTGGTCGATTGAGCTCTCAACAGCACGGATGATGGAAGAAAGCTTGTTCTCTAGATTTTCGGATAACGCGGTTCAGTTGAAGTGGACGAAGCGAAAGAAGCCAAAAATAGTGGCAAATTAGCCTTGGATGGACGTTTGCGTCGGTGGGTCGCGGTGATCGGGGTGGTTGCGCTGAACTGGTGTCAGTAATCCATCAAGTGGCGTCTCTGCCACTGTCCGATCGGCGGAGGAGTCAGTACAGTACGCGGCCAGAAGCTATAGTCTTTCCTGCACAAAAGCTGCTACACTGTAGCGGATATCCAACACTGGCTGACCCGACCGAACTAGACGCTAACCATCGCCGGCCAGACGGACGTTGTATGCCGGATGATGAAGAGCCATCAGGGAGCTCATCTACTCAAGAATAGCTAACCCGCTTGTCCATAGTCAAAGCCACTTGAGTTGACCAGTCAGATGCTGGCCTACACTCGGGCGTGTCCGCACTACTACTGCGTGCAGTACCTCAACATCAACGCAATTAGAAAGTCAACCTTACCCATCATGCAGACATTTCATCAAACATGCATTCCGTCAACTAACTTAGCTGCCATATTTTTTCAAGGCGCACATGTCAATATTACAGCATCACCGATACAAGGTATCGGGTTGAAAACCGTTCAATGAGCATCTAAGATCAAATTACAGGAAGTGTGAAGAGCACTCAGCCCATTGTTGATGAATCTTCAGGATCATAGAGGGCGCTGTCAATAAGTCAATCACGTGAAGTTCCAAGGTTGTCATTAATAACTCAACGAACCGGTATAGCTCCCTATTGTCAGGAGCGCGGTACTGGTCACTACTCGGTACCATCTTCACCTTAACCTTGGGGTGCAATACATATTTGACTTAGCATATGTCGATGAGCGCATAAGTCAGGCCTATTGTCAACAATAATGACATTGTTACCGACTGCCACTTAGTCTTATGAATTATTTGTTCCCACTTGTGCTGACCAGATACTGCAGCCTCACTACTGTATGTTGCCTCTGCTGTCTTTACTGTACGCACGTCAACCAAATTTAAAGGACCGCCACAAAGCACGGAAGCTTGAGTCCAGTGTGGGCTGAAAGAAAAGCCAGCCAATGTATAATTAAAACAGCTTCTGACATCTCTTGCTGCTCCAGTTGAGTAAGTAGATGAAAGAACGAGGAAGTGGGTCAACCTGCCATGAGGATAAATCAGCATATTCTTAGGCTGCTGCATGCGCATGTGCAGACATGGTTCAAGCTTCTATCCAAGTGCTGGGAGGGTGGTACTCCCCACCGCCACAAAAACGGCTTCGCTGTTGTGAGGAACACTAACGATCCAGTCTCAACAGTATGAGCTGGCCGGCTATACAGATTCGAGACACGCTACCGCACGACGCACCGTCAACGAGTCTCGGATTATGAGTACAAGTAGCAGTATTTCGCATCAGAAAAAAGGACAAGTGAGCCGATCTTCGCGTATTAGCTCGCGGAGGATGGTGCAACAGATGCAGCGATGAATAAGCATTGCCCAGATACTAATCGATCGTAGCGAACCTGTTGGTCACTGAACATAAACGCCTGGAAACGTAACGGGAACCATACATACACAGTCGTCCAAAACGTGGTCTGCTGTAACATTTCCTCAAGTGTTTTTTTTCCGCTACTTCGATACTATGAATTCTGCACTATCCGAGTACAGCTTAGATTCTGTTATGGCCTCACCTGTAGTAAACGAACGTTTGAAACCTACACAGATTATGAAGAAGTTGGAGGAGAGTATCAGTAACGTTTTGCCGGGTTTGGAAGCCAGCGAAGACTTGGTACAAGTATCGTGGTCCCTTTCGTCTGCTGACCGGAACCTTATCAACGAAGACAGAGGCTTCTTCTCGCGCAGTACGTCACTTCAGTACATTGCTACTGCCATCGAAGGTCCGCTGTGGTGGCTGGCCGAATGGGAAATGACTTTGACGCTTACTCTTCGCACAGGTAATAATGGCTCCTTGTGCTCTCTTCACTCACTGAACCAAACCTAAATCTAAATCAATAAGTTCCCACAGTAACAGAAAAAGGTATCAGTTAATATCAGGCGAATGATGTTTGAATCGTCAAGATAAGTTATTGTTTGATAGGCGACTCAGAAATTAAGAAATTGAAATTCATCGATAATTTAAATATTTTGAAGCTTGTATGTATATTTTGTTCGATTTCAGACGATCAAGCATGGCTGGCCCACGTACTTTTACGCAACCGGAACACAGCTCCGGTCCAAAGGGCTCACCAAAATGCCATTCGGGATGTTCGCTTTGGAGTATTGACATTTACACGGAGCGTGACGTCGCATTCCACCGACAAAACATGGACGGCTCTTCCGTTGTACAGCGAAGACCTACCCTCTTGCCTCGACACGTCCCTATGCCTCAGCAAAGTATACACCGGCACCATTGACTGGCCGGTCTCCAGTGGAAAGTCCTTTGCCTCAGTCACCGTTGGTGGTGGCGCGGGCCTGAAGGTTTCTCTGGCATTGATCGTTCGGACTGGGAAAGCCAGCGACAGTCTCACTGTGACGCTTGATTCACTCGTCGAACGATACCTGACACCGACAAAAAGCCAAATGGTACAAATGGAAAACCGCGCTGACGACATGTCCTATTCATTACACGATGACGACAACTGTATTTCTGTCACATCAGCCAACCATCATCGGACGTTCCGTATAGAAAAGGAGATACTAATGAAAGCTTCGCCAGTTCTCCAAGCTTGCTTTTCCCATCCGGGTTTGAAAGAGCATCAAGCAAAGGCCTATGACATGAGCTCATGGAACGAGGAAGTCATCGAGCAGTTCTTGGTCTATTGCTGTTACGGCAGTGCGCCAAAGATGGTCGAGTACGCCGAAGAGCTGACAGAAATGGCGGACCATTTCCAGATGGATGAACTGATGGCGGAGTGTGAGCTGCGCATGACACAGATGGCGCTGCGCTGTGCAAAGCACGATGTCCACGAGTTGCGATCGTTGGTGCGGATGGCATGCATGCTTGACATGCGAGTACTATTGATTGTGCTGGCTGTCATTGCGACAGACTGTAGCAATAGCTGGTCGAAACACTACCGTCTAGAGTGGGCCGGTATTCTGAAAACGAACCCCGAGTTTGCTGGCTTGAGTTTCGAGGCACTAGCGATGAGGAGTGTTGTCAACCCGTAGTTCCTTCCTGATGTTCTCGTCGGCGTACTCTCTCTAGTTTATCTGCGGAGTTCTCGATACATAAACCTCCGCGATAACTTGAAAACGTCACACCACCACCATCGCATTACAGGCCATGCGTAAGATTGTACTGGAAGAATTTTTGACGTCGGGAGCGCAGAGGTTTAATATGGTTTGTCAAGTATTGGAATGAATTACCAAAAGTCAGAAATACTCAGAGAAAAATAATTTCGCCTTCTCTGTCGTTGTCAAATATGAAATATAGCTGGACGCCCTCTACGATCGCACATCGGCTTCTGATCCGTTCCTTTCAGCTGGATACCTCCCGGGTCTGAGCAGGCTCTGATACCATCTCTCGGGTTCTTGATGAGAACCATACTGTAACTTGATATGTTACACCGTAATGGTGCCTATGGGAACCTAAAAATTAGGAATCGTCTAAGCTCTGTTTCATCTACCGATGGGTGGTACTTTCAGCCTCCTGGCCAACCCATCCAACATTTTTGATGGATTCTGTTACGGCCATAGTTCTTAGTTCGCGAGACGGGTCAACTTGGCTGTTTTAGAAAGTTAAGATCAGCTTTTGATCATCCCGCTACGGGGGAAGATCAACTGATAGGATCTCTGATCCTCAGTATGTATGATCCTCCACACAGTCGTATGCGTGAATCCGTCCCGGGTAGTGAGCACGCGGCAGACCGGCCAATCAACGGTCAGCTGCCAATCAGTCTAGCATGAATGTGCAGTATCACACACGGTTAGCCTAGCGTGTCATTGATTACCTGATTATGTACTCATGGCGCAGATTTGTTCGACTGCTTGGCAGCTGACCGTTGATTGGCCGGTCTAGAGCTTCGCGAATCAGCTGGACTGCTACGATAGTGCCCAGGTGAAGTCATAAAAAACCACAAGTAATAAAGTTTGGTTTCGTAAGACTCAGTAGAGTGCGAATTCCCGCCTCTCTCATCAAAGCGAAAGTCCCAGTCTCTCGCGCATACCCATTGTACGAGAGATTGATATCTAACTTAACACCCTGAATACCAAGCTTTTTGTGTCGGCATATTATCAGCGTACTCACTGTGAGCACAGAACTTTGTCTGGAGGGAGTACCCCTGGCCGTTTTGATTTTTTTCTGGACGCATCGATGACACCAAGTTTGTCCCAAGTCTAGTATCGGTGGAGGAAGCTCTCCTTGATGTTTCAATTTTTTTCTAAACAGGAGGTAGGTATGTACAGTAGCTCGAGCAAAGACATGAAACCTAAAATACCCCCAAAACTGCCCGAAATCGTAAGGATTTTTTCCAGCCTGCGGAAGTTGTACTGACTAGTGGTCATGAGCTGCGTTTCGGTGATAGGACCGCAGACCAGGTATAGAAATAAATTTTGATTCAAACCGGGCAAAATGAAAATCATAGGGAGCGAAAAAGTGTCGTATTGTACTGACAATAAGTACGGTGGTAATCAGGGTGTTAATCAGGGTAGCGAGCTTGATTTGCGCAGGAATCAGCCAATCAGCCACTCAGCCAATCAGCCAAGATCGGCTGTGGTGAAGTCGAACCGCTTGAACTCATTACCCTACTCGAGAAATGATTTTGGATTAAGGCATATGAACCGCTGATCCAGTGAGCAAGGAACTTGAGTAGCTTTTCATTAAGCATTTCTGTGGCCATTTCTTCCCAAAACTTTTCTCAAAGTTTAAATTATCTTACAAAATCTCTAAATGAAGCACCACCTGTTGTTGTAACTGTGTTTTTCAAGGTCTGACGTCGATTTAAAATCATTCGATATATTGTCCCCATAAGTGCAACTTGACTAAGGCTTCCATAACTGACGAAATTTTGAAACTTTTCGGTATATCCGTGGGTGTAACTGTAGCTTTTCAAGATCATATGAAACTGCAAGTTTGACTGTGGCTTTATCACAACAGGCACTTTGCCTTTGACTGCAGCTGTAACCAGTTTCGTAATTTCCCTCTGCCTTTAACTGTGACTATTATCATCAAATAGATCTGGTTACAGATCCAATTCAGCTTTCAGAATCGGAACTGGAAATATCTCATACCCGTTTGTTTATATAGAAACGGGTATGAGAGGGGATTTAGTGTCAGTGTTATAATCATTGTGTACGCTGTGTGACGCCATTCTGATGTCAAAACGTTTTCGGACAAAATTCCCATCCCCTTTGGATCTTCCTGACGTTTGAGCAGTGGCCGTTTGAGCAGTGGTCAGTTGGCCATGTGGCTTCAGCTTCACGTTCGTCGCTGTTTGCTCATGTTACCTCATCATGATCAGCAGTTGAAGAAAGCCCCTGGGGTGCCGACACTTCGAAACCGATTCCTGAACGATCATTTTCTTAGTCAATGTTCCGGATACTGGGTCGCCGAAACCCATGTGAGCTGTTACAGTGGCCCACCGACTTCGTGCATTGTCGAGGTATACAGCACCATACCTACGGTCATCATCTTGGTACGTCGTGATGGGGTTCTTCCGGCCAACCCATTATCCGCCCATGAGCTCGCGGCCCCAAGCTGGAAAAAAGCTTAGCGTTACCTGCATGCACAATCGTAGGAGCCGCATCAGCACTGTTTGTTGTTGTCCGACCATTGTTCTAACCCTATTGTTACAGTCAACGCGCGCTGAATGGCGATGAATACATGGAATATTCGACTGTTGTATCTGTTTAAATCTGTCTGATCAGGTACTGAACAGGCTAATTGAGCGAGACCAGTCTTTGAAATTAAACGGGTCACCAACTTCCACTTCGACATTGATCCATCGCTTACTGTTCACCTGACCTCTTAAGGAGCCCTGCACATTCTGTAAATCTGTCTTTCCACTTCCTTGCTAAGTATAGTTTGATCTTTAAGAGCTCTTTCACAATGTGGGCGCTGTGTCCTGTAATATCCTCCAGCAGGATCTGGAGTTTGTTCTTGTTGTTGGCTATATGGAGTTTCACAGCGTCAGAAGGTAAGCTTAGAATTTGAAAGTACGTTGATTCGTAAACGGCGCATATGCTCAGCCCATAACCGTGTTAACGTGCGCCACTTGGGATAAAATTCTGGTTGAATATAAACTTGCTCTTCCCGCTTGCAGCTCGTCGGTTCAAAAGGAAGGCAATCGATGTGGAGTGCCAGGAAATTGGCAAATACTACCGCAACCCCGATGTCTCCAAGCAGAATTGCTACACGTACTATTACTGCTTAGGCGGAACTGTCTTTGAGTACTCATGTTCCGGAGGTCTCATGTTCGACATCCGACAGCAGATTTGCAACTTTGAGGACCAAGTTAAAAACTGCAACACCACTGCAGGTACATGTGTAACCCTTATCAAATTCAGTACACGCAGGACGAGAAATTATGGTACAGTAAAAATTATGGTACAGGCTTTTTCGCTACGGCGGTACGGAAGCACGTGGGTGCGCGACCAATTCACAGTACTGTAGTGCTACCAAATTATCGCGCACTCAACCACGTGATGAGTTATCGTTGCCCATTGCGATCAGATGATCCGGTGTCGTCTCTGTGACTCTCACCCGGGCATCATTTACTGATCACGTGGTTGAGTGCGCGACAATTTGATGGCACTACAGTAATACATTTTCCGACACTTTTCCACGGTCGAATTTCCATTTTGCCGTTCTTTCCGCCTGTACCATAATTTTTACTGGCCCCATAATTTCTGGTCTTGGGTGTACAAGAGAACCTTTTTCCATTGTTTGAATCACTGTGGGGATTTTTAAAGTGAAACTTTAGCGAGATTCCGACCATTTCTCTACCACATGTCCAACTTTCACAGAAGCTACAAGTCCAAGACCCAGGCTAAACACCATCGAGCCCATCTGCCCTCCCGGCCAACTAGCGTGCAATGGTGGCCAGTGTATCGACAAAGGCCAGTTCTGTGATGGTGAGCTTGCTTTATGTGATGTGCAAATTTTCATTATGGTGGCTATGATGAAATATTCTTCCCGCAGGTAACAACGATTGCGGTGACTATAGTGACGAAGTGGTCTGTGGTTTCAACGAGGATCCCAACCTGGTAGCCACCTGTAACAAGACTGCTTGTCAACTGCCCGACTGTTTCTGCAGCACCGGTGGCGCCACCCCGCCTATCCGAGATGTCAGCACCATCCCCCAGATGATCGTCATCACCTTCGACGATGCCATTGTAAGCTGCCAATGAAGAGAAAACCGATGAGGACTGAGTTCACAGGGAACAGGAAGGTAAAGTGATTATTTGTGTTGACAGAACGTGCAGAACATTGACCTGTACAACAGTATCTTCTCACCCAACCGGACCAACAAGAACGGTTGTCCGATACGCGGCACCTTCTTCGTCTCGCACGAATACTCTAATTACCAGTAAGCCTTCTTCATTCGTTACCTTAAGAGCCAGTTCTTGCAGACACGGCCTGTCTGTTCTTACGTCGTGCTGACTGAATTCACTATACAGGTACGTCGAGAAAATGTGGAAGGACGGACACGAAGTAGCCTCGCACAGCATCACGTAAGTCTTGGTCTCCACCGGAGTGTGGACGTCGACAAATCAGTCCCTTGACTCTTTTCCCCAAGTGGCGCACGCTCAAACCCAAGAAAAATGTCAACGTGCGTCACTTGAGATAACGTTCTGGATGAACTGATCTGCCTCGTCTCAGCTCTTGGAGGTCTTCGGATGAGATGATTGGTTGTGCAGGCATCGGCAACCGGAGAAATGGTGGAGCAACGCCTCCAAGGACGAGTATACCGCAGAGTTCGAAGGGCAGCGCAGTATCCTCAGCCAGTTCGCCAACATTCCAATGAGCGAAGTCAAAGGTCTCCGCGTACCTTTCTTGAGACCGGGTTGGAATGCCCAGTTTGACATGATGACGGAAAGTGGCTTTCTGTACGACGCCAGCCTTGTCGGTAAGATAGCTCTCTGGTTTCAGTACGGGAGATGGTTCGTGGGAGGCCTTTCCGTAGGAGACCAGCTCAACAATGTTTTTTTGTACTTTTGTAGCTCCTCCTTCGACACCGCCGCTGTGGCCGTATACACTGGACTACCGTATGCCCCATAAATGTATCGGCTATGAGCAGAAATGTCCAACTCGGTCTCATCCTGGCGTCTGGGAGATGGTGATGAATCAGCTGCTGACTAAGAGGTACGATTCGACCACAACTCAGCTTAGACAAGCGAGTACTTGGGACAACGGCAGAAGGTCTTAGCTGAATCGTTAAATTCAAGTGGCGCATATCTTCGTGTTAATGGCTGGGAGGGTGCGCCATCTGACAAAACGCTTGGAGCACAGTCCTTTGCCGGTGTCCCACTTGCCCTCATGTTTCACTGAGTGGTCTGATGTTTCAGCGGATACTATTGCTCTATGATTGACAACTGCCCAGAGGAAACCAACCAAGACCGCATGAAGGACTTCTTCATGGATAACTTCAAGCGCTTCTACGAGACAAACCGCGCACCTTTCGGCTTGTACTTCCACACTTTGTAAGTTTACACCCTCAAGCTTCGGCATCTCTGCGCACTACTGTGGTGACCTCGGGAGGAGCAAATGATTTCTTCTCTGGTAGGTGGTTTGACAGCAAGTCTCATACCGAAGCTTTCATGAAGTTCATTGACGAGGCTCTAGCCATGCCGGACGTTTGGGTTGTAACCGAATGGCAAGTGGTCGAATGGATGAGGGATCCGACTTCTCTCCAGAACATTGCTCAATTCAAGCCCTGGCAATGCAACGACCCAACAGACATCCGCAAGATGGTCGACCCTGTATGCCAGATACCCAACTACTGTCATCTGATGTCTCCTGAAATCAAAGGCGATCGCTATATGGGTATGCACTATCCATATGCATGTTTTGATTGTTCGATTGTGGGTTTCTCAAATTCATTATGTATACAGACATAATTTCGTCTTCTTTACAGCTACGTGCAACGCTTGTCCTTCACAGTATCCCTACCTGAAGAACCCTTCCGGCCAAGATGTGTGATCCAGCCAAAGTCTTGTCCTTGACTTGTTATAATTTTATGCTCTTTCTGCCAGTCATCCACACTGATTGACTTTCCACCAACTGACAGGCCTTTTTCGACTGTCATCTGTAGACCCAAAAACAGTACACTCTTTCTTAATAATAAGCATATTTGATACTATCTTGCACTGGTTTCAACCTCTGATATATTCTCTGGATTCTGGAAGACACTGTATTGATACTGTGCATGGCCATGGGATGGCTGAGCGTCGGCTCGCATATCCTTGCATTCTGCAGAAAGGATTACATTTTTCTTCGCACAGTTTCGTCTACTTGTAGTATGCCTTGAGACAACTTTGCTGAAGAGAAATGAAATATAGTTTGGTAAGCGGAATTCTATAGCACTCAGGGTGAACAAGGCGCCTGGAAGGCTTTAATCATTGACGATGGCGCTGCTAGCAGGAACCGCAAATGTGTGTGACCCCGCTGTAGGGCGGACTTTGATTAGACCTAGAAAGGTTCCAGCTACACATAGGGAAAGAATGGAGAACAGGTCGGTCGAACCGGGAACCACAGGGAACTTGACCAGCGAAAAAGAAATTAATACCGAAGCGTTGAGACAAAAGGTTCAACCTGTTGCCGACAAGAACGTCAACTGTAACGTCAGTCTGTTACTGCCAGCAATTACTCGTTAATAGATGGATTTTTGTTAAAGCCACAACACTACGGTAGTTGCCAACATTCCATTGAGGAAACAAGAAAATTACGGCTACTTTGACTGACATTAAAATGTTTTACGACCGACAGGACCTGCTTTACCGAATTCCAAAGGACCACACACCCAAACAATTTTTCGTGTGCGCCATTATCAATAATAGATGAATTTTGCCAACTACACGCGGAGGCCACAATGCAAAAGACCATTTCCAACTAATTCATCCCCAAATCCTTAACACGGAAGTAGAGAAAATTATGTTCCATGACAGACTATGTAAGCGGATACAATGGATCGGGTTAACTATTGTACAATACCGTTCAAACAAGATTACTTTCACAAACCCGGAAGAGGCAATTCTTCGAATTCAAAGTTGAAACAACAGACGGTTGCGCTCCGTTGTGAAGTTTTGACTCTGCTCTTACAGAGGTTTGAAGCAGTCATTCTAGCCATGAGTACAGTATTGACAGAAACCGAAAGCTGTAATGGATAGGTTAAAATCAGGTTGACGACGCGTGAAAAGACAACCCGCAATTACTTTGGAGTTATGTTGACCTCCTGGAAAAAAACAGAGTCACGCCGTAAATCTGTCGTGATATACGCAACATCTCGATGTGAGGCGAAAAGGCCTGACGTAACCATACGCAACGTTCATTTGAAGTTACCGCATCTTCTTTCTCGTGTTCCCCATGAGAGAGCAATGTAGCCATGTTCGAACACGCAGAAGAAGAAAGTAAATGAACGACTGTAAGGCACAGTTTCTTCCATCGAGAAGACCATTGTTCTGTTTCAGTCAATGAAAAGTTTGAGGTTAGTGTGACAGTGAGTTTGTCAGATGGAGAAAGATAGCTAAGCCTTCGCTTCAACTGCGTTTCAGAAAGTGGTACTTGCTCCGCTACATATGGTGCTGCGTTAGCCGATGGACAAATGACATGTTGTACACTTCTGCCTCCGTATATTGCCGCTGAAGGTATCGACGGACCTTGATGGACACTTTAATGACATTTGTTTTTGAACAAGCATCGAACATGTAAAAATTGTTGACTTGTCCTCTGTATGCCTTTTTCACATTCTCGAGCAGCAAGTCATTCTCATTGTATCATCAAGTTATCAATCCCTTTCTGCGTCTACGTCTCGCCGATGCTGCGTGGGGTTGGAACTCGGCGAGGAATTTCTTGACGCTAACGCTGAGATATATGGTAGGCCATTGTTGTCTGGCTTGTGCATCCTCTGATTATCAAGAGGCGTTGCGACTAGGATGACATGGTCAGGACGGTCCAGGTAGCCCGCGCTCTGCCTTCGCCGATCGGAGTTTCGGTCTTTTGTAAAGAGGGGTAAGTCCAGCCAGCCACGTCCAGCCCAGTCGAGTTCTTGCTTCCTGCTCGAAAGTTTTCCACTCACAAATTTTATGGACGAAATCTGATCTAACTAAGCTTGAAATCAGCGTTTAATCAGCTTTTCATCTGATTTTGGCAAGATTTTGACGGAAAAAGGCCATCAATTGGCACGAAATGAGCTTTTAATCCTGGTAGAACCTCTAATGGAGAACTCCGCTTTTTTCGTCTGGCGAACCAGAGATCTGGCTGGGCTGGGTTCTCTATCATCGCCAGTTAAAAAGTTTCTCCATCCAGAGAAAGATGGGAAACTTGTAGCAGCCCAGGTTTTAGCTTTGCGCTGGTTGCGTGTGCTGCATGTTCCTCAGAAATACTTGAATTTGACAAGCTGCCACTTTTCGTCCGTTGCATTTTGTGTGTTGCGGGGCTGATTCCGATCGTCAGTCAAAGTCGTTCGTTTCACACTTGCCAACCGTGCTTGCACTTTCTGGCGAACCAAAAAGATATTTATGTGGAGCCGACTACTGGGGGCTGCGTCATCGCATTGTCGTATAAAGCAACAAGTCAGCCAGTCATTAGGCATTGTGCGGCAGTATGTGCAGTCACGCCTGACCAAGTCAAGGAAGAGAAAAACAGCAAGAACCACCTTTTGAACCTTTCTCCGTTGCACTTGCATGTACGTTGATCTGGCCCACATATGGCATAATATGGAAAGTCGATGGCGACATACTACCACCGTGTCGGCCTTGCGCGCTGGAACAATAGACAAAGCGTTTGGGCTGTACTAATTATCCCCTGCGCCACGCATTCATTGCATTTAATATGACTATAGTTGATCTTCTTGATAAGCGGCTGCCGCTTTTTCATCCAATATCAATATCGACGGTTGCATGGTTTCACTTTCTGTTATCTCTTCCAGCAGCCAAGTTGAGTGAAATGAAGCTATCGGATCTCCGTTTCTTCCGTGTGCGAATGCGAATATAACTGAGATCGATCCTTCTCTGGACCATGCGAGGAAGCACACTGATTCGCTGGATATGGAATGTTATCATATTATTTCATGGTAAGCCTCTCCTATAACGTCCTGGCCGTCAGATCTTGAAGCTTTGATAAGCTTTTTAAACTAGTTGCTTGTCGTGTGTCATCATCACCATCGTAAAGTAGCTCCCACGTTCTTACCCTGAAAACATTGCGGCTGATGGGAATATTGCAGGAAATAGTCGGAAGGATTCATTCTGTTGCCGCCTAGCTGTAAGTTCGTTTCGTTTCGTTATCTAGTGTTGCAGTGAGCCGTATTGAAGAAGGTGGTGTACAGTAAGCGAGCTGTATGAGAAGTTACGATGGTGATGCGGCAAATGAATTTGTCATGGGTAGGGATTGGACAAGTTGAGGTCTGCCAGAGCTTGGTAATAAGAAAGACCTGTCTCTGCTACTTGGTGGAACCGATCTAGATCTAAATCGTGTCTTTGTAGATGTCAGGTGGATAGGGACGGCGGGACTGTTCGAGTGTCCCTCCCGTTTCGGCTACTTTGCCGACCGCGCCGAATGCACCAAGTATTACATTTGTAACTTTGGCTTCGGCGTCCAGCAAGAATGTCCCAACGGATTGCAGTTCTCCACACGCTTACGCAACTGCGACTGGATACGCAACATCAACTGCACGCAGTACCCCGGTACAGTCATGCTCTTACCCACCTCAGCCCACTGATTACCTTGCTCAACTCCTTCATTATCTGCCGCTGCAATCTGAAAAAGCGATTATCACGGCACTTTCTGATTCTCAAGTTGATTGACAGGCTTCGCGTACCGCCAAGGGGAAGACTCGTTGCCGTTGCCAGCCTCTGTCGAAACGACGACGGCAGACACGGACATCTACATGCTACCCTTGAAGAACTCGCGCTTCCCCCCGATATTTGCTCAAGCACGTAAGTGCTCTGTTTTTCTGCTTGCCGTCATTAATTGCCATCTAGCTGAACTGATCAGATTAAAGATGGTTGGTGTAAGGTAACGCGCAGTGTGTTTGTAGCCCAACGAACGACCACCGGCAGGCCTGAACTGCAAGTCTGCCCGGCCCGACCCTGCAACAGCAGCACCTGCACAGCCCCCAGATGTCGCTGCGGTAGCTCCGATATCCCCAACGGTATGGACCCGGAAGATGTGCCGCAGATGATTATCATTACGTTCGAGAACGCCATCAACGAGTGGACCTATAGCGTCTACCAGAGTATTCTGCGCGAGGATCGAAAGAACCCCAACGGATGCCCCATCAAAGCCACCTTCTTTGTCTCCCATGAATGGACGGATTATTCTAGCGTGCAGAATTTGTACAGCAGCGGACACGAGATGGCCGTCCTGGGAGTTAGGTAGGCCAATCAACAGAGCAATTCATCAACCTTAAAGGACAAAAATAGGTGACGCTATATCCACATCTGACGATTCCTGTCGGTAATGTGCATGCAATACATTGTATTGCTGAGAGTGATTTATTGGGCTTTACTACCTTCTCTCTAACAGCATTCTTTGCAGATTGGTGTAATATTTTGTCATTTTAGTTTGCTGTATGAGGGGAACAGGAGCGAACATTCCTGGGAAGAGGAAGTGGCCGGCCAGCGCAAGATCCTTTCCCTTTTCGGCAACGTCTCCAAGGCCGACGTCCATGGTATGCGCGCGCCCTACCTGACCATCGGTGGAGACGAGCAGTTCAGCATGCTGTACCGCAACGACTTCACCTTTGACTCCTCCATGCCAGTCTTTGAGAACGAACCGCCCTTCTTCCCCTTCACACTGGACTGCCTCATCAATAACTACTGCATGATTGACCCCTGCCCCAAGAACTCTTACCCCGGCATCTGGGAGCTGCCCGTCGTCATGTGGAGCGACCTGTCAGGTTCGCGCTGCAACACGGTCGACGGATGCACCGACTCCATCTCCGCCCCTGAGGTCTTCGAGCTGCTCATGTCCAACTTCGAACGGCACTACAGCACCAACCGCGCACCTTTCAACATGTTCATGAGCCCGGCCTGGTTTGCCAAAGAAATGAATACTAAAGCCTTCAAGAAATTCGTCGAGACCATGTTGAGCAAGAAGGACGTCTTCTTCGTGACCATTGATCAGGTTATTCAGTGGATGAAGAACCCGACGCCCTTGTCGCAGATCAAGGACTTCAAGCCATGGCAATGTCATGCAGCTCCACCTACGCCGCCATGTTTGAACCCCAATATCTGCACACCGTGGTTCGAGAAGGCCAAAGAAATCAGACCCCTTAAGACTTGTATGCCTTGTCCAAAGAAGTATCCCTGGCTGGGTAATGAGGAAGGTCTTTGAGGAGGTAGCGCCCACTGCCTGACCTACACCTATTGATGGCCTACCTACCTTTTAATTCCACCACCATCTTGATCAAGACTTGGTTTGTCCAAGAGCTTATTAGCCTGTGTTCTCTAACTGTGATGCAACTAGTCAATGCTGCCATGTCTATTTGTTCGACGCCACCAGCTGCTAGCTATACATAGTTGTATGCACTTGTTGGTCGTCTTTGTTGTCGAAGATGCTGTACTTCCAATTGGTCAAGCAAGTCCAATATGGTAAACTGCCAGTCTTGTGTGCGTAGTACGTGTTTCCCCGGACAGGGCGCAAAGATCATGGCCCTCTGGAAATAACAGGCTCGTTCTAAGAAGCACCCTCGCGCTCGACAATTCGGCTGATAGATTACTGCCCAACACACAAAGTATTGCTATAAACAGCAATTTGATCATGACAACAGACTTGGCCACTATCTTGTCATGGCACACCCTGGTCAGTATAGAAGCTACTGTAATGCTTCATAAATCTCTCGCATTACGTCAAAGCACGCATAGTGGGGGGTGGAGGTAAGGGGAGGCGTACAGTACACGCCTGTTGCGACGTATGTGTGTGAGACTCATGAAGCATTACAGGACTTCCGCCCTTATAGACAGCTGGTTAAATGACAACTGCTTCCTTGTATCCTCTTTTTCTCGACGATCCACCATGTCTGACTGTCGGTTCTTCCCTTTCCGCCGCCAAAAGGGTCTGCCGTATTTTCCCTCTCTGCTTGACACAAGGTAACGCAATTGCCTTCCAAAATCATCAACCAGTGTGCAGACATACAGGGTGACACGAGAATGACACTGGATTTCGAGAGAGACCGGCAGCTAGAGCCCCCTATCTCTGTCCTCCGATCATTCATTTCTTTCTATACACTGTACCGTAACTGCAATATCCATAGTGGGGATAAGAAGATATCCGACAGCATCTCTATTGTGTACTTCGCGACTTGAAGACTTCCTTCAGCCGATTTGAATATCCGCTTGGCCTACAGTTGCGCTGAATCTCACCAGCACTGCACCGCCTAGAAGTTAGTAGGAGAAAATTCGACCCGAAGAGGATGTGTTCGTACGGTTTGGTAGCGCTTCAGTATTAAAGTTCAAGGGAAGACTCCGTGAAGTGCGGTGCATTGTTTTCACCATCCTTCACCGACTCGGTGAAAACTTCACTGGCGCGCTGAAGAACGGTGAAGGATGGTGAAGGAAGTAGACTCGGTCCATTGATTCATTGTATGGTCATACCTTGATTAATTGACTAATTTAGGATGAAACCAATCAGTCAAGGTATAATTGATCAATCAATCAATGGATCGAATCTGCTGTCTCCACCATTCTTCACTGCGTCAGTGAAATTTTCCCCAAGTCGGTGAAGGTTAGGGAGAATACACTGTGGGCCAATTAGGTACTGTACAGCAAAAGGGGCCAAGGCCAGAATCGAGTTTTCGACCGGTGACGGAGCAATTAAACAGCTGATCAAGCTGCAATCCACAGACGTGAATTAGACAGCTTGATGGGTAGACCTGAGAAAAGTGTGATTAAGTGTGGTGTTTTTCGGTTCGGTGCTTCTCCACACCGAAACTGGTTTTTCGGTGCGAAAGCCACACCACTTTTTCCGGTGTGGTATGGATCGGACACCACTCTTTCGGTGCACCACACCAAACCAAATCGAAAAACCGAAAAAAGTCTCAAAGAGCGAATTCACAATTTATTAATCCGTCATCAACAAATCGAACTGCGCTGTAAGAAACTCAAAAAAATACCAAGATTTCAAACACATCGAAATTTGCACGGTCGTACTATCTAGTGAACTTTCAACAACAATCAACAGTTAGTCGGATCAACCACGGGGCGGAACAGCGAGTTTGCGATAATCATCTAGCCAAAGCTAGCTGACTAGCTAATTAAATCTGGTGCACCAAAAGTTTTTCGGTTTGGTGTGATGTAGTGTTCCTAGACACCGAAACGGCAAATTCGGTGTGACTCGGACACCAATTTTTCGATTTGGTGTTTCAAGCACACCGAAACCAAAAAGAGTGGTTTTTTTCGCTGTGGTGTGGTGAAACCGCACCATCCTCAGGTCTATTGATGGGCCAATTACTTGGAGCCCAAGTTCTTACGGCACCAATTGAAAAGTCGGGTTTGGCCCTTCCCCCTTTTACAGTAGCTTATTTGCCTACACTGTATCTTATCTCGCCTAGCTGTTGGATATCATGGCCAAGTACGCTACGATATTTGAGCAAGACGGCGTTTATCTTTGTCAAAACTGCGTTGCGAATCGACGAACTTTTGTGAAGCGCCAGGGAATACAATAGATGAAATTAAGCGTCAAGAACTTCGCCATCAGGAATACCAAAATCAGGGAAGAAAGCCGGACAAGGTAAGCAAGTGATCATGTATCCTCCTCGCATCTGGGGGGTGGCTCCTTCCAAGTTACATCCGTGAGGTTCCTCGCAGACGGGGACGGTGGCGTTAGGCGGACAGGCCCATGGAGCAAAGCTGTTGATACTGGAGAGCGGCGTAGGATTTTGCATCCAGGCAATAATTTGCGAGGTGGTGACAAAGTAGACGTCCCGATGGGCAGCCAGCGTGCTATCAATCCAGTTGATCAGGCCGACCAAGTGCTCCGGCACGAACCAATTGGTACTCATGGAGAGGATGAGAGGGGCTCTGTTGGTGCTGTAGTGTTTCTGAAAGTTCTTCTCCAACATCGCCGACATATCTTCGACGCTTTCGGCGCGCGAGCAGGAGCCCAGGACCGAGCACTGTTCGTCAAAGACGCCGGTCAGTTGGTTGAGGGGTACTTGCCACAAGCCAGGGAAGGAGCGCGCCGGGCACTGGGCCTGCTTCTCGGGTGGGTAGCAGCGGTGGGGGATGCGGTAGTTGAGGGTGTAGGGCCAGAGGGGAATGTCCGAAGGCGGCGCCGACATGGTGCTGTCCCACTTGATACCGTTGTGGGCCATCATGGAGAACTGGGCGTTGCCGGAACCCTTCAGGTTGGGCACGCGCATGCCTTGCATGCTAGCTTCCGGTATACGGGCAAACTTGGATATGATGCGGCGAGCCGTAACAAACTCCCGTTGCAGCTTGTCTTCGCTGGTCTTCAACCAGTAACTTTCCGGTCGATCGTTGCTGGAAAACAAAACAAGAAATCTTTGTCTGACTGAAAACAACCGGAGGTACTATCGCAGTTGGAAACAGACGAAAATGTCCTTTTAGACAGCGATGGCTCTTTCCATTGTGCAACACTGTGCCACTACCACTCTCGCACAGCGGTTTGGCCTCTTTTCCAGCGGATTTAGGCATCTTTTCTACACTTACTCGACACCCTTCAGAGCAATCTCTTGGCCGTCCTTGGCCAGCTTCTCGGTATACTGATAGTTGTTGAACTCGTGGGAGATGAAGAAGGTTCCTCGAATGCCGCAGCCATTAGGGTTGCTTCGGTTGGCGGCGAAGATGGCATCGTAGATGGGAATGTTGTTGTCATTGATGGCATCTGAAATATTCCAACGCCTAAAGTTATCAATACTTTGTGGAAAGGAGGTCAAGGAGTGAAGGACAGTAAAGCTGCACCCACCGTCGAACTGAAGAGCAATCATCTGAGGTACTTGGTTGACGGGCAGATCGTCAGGGATGGCGATGCCGTGCGGACTGCAAAAGCAATCAGGAAGTTGGCATTGATCTTTGGAGCAAGCATCCGCCCGCAGCGGGTCGTCATCAAGACCTGAAAGGACACGTCAGCTCTTTCATGACACTACTGGCAGGCACAATGCATGGCACACATTGCTCTACTGGGCTACTTGGAAAGTGATTTAATTGTACCCAGCGTACTGCGCCCAGTTTGACTTACTGCACAAAGTCTCGTCGGAACCGTCAGCGCAATCAGCGACGTTGTTGCAAAACAGCTCTTTGGCCACGCATTTTCCATCGGCACAACTGTAGTCGGTCGCTGCGCAGTTGGTCGAATTGAAGACTGGGTGAGGAGTTGTCGGTGGCTGGAAATCGGCCTCTGAGCGAAACAAAACGACGGTGACAGCTGGTCAAGGCTACTGTCTGTATTTTGAGACGTCGACACATGGATTCAGCAAGATCGTCATGTCCAGTGGCGCCTTTACATGGTGACTGCTTCTGAGCGTGCGCCACTTGGATAAGTGGATCAAACTGAATTCCTTCTGTTGCTTATTATAATTTGATACAGGGCCTCCCATTGGATAAAGACTTCTTACTGGTATCGAGGGCGCAGTTGTCCACTGTCATGGCACTTTTGCCCTCGCAAACCTGGCTGACGACGTTGAAGAAGGTGTCGGGAGGACAAGCCAGCTTGAAGACGACGCCCATGACGCATCGGTAGAAAGACTTGCATTCTTTTAGGAGGTCGGCCGGCGTGCTGCGAGCTCGTTGGGGGTTCCTGTAGAAAGCTTGGCCCTGTACGCAAGTCGCCGCTTGACTGAAGGAAAACTGACGCTTCTCCCTCTCGCCGCCGTATACTATGATTAGACAAACAAAAATTTGGAAAATCCTAGAGAAATAGTCGACTTCGCTCTTCTCCAGCACCTGCTTTAAGTATTCAAGCTTTCAACGCGGAGCTTCAAAGCCAATTTGTAGAGATCGATCATTTTGGGGACGACGGTGGGGGCTTACCTGTTTGCAGTGTGACGATGGCCAGTAAGGCAACGAGCAGTATCCTGGCCATCATGCCGGAAGTCCAGGGGTTCTCCCAGCTGCAGGCAGTAACAAGAGAAGGGCTACAGAAGATGGGCACTGGTCAGATCTTTCACTGGCTGAAGAAGCCCAGCGCATCAAAAAGAATACCTAACTGTTAACTGCGCTAGCTTCTGTCTTCTGTGTCAGAAGCCAAAGATGAGACGGTTGCGCAAGATATTACAGCCTTATGCCAGTCTTTCTTACAGACATTTGGCATTCATGTGGGTTTGTGGGTTGATTTTTAGCCCAAGGCTCTCCACGACTTCCTTTCCGCCACCTCGTACCGCACAAAAGCCGAAGAATCGAATGTCGAAGCAAGGCTTTGGTCAAAGTAAAACAAGTCAGGCGCCGACTTTCGCTTCTTTTTCGTACTGAACTATCGCTACAGCACAATCACAGTCAGGAAACTGTCGTCAAACAGTGCCACTAAGAAAAGCTTTTATCGTCAATCTGACACCTTTGACATTCATTCATGACTTGCCAATGAGCACCGCTCTCATTCGAAATTACGCTGCAGCATCCAATAACATTTTCTTCATCGAGGCCAACAACCGACCAAAACATTTCCATTTCCTGATCTTGTGTGAGACATAGTCAAATGCAGTCGACAAGATTGTTTTCTCAAGTGACGCACACTTCCAGCCCATAACACTGTAAAGATGCGCCACTTAGGGACCTCGACAAGATCGTTTCGACATGCGGCGCGTGTAATGAGTGATACTGACTGAACGCGTGCGCGACTCGGGCGATTGTCCAGTCGGTTTACCGAGCTCTCATATTATACGGTACTTCTTTCGCTAGAGTGTCGAGAAACTTTGCATCCGTCTTACTGAAGGATCAAACTTTCCTCATTGTTTCCCGCAATTTTTCCTGTACAGTTTCCCGCCGGACAAAAGCTCCATAAAAAGATCCTTATATTAACGTTGACGCATTGGTCTGAACAATTTTGGGTATACTTGCATGAAACCACAGTGCAGGAGAGGACAGAAATGTGTCAAGGCCAAACTGATCACCATTGTTAAAACAGCACATTTGCCCACAGAAAACCAAGTAATAATATCTGGAAATGACATTAAAAAAGAGGAAGAGTTTTAGGCGACGTAATTATACTGGGTCTGTTCCTCCTTATCACGGGCCATGTAATCACGTTCAATCAAGCTCTCGATGCGCTTCTTCAGATCGTGCGGCGTCACAGGAAACCTCAACTGCTTGTAAATCTCCGACAGCAGCAAGGCGTGCTTCAGCGACTTTCTCGTCTTCATTATCCTCACTACAAAAATTACCACCAAATTTTGAAACCGATTATCAAGATGTTCTCGATTTCCTCATGGTAATTTGCAGTCAAACAGTTTCCAACATGTAATCCTTGTTCAATTTTCCTCACCGATCGCCGCGTCAATCTGGTACTGTCGATCCGCCATAACACCCTCCTCGGTCTTGTGTTGTTCTTCCGGCTAAAAAATGAAACAGAAATGTCAACCCTCAAACCTAACGCAGGGATATTCGGGATAGTTTCCCAAGTGGCGCACCCTTCCAGCTAGTAACACAGGTCACATGCGCCACTTCGGAAAATATATCTGCTGAACTTCCATTTCGGACAAATGTCGGGACAAACTAGTAGTTTGCTTGTGGTTTATCCTTACCGTTTCCTGAGCTTGGATGGCGTTGATCTTGACCCTATAAGCTTTGCTTTTGAAGTCTGCGTTGTAGCTAAAGGTGTCTTCCCTGGACAAGTTGGCCGCCGCGCCGCTCTTGTTCAGCACCCTAACTTTGTCGGTACAGAGCGAGCCCAAGACCCTCTTCAGCTCCTCCTCTTCAATGCCACTAGCTTGCTGGATCTCACTGTAGGTCATCTCGTCCACATTGTTAAAGAGGAGGAGGACGACAGTCTGCAGTTGCGACACCTGAAACTCCTTGGCTGTACCCAGGCCGGCATAGTTGGCCTTGACGCGACACTGACCCATGTTGGCCAGCCACTTCAAGGTCCGACCATTATGGTTGGACGTATAATAGCTCTGGAAGGACGTCAGATAGACGGACATATCGGGCGGCAATGTCACCTGCAAAAAAGAAGCAAAAGGTCAACTGCAACTTGAGAAAACAAAACTCGACTAGAACGTTTTCCCAAGTGGTGCAAGTGTTAGTCTCTTTGGCTAGCAGCGTGCGCACGCAGAAAATAATCTTGTTGAGTCAAACTATTATCTGGTTTTACACTAGTACGCTGAGTGGGGAATTCTATCTGAAATAATATACCAGACGCAAAAACGTTTTCTGTTTTATTCAGATTTTGAAACATTTTCCAATAGAATAACTTTTCGTTGATTTTCCAACTTTTTGTATTTTTTCTGTATAAAAAGTTCGAAGTTTCGTTCTTTTGAGGCATAAAAATGTACATTGATAGGTGTGTAAGGCGGCCAGATTCCCTGTGTGAGGACCATGACTGCGAAGTCAAGCGAGGACTTGGTGGTGTTCTTGGGGTTAGCCGGGTGTTCGGCGAAGGCCGTTTGGTAGTCTTTGCTGATCTCGCAGTCACGGAACATGTTCTCCAGGCGACTAGTGAAGCCCGCTCCACATTCCGTCTTCAGCTTGGCCAGCATCAGCTTCTCCGCGTCCTGCGAGGCACTCAACGACAAGAGCAACCTCTTTGCCAAGTCTTTCTTGTAAAAGGCTTCGAAAACATCCTTCCCTGCAAGAAACAAACGACCTTTCCCATCAAAAAGAAACCAGGCATCTCTCCGCTTCAAATAGCTACCCCCATTTCTATCTTCTATTGACCAAAATAGATACGGAGGTACTCTCTCACGTTACGAACGGCGTAACTCTCCTGGGTTACTATTCGACACGCATCAACAAGAAAAATCAGCAAAATCAGGACAGCAATTGGCCAATCTGCAAACTCCACCTTAGTTCGTTCAAATGTTTAATTATACGGTTGGCCTGTGAAATCCGTACCATGGATGTAGCGGAAGAGAATGAGAAGCCTGTCCATGAGCTTATCCAGTTCTTCTTCGGTGGCTTCCTTGTTGCCGGCTTTCAGCCTCATGTCCAGGTACTTTGCGATCATTTCCGCCGGTCGGTTGGCTCGTTGGTTAATAAAGTGTTCAAAGCCTTCTCTGGCCGCGTCCTTGAAGTTGGAGTCGTCTTTGAAGCAGGTGTGGAGGACTTCGTCGATGCGCAGCTTCAGGTTCAGCATTTCCGACACCATGTTCTTGTCTTGCTGCTCGTCCATGACGATGACGCGCCCTTTCTTCTTGATGTATTCACGGAAGGCTTTGCACAGCTCGGGCAGGCCTTCGGCCGTGCGGCAAAGGAGAGAGTACATCAGAGCCAGGTCCTCGATGCGCTTGTCGTCGATCATCATGTCCGTTCCTTTGGCAATCATCGTTTTCTGATGAACCTAAAACTCCACAGAAAATATTCAAAATATTCCTCCTTCCCCAAAGCACTCTACGATTTCGTCGCAAATATTACGCCGAAAAATCCCAGCAAACGGAAGCCCGGCAAACAAACGCGACAAGACTTCTTTCTAGGTGGCGCAACTTTTTGGCCAACAACACTGTATACATGCGCCATTTGAGAAAAGAATCTTATTGAGGTTCTCAAGTGGCGCACTTTTGCAAGCGTCATTGGCCGGAGAGTGCGCTAATCGGATCACAGCCTTCTCAGGTTTATGCGCCAAGCTCCTAGGTCAGAAAGACATTTCTGCAAATAAATCCGCAAACTTAGTCCTGACAGTGAAAAGGTCTTACCTCGATAAGTTCGGCTTCGACGGTTGGAAGCAGCTTCTTCCTCGTTGAGATCTGCAGGTAGTTATCAATACGGTCGACTTCTTCCTTCAGTCTCTTTTCAACGTATCTTAGGTACTCTGGGACGGGACGGTTATCGATAAAGTCTTGGCTTTCTGCTCTGTACAGGTTTTTCGTGTCCCGCACGAAACTCTCCTCGAACTTGCCTTCGTACAGTGAAAGCTCCGCCAGCATTCTCATCACATTCTTCAGCAGAGCTCGATCAACCTTTAAAGAAGAAAACATTTCAACAAGACTTTTTCGTAAGGATGTGAAGTTTTTCTTACTTGGTCGCCGCTGCGCTCTTTGGCCACTTCTCTCAAGAGTCCCTGGAAGATTTTCTTCTCAGCGTTCTCGGACTCTTCAAGGTACTTTCGGCACATGTGGATACCCAGGTCCCAAATGCCGAGGGTATCAGCGCGGTTCAGACAGTAAGTTCGATCGAGAACCAGGAAGATGCATCGGATCAGCTTCGTCTTCTGACATAAGTCTTGCCACTGAACTTCCACGAACTTCAGAAACTGAGAATCGTCCATGGCCCCAGACTGTGCCTCAACCTTGCCCATCCACTGCAAAGACAGTAGGACACATTAGACAGGCGGGAAGAACCAAAAGCCAAAGATCTGTACATTCATTACAACTCCGTACTGAGTTACCGGGACTGCGGTTAAGGCCGTGCCGTATCATCTACAGTATATATACAGGGCTCTGCCAGAAACGCTTCCCAATAATACAGCTGCGGCACGGTCTTGACAAGCCGGAAGTCACACTCAACCGTTAGAACGTCGATTGATTGACCACCTTGGTTTACCTGTGCGACGTGAATTCTGAATAGTTCCTTCAAGTCTTGGTAGGTTGATTGTTCAAACTTATTGGCCACGGCGATTTCCACTTTGGTGTAGAGCGTCTCGAAGGGTTGAGAAAGCTTCATTCCGTCAAAGACCATGTCCGTGGCTTCCCTCAGTTGCTGCCATATGACAGGGTAGGACTCCCCTCCGATAGGTTGATTCTCAGCTTGAGAAGCGACAGTAGAGGCCAGAGGCCGGAAGTTCTTGATGGTGCCTTTCTTGCCTTCCAAAGTCTGATTCTGCAGTCCAAAAGAAGAACGATCTGGTTTGGCCAGCTTCTTGCGCCGTGCTGACAACGCTTTGTCACCCATGTCATCCATGCGGACGGCCCCGTTGGTCCCAGTGTATGTCTCGACGAAGGCGAGCTTGGATATGTACTGAATGTCGGAAATATCCCGCAGTGTTTCGATCGTCTGGCGTCGCTCGTTCTCCTCCTGCGCTTGCTGCACACGACGCGGATACTTACGCCGTGGCTGGTCCGACATGGAGAGTGTCAACCATTAAGAGAGAGTGACAATCTCTGGAAGAAGGGATCGTTTCGAGGATGGGAAAAACAAACGAAACCCCATAACGGTTTGAAATTACATACCGAACCGACGATATCCACAAAGCACATTCAAAATGCGGTTCGGCAGATTGCCCACCTGGGAATAACTCAAATTTGGTGCGGTTACTTGTACCGCAACCACAGATCGAATCTGTCAGATTCCCTTTGGCTATCCCGACTTCCGAAGCAACGATATCGACAGCACGTCTCTTCTGATCGAGAGTAGGTCTCGGATGTTGCTCTCACTCAGCAATGGTAATCGTGGAAGAACCTGGAAAAGAAGGAGGAGAAGAAAGTGGGTGTTGGATAGCCAGAAAAATCATCATTCTGCATTCAATTCTAATTTCTAAATTCTAACGTGACAAGCCAGCAGGCGAGTCAATCAACTGAGAAAGGAATCCACTCAATCAAGCCTTGACCGGGTTGCGCCGTGTGCGTCACTGAAGTGCTGGGAGTTCAAACCCCATAATCAAGCCCTTAATCGATACGTCGGTACGACCGTATGACGTTATGGGGCGTCTTCCAATTTCCGAGTACCGACGAGAATTCTGGACCTCTTTACTCCCAAGTTCCAAGTGGATCCTTCGCCTTATACTGTAGCCCCATGTCAATCCGGGATAGTCTGTCCGAACTGTAGACCGCAAGTCACCAGAAGAATGCCACGGATGGTCAGGAAGAAGTCATCAGGAAGAAGTGCCGCCAAAGGCCGAGCCAGAAAAGCTGCCTCTGTCTTTCCCAACCTCAACCTCAACGTCCGTCGACGAGATTGTCCGCCATCTCCCCACAAGCAACTGGATGTTTTCAAGGAATGCCACCCCGAACCATCGCTCCTCCAGTTCGTCCATCCAGCTGCAGGACAAGTCGTGATCCACAATCGGACGACGGTAACCACTGTCACCAGTGAAACTCTCGTCGTCCTTGTTCTTCCTCCCTCTCCGGAATGCTACACCAACCCGCCTCCGGAAGAATACTGCTCTACAAGTTCCGAATACCCACCTTCGCATTCCTACCCTCCAGATTATGGATATGATTACAGTCCTCTATTGGCCGAGTACGAATACTGCGGATGTGATGACTTCGAGCCGAATCCACAGTTCAACGGCCAGGAGCTTCCTGCACTACCACCGAAGCTCGAACAAAAGTTCGTAAACTCTCGATCAAAGTTCATTCCTATATTAGTTTACTCAGCTATTTTTCTTTCTTTTCCAGTTTGTGGGTAATGGAAAGGATCGATGGTATACTGGCGCATGTTGAGGAAGCTAGCCAGCTTGGAAGGACTCCATTTATCGAGTACGATCTTCTTGGGGAAACCTGGCAAGATTTTGAGCTCGTCCAGAACGCATTCCTTCTGTTAAAACCCACGGGAGTAAAGAAGAAGCTAATAAAGGCTACAGGGCCGCAGGGACGACGCTTCGGTATGTTGCTGGATCGAGATATCCGATAGCAAATCCAAGTAAGAAAGTCTGGACGTTGAATCGTTTTTTCCTTGATTTCAGCGATAATCGTGAGCTTACTGAAGCGCGTGAGGACTCTTCTCGGAGACGATTCGTATGCTACGAAACGGTAAGAACGCTTTCCATCGAGAAGAACTTGTTGCGGAAGCTTTTGCTGACGGAGGATATCTGGGACCTCGGCAGACTCACTCGACCAGCTTGTTTTCCCAAATGGCGCACGCTGGCAGTTAACATGACTGAAATCGTGCGCTACCTATCTACAAAACGAACTGGCCGATTTCTCCCAGTGGCGCACGCTTTCAGCTAGTAGTACTGAAAAGGCGCGCTACTTGGAAATCTCGACAAGATCATTTCGCCAAGTGGCGCTACGCTGTCCGTGTTGTTGGCTCAATGCGTGCACCATCTACGAAAAGGATCGAGCCGAAGGTCGAGTATGTTTTCCGAGCTCCCATCTTACCTGTCTTTTTTCAGGGATCTGTTTTACGAGAATGTAGGCTTGTTTGGCCACCAGCGTCAAGTGGACCAGGCTATCGACACCATGACACTGATCCTGAGAGTGCCGCGAAGCCATCTGAACGTAATAGCTAGCTCGCGAGGTCTTGTTGCTGGACACCTGAAGCTCCGCAACGAAGTGGGCGTCGTCGTCGACTGCATGCTGACTACCGAGGTACCGTGTCTTCAAAGTTGGTCCTTTCGGTGAGATGGTGTCCTGGCGGAAATGTTTGGCTGTGTCTGTAGGGTATTCCTGTGCCGTACCTGATCGACTACATCGAGATTTTGAAGAGCGACGCCCAAGTCATCTTCGTCATTGAGAAAGACGCCACCTTCCAGCAGCTTCGAGAGGACGAAATTTGTTGGAAGGAAGACCAGCGCTGTATCTTAATCACGGTAAGTTCTTGTTCGTTTCTGAAAGACTGCTTCATATATCCACGAATACTGGCTAAATTTGAGAACTTTCTTTTTGTCACTGCCCGATGGTGGTTTTCTTCTCACAGGGACGAGGATACGCCGATGTCACCACTCGTCGCTTCCTGCAGCTGCTTGTCAGCAAGCTATGCATCCCGGTGTACATCATCACCGACGGTGATCCGCATGGTCAGTCAAGGATTGACATCTTTTGAAACTCGTGCGCGGCAGAAACCTGTAAAAAATTGCAAACGAAATGAAACGTACGTGCTGTATATGATTGTTATGTTAAGTGGCGCATGTCTTCACGGTTGTTGACTAGAGGCGTGCGCCACTTGCAACAGCGATCTTATCGAGTGGCCAAGTGGCGCACGTGTCCAGTAATGTTGGCTAGAAGCGTGCGCCACTTCAGATAAGGGCCTTGTGCATTTCGTTTGCTGGCTTCCCAAACCTTAAATGTTTTTCCGATGGTAGGGATGGACATCATGTGCATGTACCGTTACGGAACACGGGTATGAATTTCAGAATAAATTTGGCTGAGATGAGATTATTTAGATCTGTGATTCGTATTGCTTTGCCAGTATCAATTTTTCGCAGGCTCCTCATTTTGAGAATATTTCGTTGGCGGTACCGGACGCTAGATGGTTGGGTGTCTTCCCCAGTGATTTGCAGCAGTTCGGTGTGGACGAAAGCCGGCTTCAGCTGCTGACGGAGAACGACAAAAGATTGGCGCTCGATATTCTCCAACGACCATACTGCTCTCTTCCCATGAGACGACAGGTACAACTATTTTCACACCTTTCGTAAGTAATACAATGTAAAGATGGACGAAACAGTTCAAGCTCCTGTGGTTCTCTTTCAGTTGGAAATTATGCTGGAACGAAATTTCAAGGCGGAAATCCAGAACATTTCCATCATAGCACCGCGTTTTGCCGTCGACGTGTATATTCCGCTCAAGCTTGAGCAGAATCATTGGATATAGTCATACAGTATAGTGTTCCCTTGACTGTTTGATTTATCTGTTTCTTCGAAAATGTTAAATATTTCTCGACGAAGAGAAATTCAAGGAACGAAACAAACTGTGGAAAAAAGCCCAGCCGGAGTTGAGCATCATTGGATACGTGGGTACAGTGTCTAGCAGGGATCATGCAGATTACGAACTGTAGGTAGATTTCTTGCAGAAATAGTGCCGGCAAGAACCCCCCAAACCATCTTCAGTGTTACATCAGCCACTTCGCCATTACGTTAGCCTTTTTGTCCGCCGTAGGCAACATCATTTTTACGTGGTGTCCGGCCTTGCAACCTCGACGTCTAATTCATTCGGTGGTCGATGAATCGAAGAACACAATGCAGGTAGTGTATCAGTGTTCTGGTTAACGCTTCCGCATTGCCAAGAAGACAATTATCGTGTCAGTTTCGTTTGTCCTTCAATTGCATAACTGAAACGTCGATCGTAGCATCGTTCATGGCCACGAAAGCTTAATCTACTGCACCATTTGACTTATTATATTTTCAAAATCGTGGAAGAAATGGGCAGATTTCAGGGTGTAATTTCTTCTTCTGTCTTCGTTGCTTGTATTTTGTTCGTGAGTATTCCGTGTGGAGTCGAAGCCAAACAGGTGTTTAACTGCACGACACAATCAGGGACCTTTCCCAATGAGGCTTCCTGTGATCGTTACTGGATCTGTCAATATGGGACGGCCCTGGCGGCAACCTGCAACTTTGGCCTTATCGTACGTCTGAGTTTTTTGCCAGGACGATGGTCTCAAATAATTCATTCAGCATTTCGGTGACGTTTATACGTCAAGGCTCAACCTTCTTTTTCCTCGAAATTTCTCTTCCGAGTTGACTGTATTTTTGGACTTGCTGATTGATAGCGGTGGATGCGGAGCATCGTGTTGCTGACATTTTCCTGGTTTTCTCATTGCAGTACAACCACAAAATCATGAACTGTGACTGGGCTAGACCGGAAATTTGCACGCTGATTGAAGGTAATGCCAAGCCTTCCGGTCCCACCTTCAAACCTGTCACCAACAGAAAATACAAAAATGCTTCAGAAATCTCTCACACATTTTCGTTTTGGTCTATATCTTTAGTTTCGTTGTAAAAAGGATTCGAAATAATTTACTAAACCGACTAGAAATCGGGAGGCCGTCCAACAACCTCGGGACGATCGTCACATCAAGTGGCGCACATTTCTCGACAATAACATTGGAGACTGCGCCACTTGGGATAACCGTTACTCTGAGACTCTTAGCCGTCCTCCCGGTGCACGAAAATACTTGGCAAAACATTTTCATTACGAAAACTTTGACTTGTATCAGTTTTTGTACGTTTGATACTCTTTATGGTCCAGGTAAAGCGGTGAGAGATTGGGTTCCAGCAGCGCCCCCTACATCCGCGCCGGTCATTCTGAACTTGGCCGGTGATGTTGTCACGAACGTCTCCTTCGACAAGACGCTGAAAGCTGCGTTCATGGATCTCAAGGGCTCGTCCGGTGGGAAGGTTCAACTGAAAGTCAACATGTCCCATGGCGGAGCCGATCTGCCCCAACTGACAGCTTATCAGGCCGTCATGGCCAAATGGCGCCACAACCAGAAGCTCCTCAAAGAACTGCAACTCGGCGCTGTCACGCAACCGCCAACCACCACACGCCAACCAGGTACCTGATACTCCCCGATATTCTTCTGTACAGAGAACACACGCTTCAAATCCATTCGAAAATACAGCGCCAGTTAGTCACATAACTGTAAACTGGAAGCTTGGCAAACAAGTCCGACGAGGTTGCCTTCCTAAAGTGGCGCACGCTTCCGGACCATTTGGCCATACACGTGCGCCACTGGGGAAAACGATTTTGTCGATGTGCCAGATTCCAAAAACCAATTTCGGATCTTTGAATTTCGTTTTGTTTGCGAGTGAAAGGAAAGACTCTGATAAACCACACTAGATGGAATCTCACAGCAGACCTGAAAACACTACGGATATTGAGTTAAGCTGATTTGACAGAACGTAAAATGTTCATGAAAAGACAAAAACGTTTTTGCAAGTTGTTTGTGCAAAATAGACGGAAATGTTGTGACCAAGATAAATTTGTTTATGGTTAGGCTTACTGGGTCCGTCGAATTACATACTGCCCGACAGTGTCACGCGAGCGCCTAAGAAGACCTACACGGTGAAGCCGTTGGGATCGGCGGCTGTGGCCTGTGACAAGAAGCGCTGCCGACTTCCTGATTGCTATTGTGACGCCCAGAACATTCCGGGAGACTTGACGGCCAAAGAAACACCACAGATTGTGATGGTGACTTTTGACGACGCCATCAACGGCGGCAACATTGACTTTCTCAACCGCGTCTTTGCCGAAAACCGCACCAACCCCAACGGCTGCCCTGTCACTGGCACCTTCTTTCTGTCCAATGCCTGGACGGACTACAATATAGTGCGTGAGGTGTACCAGAAGGGCCACGAGATCGCTACCCATTCCCTCAGGTATATATCATAGCTGATGCTTGCCGCTTCTGCTCTCCTGCTTTTTTTGCTGGCCTGTCGGCAGTCCGTCATGTGCTATTGTGTTACACGCACCAAGGGAAAGTTTGGGGCAGTAAAAAGTTTGGAACAGGCGATTCCGAAACAGCGGAACGGACGTTTGTACAGTACGTACGTGTGCAATTCACACCAATACACGTTCTAGCAATTTTCTACGGTTGAATTGTCAATTTGAAGTCTTGTCCGCCTCTTGCAAACGTTTTATTACTCCAAAGGGATGAATGGATTAAGCTTGGGGCGGCAGAAGAGAGCAAGAAGGAGGAGATGGTTTGGGACTTTGGATACTAGTATACAGAAATTTTGCGATGGTGTTAATTGTTGAATTGTTGGCAGCCATCAGGACTTTTCGCGTTACAACGTCAGCCAAATGCGCGGCGAGTACGTGGGGGAGGCCGAAGTGGCACAGGAGCTGGCCGGTGTCAACATGTCGGATATTGTGGGTATGCGAGCGCCCTTCCTGGCCGTCGGTGGGGACACCATGTACCAGATGTTGTGGGAGAACGGCTTCCTCTACGACTCCTCCATCCCTTCCTCGCAGACCAACCCCCCACTGTGGCCCTACACCCTTGACTCCCCTCTGCCCCACGCTTGCTTCCTCCCACCCTGTCCGCGCGGCTACTTCCCCGGCCTGTGGCAGGTACCCATGACATACTTTATGGGTGATAACAATGTCTCATGCTCCATGTACGACGCCTGTACCCTCCCCTCCGATGTCGACGAACTAGCCGGCGCCTTCTATGACAACTTCCTCAAGCACTACAACACCAACAGGTCACTCTACCGACCATAATCCGCCTAGCCCTTCCACCACTATAATCACCCACACTGTCAGTTAACTGACTACTGCGCAAACAAGCTCGACCGAATTGTCTCCCCCAAGTGGCGTAGGCAGGCTGACTTCAAGGCATCTTGCTTGCTGCGCCACTTGACAAGTCTTTTTGTCGAGTTTGCTGGGCAGAGTACGTCCTTCATAACCATGGGCTCAACTGCACTGCAAGCAACCCTCAGCCTATCCTCAAACTTTGCATGGGTGGAAAGTCCAGCTTGCCTTGATTGGTTTTCTTCTGATAGGTCGCCATTTTTGTTGTCGGCGCATTCGGCCTGGTATCAGTCCAGTCCCGACAGGGAATTGGCCTTGCAAGCCTTCATGGATAAGGTACTCAAGCTGGGCGATGTCTGGTTCGTCACAATCCATCAAATGCTGCAGTGGATGCAGAAGCCGACCAAGCTGGCCGATCTGGGCCATTTTGACCCCTGGAAATGCCCCAAGAGAACTTTTGTCGCCGCTAGTACCACCGCCACAACCAAGTTATAACAAGGCTTTTTGCTTACGTCTTGATCTTTCTGGCTGTACCTTTCTGGGATTTGGTCCTAAATTTGCCCGTGGCTTAAACTTTGCCCACATATGTCACGTATACGTTACAAGCCTAAAATGCCTGTGGGTAGCTAGTGACGTATGTGGGCGAAGTTTGTGCCTCCATTCTTCATGACCTGCCATTGATCTGCTGTACCAAGTTGCATTGCTTAGCCAAGGTGTTGCTCCTTGGAAAAAAGACGGCCAGAAATCGACAGCCTTAACTTTCCATCCAACTGTGGGGTTCAAGAAGTTCAGGCACAGTGACGACAGTTAAGAGGAGTGCCGAAGAAGCAAGCCTTATAACTTGGGCCTCAAACTTGTCTACGAAGTGTGGGAATCCATGCCTTCATTTCATGCTGGAGGGAGGCCATAATTTAAGGACGACAAGGCAGCCCAGCCCGGCTGATAGTGAAGAAAAGCAAGAGCGAGGCTAACATGGTTATGGATGAGCGTCAAGGATGCTCAGTGTGGAACAAGTGTGGAACAGCGGTACCTACCTGGGCCGAAGGTGCAAGGTCACTCAACCATGGCACGACTTAGTGAGGAGGAAGGCAGGGAGAGGGGGGAAAGTGGAGTAGCCGCAGCCGGAAGTCGTTAGGCAAAGCCATTACTGCCTGACGGGGCCGCCTGCAGCCTACAGGCGACGACTTCCGCTCATATCTGCCTCAAAGAAGGTGTTTGTTCCCTGCTTCCCCTCTTTGACGGCTCGGCTGGGAACCATTCAGACATTAACGGTCCTTAGATGAAGTGGGCGCATCAAAAGCCCCATGATTATGAATGGGAGGCCATCATGGATGACTGCCGTGACTTTTTCTCCCTTTGGGACAGCCCTCTTCTCATCGAGGATCAACTCTTGCGACAACGGCTCTTGGCCATACTGCACACATGGTCCAAGGGACGTTCATCATGCCTGTTTGCGTGCTACATTTCCACTTACAGTACCTGCGTACCTGCTACCGCTATTGACAAATGCACTCTTAAGTTAGATGAAGAGACAACGGGGAATTTCCTCTGGCTATACGGCACATTACTTGATCAGCTTTTGAAGCCAGCTCATAAAGGCTTTCTAGCCATCAGCCATATACTACAAAAGGACGAAAGGGAAGGCTGAAATGCCTGAAAAGGAAACGTCTCAGTTTGATGTGACTGAGGTTTAGCTGAAGAGGTGTGGTAAGAAAGAGGCGCAGGCAAATTAAGCTTGATTTAGATGTCTGCAATTGGATAGGAGAGGCCAAGCTTGCTTCACAGAAGCCATGCCAAGCCTCGTATATTTCCGTTATCCTTAACCGTATTTGCGCAGGAAGGCATCATTGTCGCTGGAGATCTTGTTCTTCAAATGAAGACGGCGATTGGCCATACTCAAGAGCATCTTCTCCCGCAGAACGTCCAGCGGGCTCATGATGGACAAGGTTAAGCCGGTGTCGGACGAGGAAGGTAGGGGACTGCGTTTGGTCGAGCTGTTGTCTTGTATGTCGCCAAGGTAGAAGTGAGGGTAGAAGGAGAGGAGCGGGTGGCGCCTCCCTGTCGTCGCCCCCTCCCTCCGCCCATGGGCCGCTTTGAGCTGTAACGGTAGCATTTCCCAATTGTTGCGGATAAAGATATTGGTCGACCTGAGGTTGGCCTGATAAGCAGCCGCTTGACGCTGTGGTCGCTGGGACAAATCAGCTTGCCTTGCCGCCATCAGTGGCTCAGCGGCCCTCCAAGAAGCACCTTCCAAGGCCCGCACATTCTTCGGCAGCTTTTGGGCAGATAAGTCGACGTCTTCTCTGCTGTCGTTGACAACGGCGACAGGATGGGCTGAGCTGGAGGCTGAAGTCAGCGTTAGCAAAAGACAAAGAAGCAAGCAGTATCCAGCGCTAAGAAAGATCACAGAGACATTGGCCATTATTTCGGCGGCTGATACCCAACAACCGACAAGAAACTCCACTGTCAAGTGGTGAGCGACGGCGATGGAAAGAAAAGCCAACTGGACCTTGAAGAGTTCCCTTACATAACAGCAGCTGAGTATGCGTAAAGTCGAGCGTACAGAGGTCACCAAGTCGAGATTGATGGTTGATCAAAGGGACGCCGGCTCAAAAGGCATGAAAGGTCAGGTTCACTCCACGGCAAATAAATGGCTCTTGCATTGCAGTAAAGCCAAGTAAGCGCAAATCCACTCAACACGGAATGGTTCCCTACTGATTGCGGTCGGGGCTCTTATAGCCTGCTGTAAAGGTGCAGGTGCACGTACGTAAAGTAAAGGTAAAGAGAAGGATCGCTGCTTGCTGTTGCTGCTGCTGCTGCTACTGCCTAGCTCCCGCCCATCCCACCTTCCAAGGTCTTCGCTTTCTCTCTCGCGCTCTCGCTCTCTCTCTCTCGTCTTCTCCGCTCTGATCAATTATGAAACATATTCAATTCCCGGCGGCCTTTGATTTACTCTGCCACATCCATACAATGTACAGTAATGTCAAAGTTGTTTGGCAAATGGAGCGAAGTGTGATATGGGTCGCTGTGGTCGAGGCTGCCAGACGATGGGCGAGGGTTGGATTTAGGGGAGAAGAGGCATGGCTGTCGGATCCGTTTGAAGAGTCAACAGCGATTGCGGCTGTCCGCTGGCTGACATTCGCGCTGCGGCACGCAGTGTACTTTACGAGACACATTAATTTACACTTCGAGGTAAACTTCACAATTCGGGCGGGCCAGCTTTCCCATCATACAGTAATTCGGGCGACAAGAAAAGTTGATACGTTATTTACCATGCTGTATTGATTGATCATGGTACGTCGGTTGATTCAACTTTAGGCTTTTCAACGTTGAGCAGACCCCCCTTCCTTTCACCGCTAATCTGTGTTCGGATGCTATGTCAGCCCTGGAGTTTCTCCATCAAGGACAAGGACAAGGAAAGCACCACGAGCGGAAAACGGGTACTACAGCGTACACAAAGCAGAATGAAATGCTGGCGGTGCTTGAAGCGAGGCTCATCCCCTGTATGGTTAACAAGTACTGTAAAACCAATGTGCGGTGCGCGCTTTATGCACTTGTAGCATTCTACAACGCTCTGTCCACCTAGTTCCCGCTCGTGGTGCATGCACGTCCTTGGCTGCGCCTTTTGGCCATACCGTCGGACACTGCCCATTACGTAATATAACCACCCCTCCCCGATCTCGCAGCCTCGGCCTCGGACAACCGGTCATTTGCCCAACATATTCCATATTGAGTGTTTGAAGGAGCAGGAGATTATGGTACGACGGTACTGGCAAGGAAGAATCCGGTCTACATAACATTAAAGGAGTATTAGAGAAGGTGAAAGTCTTTCCGATGAGATTACGAATTTCTCATTTATTGGCGACGGCTGCAACGCAGAAATTCAGACGGGCCGTGGCATGGTGTGGACCGGTGGACGTCGACGCTGCACGTGCGCATTTGCTGACGACGCCAGGCAATCGCCTAAACATTTCCTGCCAACGAACGTAGGAATCATACCATAATCTTCCTTAACTGACTCTTTGTAAGTCATAAAAACCGACTGCTCATTGTTCAATTCGTTTTCCACATTTTGTAACACGGTTTCTCATTTCACCAACCTGGCCAGAATTTACGCGAAAGTACAGTTCCACCGGCATGTTCCAAAAGCTGGACTGGACGCTGGATGTGGACAATGGACAAACGCCGGTTGTACAAGTATACGGGACAGCTGGACTGGACAATTCTGGACTGGGCAAAACTGCGTGATATCGGCAACGGACGCAAGACAAATCCACATGGTAGAACCGGTAAGACGATGCTTTTGCAGGATATCATTAAAATTCTTCAAACGCGGCGCATGCGAAAGCTTGGACAAGTTCAAAATACCTGAGCGCTGAACAAAGGTTCTCAGTGAAAATCTGACGAAATGAACGGCGCACTTCACACTCTTCTATTGTCAAACTAAAAAAATATCGCCGACACTGAAGAAATTTTCTGGCTTTTAATTGCTCCTAAAATATCCTCCGTTAATTGTTCACAAGGCTGAAACTTCTCTATTCATAAATTTATCAATCAATTGTCAGGTAATGCACGAACAATAATTTGTGACTGGCTTCAACGCCGGAGAACACATTTCTTTTCCCGGCTGAGAACCTTTGTTCAGCGCTCAGATATTTTCAACTTTTGTAACCTCAGTCATGCGCCGAGTTTTGAAGAATTTCAATAATATCCTGCAAAAACAATGTCTCAACGGTTCTTCCATCCATGTCACCGAGCTTCCAAAAGCCTTCCATGTTGGCGATATTACGCAGTTTTGAGCAAAATTGTCCTGTCCAACTGTCCCTTACACTTGTCCAACCAGCGTTTGTCCAGTGTCCACATCCAGCGTCCAGTCCAGCTCTTTGAACATACCAGTTCTACCTGTGAGATGTGATAGTTCAAACGCCCGATTTCATTTGCGAACGTTACATGTGTGCACGGAGCTGCTCGCCATGCTCTTCTCATGGGACCGATCAGCTTATCCGACACGTCCTTGTTTACTTGATCAAGTCAAGCCTAAGGTCGGGATCACAACGGGGAGGGGAGCACTCTCGTACAGAGAAATTTCTGAGCCGCTGCCCAGATCCCTTCCTAGAGAAAATCTTGAGCGATCTTCCGACTTCGGAAATCGTTTTGCATGTTTTGATTGACAGGATTTGCTCTTGGTCATCCCGCCATCGGGGATATTTTTCTTGATTGTCCGCACGCTACAGACCAACCCGCCCACCGTGGTCTTTGGACTCTGACGTCAGTCAACCTGTTTTGAAAGTTTTGTCCCATACTTCCGCGTTTTACATCGGGTACCACAGCAAGCGCCCAAGCCGTCCGCAGTCTTTACAGGAAAAGTTCTACGTTGTAATAAGGATTCGGCTAATTTATGGTAATGGGGGATAATTATTTTCTTTGAATCGACAAAGTATTACGGGCGTGGGACGAATTTCGTAATCAAGCGGGACACGGTAAAGACATTAAAACGGAAGCAAAGCTAGGTCATTGTCATCGTCAAGATCTTGATCCAGGGGCTCCAGGTCTTCGCCCTCTTCAGCAACGTGCTCATCGGCTTGCTCGTCGCCAACTGCCTCAATGCGGTCTTCCTTTGTGTCGATATCCCAGTAGTCATCCTCAAGCTTGATGCAATGGGCGAAGCTCTTGAGGAAGTCTTCTGGCTTGAAGATATCAGCAGATTCTTCCCACAGCTTGATCAGGTCAGGCAGCTTTCTGGTGGTGTTTTGCTTGGGGACATACCCGTTGCGGCGGGCCCAGCATTTTTCAATCGGGTTGAAGTCACAGTGGTAGGGCGGCAGACGAACTGTCTCGATGCCTTTTTCGGTCTTCAAATAGCCATCCATGTAGTACCTATCGCCCACGTGATTTTTCAGAAAGTCCGTCACCTTCTGCCACAGCTCGGCCACCAGTTCCCGCGCACCGAACTCGATCCTATGGTCAGTCAGCCACTGCTGGATTTCTTTCTTCACTCTCCTGGGTCTTCTGAACTATTGCATCAAGCGGGAATGATAACTTGCGTTATCCAGCACGATCACAACCGTGTCATATCCGTGCAGCCGAGCAAATTCTTTCGAACGGGGAACCACCACCTCCTTCATGAACCTAAAACCATAACAGCCAAAATGACGTCATCGAAAACTTGAAGCATTGGCATTCCGTCACGGTAAGAGTTTCATCACAAATTCTTTCATAATCAGAAAGACCCCGTCGACATCTTCATTTTGTCTGCTCGGACCGGAAAGATGCAACCAATGGTTTGCGAGATGTACTCAAAAAACTCAATTTTGACCCACTTTTTTTACTTTTCCCAAAATCAAGCCACTTGATTGACCTGGTGCAACGAGCAAATCTCTTCCGAATGAAAAGACCATCAAAACAGATCATACAACTTTTGATTGACTGATTTGACAGACTGGCTTACTTGTAGTTTCGGTAGTTGAAATTCCCGTGGTACTCCCCAGTGTGCTTTGAGGCTTCCCAGATAAGTCCAAATCCGGGAACGAATCCCCTATCCGTCACCACGTCGAAAATGACCAGACGCTTTCCCGATCCACTTGGATGCGACTGTCCGCAGTCCTTGCACAGGATTTCGGCTGTGCCGATGGATTTTTCCTTATCGAGTTCGATCCAACTCTTGCGAAACTGGTAGTTCTCGTTTAACCAAGTCTCGTCCAGGAAGGCAATCAGGGCATTCTTCTGTCGAAACTGACGAACCGCTCGGATGTAACGGATACGCCTGACTTTGAGGCTTGGGTCACCAAACAGGTGTTTAGTGGACCGATCCCGATATCGGAAGCCCATTCGACGTAGCACACGATACATCGTGGATTTCGACACCTTAACACCGACTTCCTCCTCCACCAATGGCAGTAGAGATTCCACCGTGATGTGTATCTTACTCTTGTACTCGCGGTGAATGATCGCACGAATTTTCCCGTATTCCGACTCCTTCAACAAGTGCCGACCGACGCCCGCGACACCCTCCATTTCTTCGGCCTCGACAACCGGGTCCAAGGTTTCATTTACGTCATCTTCCGGAACGGTGTTGCTCTTGACTGCAGTTCCGCTCGGTGGACCAGTTATCAAGTCCCAGTTCGTAGTGATGTTCTGGATGGTGCGTGGACTTCGCTGGCACAGATGCGCGATTGCCTTACGGCGACCTGCCAGAGTGGTCAGAGTATATTTATTCGACCCAAAAAACGACTGACCCAGAACTTTCCATAAATGAGCAATATGCCTCACATCCACGGGATACAGAGAAGAACTGGAAGACATCTCTCAGCTTCCTGTTAGTTTTGTCAGACTACGGTATACGCTATTGTAGAATACTGTGGTGCATTTGAAAACTGAGGAGACGGTTTTCGCTTGTGTTTGATGGAAGCTCTTATCTCTCCAGTTTTTTCCTGGCTGACTCTTCATACTTTCCAGCTGTGATAGGAGAAGACAACAAAGAAGTTGTCTCGACTCTATCGTTTTCCAACGTGCAGCATGAAGGTCAGATGCCAGAAGGCCGATAAGAATATTGTCTGTGCCGGTACCTTTTACATTTCACGCATGCAACAGATTTCATTTTTTGCATGCTGACGTCAGAGTCCAAAGACCACGGTGGGCGGGTTGGTCTGTAGCGTGCGGACAATCAAGAAAAATATCCCCGATGGCGGGATGACCAAGAGCAAATCCTGTCAATCAAAACATGCAAAACGATTTCCGAAGTCGGAAGATCGCTCAAGATTTTCTCTAGGAAGGGATCTGGGCAGCGGCTCAGAAATTTCTCTGTACGAGAGTGCTCCCCTCCCTGTTGTGATCCCGACCTTAACCGGACGGCGATCTCTCTGAACACAACTGATTTCTCTAAAACCTCGTTATCGCCACACAAACCGTTGCAACGAAATAACTTTCCCACTGTAGTCGAAAGATCTGATAGTTCTTTGATGGAGCTATTGAACGAGTCACGTGAGTGATTTGGGATGAGAACGAAAATTACGGTTGGCAAGACCGACCATAAGCGGGACTATAACGATCCCCATTGTTTTAGTATTTCGCGTGGTTCACAAAGATGATTGGCAATACCCTTGTTTCAAGATAGACGGCAAGTGCTACTTCGATACGGTTCTACCTTTCGGGGGACGGTTCTCACCAGCATTGTTCGATTACATGTCCAAGCTGCTTGAGTGGTTCGCTAGACATTTTGGTCACGTCAAACATATTTCACACTATAGTGACGATTTCTGGTGGGCCGGCCCACCTGATGATCCTGAGTGTCAGCGAGTTCTCAACCTTTTCCGTTATTTTTGCAACTATCTGGAAGTGCCAATGGCTGAAGAAAAAACTGACGGTCTTACTACGAAGTTGACTTCTCTCGGTATAGAACTCGATACCGTGAAACAGACCATAGCTACGCCTGAAGGCAAGATTAAGGAACTAATGGACGAGCTAACAGTTTTCCATCGGAAACCTCGTGCAACGAAAAACGAACTTCAGAGTTTGATCGGCAAACTCAGCTTCGCCACCAAATGTTTGCCTGCTGGCCGAATGTTCCTTCGTCGTTTTATCGCGCTCGCGAACGAGCTCGGGACAGTACCGAAAAAATCAAGTTGACGAATAATTTCAAGATGGACATCGAATGGTGGCACAGTTTCTTACCAGGGTGGAACGGGACATGCAGTTTCCTTCAACCCGATGAAACATCAGCAACGTCCATGCATTTTTTCACCAATGCAGCTGGTTCCGTCGGTTGTAGTGCTGTGTTCGGTAATGAGTGGTTTTTCCTGCCGTGGTCTACACGGCTTACTGAGACGCAACCTCCCATAGCTTTGAAATGTTGCCAGTTTATTTGGCTTGTTTTTATTTTGGGGGGGTGGGGGGTGAACTGGCAAAGAAGAAGGCTACTGTTACATTCGGACAACATGACTATGGTCTCGGCGTGGCGGAAGCTATCAACTCCACATAATGGCATTATGGAGCTGATACGGCAGATACATTTCATAGCGGCTACTAATAGCTTCAACCTACGCATCACCTATATAGCCGGTGTTGATAATTCAATCGCTGATGCCGTCTCTAGATGCAACTGGGAACAGTTCCGAGCTTTACACCCCACAGCCTTGGAAGAGCCAATGAAAGTCGATTGCGATCTCGAGTTTCTGAAACGTGCATTGCAAACCGACCATGAGACATTGACTTGACAGTGACTCGACAGTGTCTCGCGATGGCTCGCTAATGAACATTTTGCAAATTCCACCCGAAGAGTGTACGAATGTTGGACTTCGACACTGCTTGTCTTTCTGTCTGAAATACTCCGAAGATTTCATACCTTCAGCCAAAGAAACCATCCAGCGAATTTCCGTATATCTGTACTGCAAAGGGCTGAGTCTGGTGGATGCGAAAGTTTACATCTCTTCGGTACGATCGCAACATGTTATAGAGGGTTATGGCGACCCGTCAGCTGATGATACGCGACTCAGAGTGATCATGAAAGGCTGGAACCGATCTGTAGTTGGTCAACGCATCAGTAGAGAACCCATCACGATTGATGTACTAAGTAAACGCAAATCATTTTTGAGTATTCCCGACAAGCACATGTTATGGCATCTCCCACTGCCCAGACGCGGTACACCATAAAGCCTACTCCGTACAAACGTCTCCATCACAAGGGTCTTCAAACACAAGCTGTACACTGTGCAGCAAACCCCCTACGCGATAACGGTAAGAGCCCTGACAACCCAGTGGAGTGGTCTAATTACGAGAACTCAGTCCGGGTTTAAGAGGATATTATTACGCTGCGAGTACTGCGTAATAATATCGCGGAGCGGGAGATAGCGCTGCTGTGCTCCGCTTTCGGGCCCTAATACGTCATCATGAAGGGAACATGGCTATGTTATCAAACGCCGCTATAGGTAGTCACTGTCTCATTCGATCAATCAACCTATTCTTGCTGCACGGGATGTGCCGGAGGTCCGGAGGACAATCAGTCAAAACTTGATTTCTACCGGAAACCAAAAAGTACATCAAGGTAGAACTCGAACCACCGGTCTCAGTAGTACGGCTGCGGCGTGTACGCACCAGTAACTCCTTTATGAATTCTGACTGAACATTTCTCATTATCGCACGATCCCGGTTTTGGTTGGCCGTGTTAAAGGGGAGGCCATGTTCAGCAGCAGTACTGTCCTTATCTTTTGTCGTCACTCGTCAGCTAACTTACACCAGTGTGGCTATACTCAGCTTGGACATTTTTGCATCATTCGTGGCATCCGCGTCTTGTGAGGATAGAGTACGTGCTCTGGAAAAAGGTGAGAGATCTTTCCTGTGCGGATGATACTTGGCGGACAAAGAACCATGTCATGTAGGCTAAAGCGAGTACCTATTGTGACAGTGTAACTGAATTTGCTGTTTTGTTCAGCAGGTCAGATCAAGCAATCAAGATGGTCATGCAATGGTTGAACATCATGGAAGGCACACCGGGCGCTTCCAACGTCTCGGACGACGCAAGCTCGACCGTGGTGGGTTTTACTGGAACTCTAGCTGAGAGGATCACAGCGTCCATCGACAAGATCACCACCGAATATCTGGGCGCCGCCAAACCACATTTCGTGGCTGTGGGAGTGACGATGGCAGCGCTTGCTGGCAGCTACGCTCTCTGGGAAATAGGAAAGGGTGTCGTCTCTTACTGGCTAGCTGGACCGCTCCGTCTCGGTGCCAACATCAAGAAATACGGCTTATGGGCAGGTACAGAACTTTTCTTCACTGACGGTGCTGTATCTTTGATTTGTTTCCTTGTAGTTGTGACGGGAGCCAACACGGGAATTGGAAGAGTGTACTGCCTTGAGGTGAATTTCATTTCACTGACTTTGTTTTGATGGTTTTACAGGGAGCGTGCGTTGTACGGCATGAGTGCAGTATGGTGCTTGTCAGTCTCAGTCAGGATCAAATGGATTATTGTCTACTTGGTTTTAACTGTTTTTGCGTTGTCAATCAAGGCATAACATGGCAGTTCAATCAGGTCGTGTTTCCGCATTGCAGTTGGCTGCCAAAGGATACAACATCGTTCTTGTCTCCCGGAACCAGGAGAAGCTCGAAGTTACTGCCAGAGAAGTTCGTAAGTACGGAGCAATGTCGGCAGATGACGGAGCAAATTGTAGCCGAGAAGTGTGAGAGAATTATTTTTGTTTCGGATTTCGTAGAGGATGTTCATCACGTGGAGGCTCGAGTCATTCAGGTCGATTTTGCCACTGGTCGCCTGCAAGACTACCTTCACGTGCAAGCTCAACTGCAAGGACTGGATATCGGTGTCCTGGGTGAGGGAAGGAATAACTTGCCTTCGACGAAATTCCTGCGAAAGACAAGATAATCTTTTTCAGTGAAGCGATATTTATGCTGGAGTTCCTTTTTGTTGCAGTGAATAATGCGGGAATTGGGCCGGAAGACCCAGCTACACCTTTTTTGGATAATCCTCCGGACGCCCAGGTATATGTTCTGACGAGGCTAATTGCCGTAGCTTGCCACATTGTTGGTGCGTGGGCTTACATCTTGGGCTAATTCGCTCATTGTTCTGTTTGTAGAGTTGTCTGGACCAGATCAACGTCAACTGCGCATCGTACACAATGATGACGCGCATGATCCTTCCACAGATGGTTGTGAACCGAAGAGGCATCATCATCAACATTTCTTCCATAGCTGGTGATGATTACACGCCCAACATGGCCATGTACTCGGCCACCAAGGCCTTCTCGAACTTCTTCTCACAAGCTTTGGCCCAGGAATACAAATCCAAAGGAATCATCGTACAGGTCAGTCTAGAACACCGACAAACGTGACAAATATTTTTTCCAATTGACGCACGCTTCAGCCAATTACAGCGAAAAGGTGCGCCACTTGGCGAAACAAACTCGACAGCATCTTTGTTTCCAGGTGGCGCACGGTTCACGTCTATAACACTAAATAGGTGCGCTACTTCGGAAAACAAAGTTGCGGAGGTCATTTTTCGAATAGTTCACGCTTTGGGTCAGTGACCCTGGTGACGTGCGCGACTTGTGAGAACGATATTTCCGTGTTTGTTTGCCGCGCTCCAGTTTCCTGGGGAAGCGTAACGGTAGCCTCTTTTCCTTTTCGGTGTTACAGAGCGTGATGCCTGGACCAGTAATGACCAAGATGGTCCAGGAGAAGGACAAGAAAGGCTTGGCCATCGTTACTCCAGAAGACTTTGTTCCTCCTGCCTTGGCACAAGTCGGGCTTCGTAATGCTACTTACGGCCACTGGAAGCACGCGCTATACGTAAGTCTTACTCGAAATTTTTCTGGTTTCCATGCGCCTTAAGAGATATCGTGAAGTCGTCGGCAATTGCGTGATTGTCTTGCAGATGAAGAGAAGGAAGATGGGCAACTGGTTCATGTCGCTGCTGTAAGCGTCTCTACCTCATCCAGTCATTTCATAAATTCTTTCATTCATCGAAAGCTGCTTGTATCATTCTGTGAAACCTTTACTGTCAGTTTCGTCGAGCGAATTAATGCGTGTGAGCACAAAATTTCATTGCCTGGACAGATGGTTTGCGAAATTTCACCACGTGTGCTCGATTGGGTTTTGGTGATGTGTTTCAGTTTTACCCCTAAAAATGTGTTTCGTATTCTGAATGGTTTAGAAAATTCTTCTTCGTATAGCTGAGCTGAACTCGAGGTACAAAAGATAAATTTGAACGACTATGGAAAAAAGCAGGAGGGTAATTTTTCACAAACGATTGAGTAGAACGGATCAAAGTACGAGTAGAGCGGAAGTGAAAGAGGTTCAGGGAAAAGGCTGAACGATGGTTTTCTTTCGGTACTTGGTGGTGGTCGTTGTGGACTTGTTCCTCAACTGCCGAAGAGCTTCGCGAAGATGCTTGGGCTGCAGCGGACCAGTCTCGCCCCACTGTTCCTTCACGTCCAGCGCGTGCTCCACCATCTCGCCCACGTATAGTTTGGCGACACCTGCCATGGCGATCACCGTGTTCTGGGAGACCGTACACCCAGCCACGGTCTGGACGATGCGACGAACTGCTGCCTTTGGAAAGGAAGCCCGACGGTACACTTCGTAGCGGTTGAGCTGCTCTTCCGACAAGTGGGAGATGAGCAGCTGCAACTTCTGTCGTTCCGCGATGTCTTCTGGCTTCTCTTCTTTCAAAGGAAGTAGATCCATCAAGTCACCTTCGAAATCGTCGTCGACGACGGGCGAATCCCCGCGACTCTCGTCGGTGGTTTCCTTGGAAGAGGAAGGCCTAAAATCAAAAAGATATCAACTTGATTGATGGGAGACTGACCATAAGACTACCAAGGAGAACAGCAGCCAAATCCGAGAGCCGCATCACATTTGATCTTGCTTGATTCGACCTAACCTAGAGCCACATTACTGCAACGATCAAATTCATTGTGTGCACAATCAACAATCAATGAACGATCTAACACTGCATAATCGATGTTTTCCTAAATGTCACGTACCTCGATCCCGACGCTTTTAGCTTCTTGGCTTTCTTCGCCGTCGACGAACTGGATTTTGAGTTTGAGGAAGATGCTACGGAGACTTCAGTATCGTGAGTGGAGCCGGAGTTTTGTCGTTTACGATTCGTTTTGGACGTCTTGAACAGTTTGGACGAGGCTTCAGACTTCGTCGACATTGAATCGACGTCGCGCGGTTCTGTTTTCAGTTCTGGCTTTTCTTCCGGTGTAAGGACGGCTAGTGGCAATGAAAGCTCTTCTTTGGTAACCAGAGGTTCTTCTGTCGGAAGCGAGCTGGCGCTGGAATCGTCAAGAGGGGCGCTGACAGCTTGAGAAGTTGTGGCAGAGTCAGCTGGCCCGGCCACGGGATCCAGGGGGAAATCTGGGAAATCTAGCAAGGCTTCCATCCCGTCGTTGTCCATGATTGCCTGTCTTTCGAAGAACCTTATAGTGAAACACTGCAACGCAAGACGACAACTCGTCGAAAAGTCTCTACAACTAGAAGAAAAGTTTCAAAAATGCGAGGTTTGTCCGCAGTTGATTGCTTTGCTTGATTGAGGGTGTCTAATAAAGCCCATGAACTCAGATATACTGTCATTTCATGTCATGTCATATCTTAAGAAGGGAAAGGACAGTGTTATTTTACTATAACTTTTGGAATTTTAATTCCTATTACGATCATTAAAATAATACCAGATTTTATAATCTTAATTGCAGGAAACGGTTTTCTTAGAATTTTCTATTATCTATTAATTTTACGTGTGTTAGCAATACAATTGTGGGCGATCCAACGTGGCACATTTTACGCCATGCTGACGCACTGTTAGCTCTTCAGATGTTGAATCAATGCACGGCAGCGGCACAAAACGCAACATTCGCGATGCGTGAAACGAAACTATGTGGTGCGCAGCTCGTTTCCCATGACCCGATGCACAAACTGAGCTCATACCCAGTACCTAGGTCACATAATGGCGGATGTTGTCCAAATGTCCAACAACGTAAGCGTCTAAAACCATGCAGCAAATACCATAGATCGCGCATTTTCGGCCCTTTTCCCGCATTCTAGGTCCATTGTAATTGCAGTTTGGCCTAATCTTAATTATCTATATTACTATCCGACCATCAAGCCAATTTTACTATAGTTTTACTATATAGTAAAATCCGTCGGCTGAGTTTGACAATTTTATTTATCATAGTAAAATTCAAAACGGCCGATTTTCGACCATTTTCAATTATCTATTACAATCACCAAAATAACACGGAAAAGGACTACTGTATTCCCCCGATATCTCCGCGAAGCCTGACACTCACGGCGCCCACTACGAAACGTACATGACGTACGGCGGAAGGGCACGTGTATATGGATAACGTACGTCCTGTAGGTGGCGCCACGAGTGACGCGGTTCGCGAAGATATCGGGGGAATACAGTATTACATCACCCGCCAACAACCCGTCATGACGTTTCAACGTTCTTTTCTGATTTCCGAAAGAAACAAAAAACGGCGAAACCCAGAGGCGATACTTCGTACAGTACAGAGAAGCTTTGATCTTCAAAGAAGCTTTACGCTTTTGTGAGTTGGAGCAGTCGCTCTAGAAACTTTATTCTCGGATTCTCCATCCTTTGCTCTGTGTTTGGACCATTGAACAGCGAAGAGAGAAGCATGCTGGAGCAAGACAACCATCTTCTCGCCGGTTGCCTTACCATGATTATACCAGAGTGAATCCAGGATGGTGGTAAACGTGTATAGAACAGTAATTACGAAAACGTCGAACAATCCCTGTACTTAAGCGAGCTGCTATGGTCAGCTAGGCTGGCCGCCAGGACTATTTTCCTGCGAGAGAGGTTTGTTTGAGCCTCGAAAATCCAGTCAACGGCCTCCTCGATGTTCGGAGGATAAAAGGTAGAATAATATTTGATAACATGTCAACAATGCAGGACGCTGGGCACCCAGAGATTTATATCTCATGACTGATGTCATATCATATCATGTCACGTTGCAATGTCATGCCATGTCGTGTCTTATCATCTTATATCGTGCAATTGTCACTCATTGACTCATTGTTCAAGATCCAAGATTTCCTATCCAACTATCCGATTCCGCTTGCAGTTACGGGACAACATGTTGTCCAGACCATCTGCTATACTACGATCGCCGTTCGTTACCACAAATCCATGCTGTCGAACGTGCCATCGTCCATTCTCGTCACTAAACCTCCCAGCGCTGCACGAGCGTGGGCTGATCAAAGACATGCTGCCGGACACGATGGGGTACAGTGAGTTTACGACTGCGAGGGTAGGAACTGGCGGTAATCATGTTTCTCATTGCAGCACCAGGATGAGCGAGATGATCAGCAAGAAAGAAACCTCGGTTTACGCCGGTTTTGACCCGACAGCTTCCAGGTAAGTTTTAATGTGGTTGGCTCGCTTGGCAGGAAACACGTTGTGTGCGTGCTGCTGTGACATCACTGACATGCTGTTACGCTATGGGCGAAGAAGACAGTCCGGAGATTGATACGGCGCTCGAGCAGAGCAAGAAGTCGGATTAGCTTAGGAATGAGCCAGTTGAAAGGGAGCACCTGGGCGGAGCCGAACCGACTGAACCCACTAATGTGCCCGGTGCTTAATTCCCGAGCAAGACATATGGGCCGATACTCGAGTGCGTAAGAAATCCGAGTAACGTTCCAACTACGCTTTTCTGTGCGTATTTCTTCCCAAAAGTTTTTCAGAACCTCAGATTTGCTTTCAAGACGTCCCACCGAGGTGCCAACTGCCCCTTTAACTGCACATTTCAGAGTTTAACGTCCGTTATTGATCATTCGTCAAACTGTAGCAACGACTGCTCGCTTGGCTGTGACTTTGTCAACCTTGAAAACAACGAAAATCTCAGTTTGACTGTGGGTGTAACTGTGGCTTTCGAAACTTCGATGAGACTGCAACTTCAACTATGACTTGCCACAATAAGAGCTGTCTCTAACTGTGGCTTTTGCCACTTTCTGGATTTTACCTTGCCTATAACTGCGATCGTAGTATTTCGTATCAAGAATCACTTGAGCTTTAACCAGTCGGAACTGGACATCACTTTTTCCGTTGGTGTATCAGAACTGGAAACTTCGTGTGATTTGACATCGCATCTTACCAAAAAGTCATTAGTTACGAAAATTGATGGAGGTGTTGCGAAACCGTCCGGAGAAGTTACTAATCGGTTGGATCGCGTAGCGCGTCTCGACCTCAGCCGATTAGAGTAAGGAATGGGAGGGGCCAAAGTCTTACGCTACTCGGTTTTCTTGCGCTGCTCGAGTGCCGTATCAGCCTCTCTAGTACGTCTTACCAAGCGTGGCAGTCAGTTTCATTTTATTTTTCAGTTTGCACGTCGGGAATCTCCTTCCTCTCATCGGTTTACTGCATTTCCAACGAGCCGGAATCAAGCCCATCGTCGTGGTAGGATTCTCCGGCCTTTGCATGAAAGGTATTGTGCTGCAAATGCATCTGTTGTAGTTTTAGATTGGCGGAGCGACTGCCACCATCGGTGATCCATCGGGGAAGAAGACTGAGCGGGAACGCATTACATCAGACATTGTCGACGAAAATGCCGCAGCTATCCGGAAAAACATCGACAACATCTTCGCGAACCACAAGAAATACCTTTGGCAGTCGGAAGAAAAGCTGCCTCCATTCACGTCAGGAATTAAACTTGAACTTCCTAGTTAACTTTCACTGTTCGACACCACATGGTTTATGTTTCAATGCTTCTGTCTGCAGGATTGTCAACAATATGAAATGGTACAAGGATATAAATGCGGTTGACTTTTTGGGGAATGTGGGACGTCATATTCGGATAGGAGGAATGCTGTTGAAAGACAGGTGAGTGTGGAATATTCAGCCCAGTCAGAATTTTCCTGTTCGCCATTAGTGGCGCATGTTGTCACGCAGTGCTATAGCTTAGTGTATCAGACATCGAGCACGTTGACGTCATGCGCCACCGGAAGTCGAAGCACTGAAGTCGCTCTTGCGATGTCTTCTGAGGCCAGTTGCAGCCAGTTCGAACTCCGAAACGATGTGTCATGCTGTACGTATCTCACCTGACAAGAGGCTTCTGTTGTAGTGTCCAGACCAGGCTGAACAGTTCGGAAGGAATGAGTTTCGCTGAGTTTAGCTATCAGGCCTTTCAAGCTTATGACTGGCTTCACTTGTTGAAGACCTACAACTGCTTCCTTCAGGTAGAGTAATCTCAGTCTTTCACAACCGTGCGTTCCCTCGCCCCTAGTTCGTGTGATGTAGATTGGTGGAAGCGATCAGATGGGGAACATGAAAGCCGGTTACGATCTCATACGGAAGGTAACTGGCGACTCACCGTACAGTCTTACCGTTCCCCTGATCACAACGGAGACCGGTGACAAGTTTGGCAAGTCGGCTGGAAATGCTGTCTGGCTGGATAGCGAACAAACTTCCACCTTTGACTTTTATCAGGTGAGGAAGTTGGCTTTCGGAAAAGATTCTGTTCGCAAAGATTTCTGGACGACCCGGATTTTTTTGCAGTTCTTTCTCCGGTCTTCCGACAATGACGCCGCGCAGTACCTGAAGCTGTTCTCTTTTATTCCCGAGAAGCAACTGACCGAGGTTCTTGAGAGCCACCATGCGAACCCTGGTCAAAGAAAAGCCCAGAAGAAGCTGGCGGAACAGGCCACTTTACTCGTCCATGGCGGTAAGGTTTGTTTTCGTTGAGTCGAACGTGGCAAATGAACCGAACATGGTTGTTATCTCCAGTGACGCACGTTTGCATATTAATGGCTGAATGAATGCGCCGCTTGAAAAAACGATCTTGTCGAATTCCCAAGTGGCGCACGTTTTCATTGTAATTGGCTGAAAGTGTGCGTTAATTGGGAAGACGATAATTTTCAAGTCATTTGCCGACAGCCCACGTTTTCTTGAATTCTTCGAACCCTTCTTATGTCGCACCGTAGAGGAAGGCCTTAAGACGGCCCTACAAGCTACCGAAGCCCTGTTCAACTCGAGCGTCGAGGCCTTGTCGACGCTAAACCCGGAAGTCTTTCCTTCGATATTGGGACAAGCCTTCGTGACAAACCTTCCTTTGAATTCCAGCATAACAGTCTTGGACACTGTCATGCAAGCCAAATGTTTCCAGGAAGAAAGTAAGCTACTCTTTCTCTTTATTTTTCTCATAATTTGCAGTAAGCCTTTTTGTTCACAGAAGACGCGAGGAGAGTAATCGGCGCTGGCGGAGTTTACATTAACCATCAGAAGACACGGGTCGCGGACCATGTCATACAAGCTGGCTCGCATATCCTGCCGAACAACATCACCCTCATAAGAATAGGTAACTATCACTAGCTCGATGTTTTCTATGAGTGAAGAGATGTTGACTGGTTCTCTGTCCTTGCAGGGAAGAAAAACCACTATGTTGTACGGTGGAGAAGTTGAACGAGTTGATTGAACAAAAGTTGACTCGTTTGATTGTTATAACGTCGTTTTTTGTCTCTCGGTTTGAAGGTTTTCGCACTGCAGATGCTCCTCAGAGTCGCGTCAGATGGTTTCTAGTTTACACAGTCGACAAATTCGTACAGAAGAAAGAAAAGAAGAAAGGATGTTTAACGTTGACGAGCAGTAGAGAGATTCATCTTTGCCGTCTGGGTTGAATATATCTGGAAGCGTCAAAGTCATCCTCAATTTCCTCTTCTACCTTCACTTCCATTTTTGGTTTGCGCTTAACAAGCCGCGCTCGACGTTCTTCTTCCGAGAGAGAATTCAGATCCAAGGGAAGCTGTTGAAAGCAGACACAATCAAACGATGATCAGTCTAAAGAGTGATACTGAAAGTACTCACCGTAATAATTTTGCGTGGTTCCTTATAGCGAATGTTGATGGTCGATCCGTCTGGCAGGACCATCATGGTAGGATAAAGGCGTGTGTGTATCTTTCGACCAACTTTCGCCACAGTGGCTCGGTTAGAGTTGTGCCGGACTGTCTGAGATAGTAACGGGAGCAGAGAGGGAAAGGAGATCTTCGGCTTGCAGAAGTACAGCAAATACACGGCGCTCCTCAAGTTGTTCATCATGGCAGCCTACTTCCGCTGGATTCCCAGCCTCCGAAGCAGGACTAACAAGTTAAAGACGGGAGCGGAGCAGAGATAGTCCGCAAAAAGAGGAGCAGATAATTATATCCACCGGAAGTCGCTGAAACGGAATATTTTTCAAACGTCAAAATTAATACGTTGGAGTCTGGCTTGATTGAAGCGACTGCTTGATTGGCACGTTCATTTACATGGATGCGCACAGGCACAGCACGCACGTGCTATGCGCACCACCAAGCGCGCTGCACAAACCATGCACCTGCACGGCTGCACCGGAAGTGTTCATCTAAGTTCTTTCTGTTTTCCCGTTCTTCCTGGTCGAACGTTGATTCCTGTGCCACCGCGTGCCATCGGGGAAGGAAGAAGAGCACGGACTTGCCATCTCCCACGCATCCAGAATGTCGATAGCTTTGAGTACAGCGGAGCAAGATGCCTTTACGCGAGAGGTGGATTTATCCGACAAGCCCGTTAAAACTCCCCGAGATTTGATCCCCGAGGTCTATTCTCTTCGGAGCTGCACCGAGTGGATACTACAGAACAATTTCAAAAGAGTAAGAAGCGACCTAATGTGTTCGTTATTGATAACGCGACACAGTAGAGTATCGCCGATCTTACGATGAGCTGACGAGCGTTACAGTAAATTTACCCGTTTGCTCGCAGATCGCTCTCCAATTTCCCGACTGCCTTCTGCCAGATTCCGTTGGCATCGCACAAGGTCTCGAACAGTCCACAGATCGGAAGATATTCATCCTGGGCGACACGACCTATGGCAGGTATTTGATCCACGAGTTGGGAAATTGTCGATTGCGGAATGATTTGTTGTGGTTTTGTTTCATCCAATCAATGCAAATCAACCAACATGGGTTTAGTTCGTGTTGATTGGTTTGATTGAAACATTCTTTCTAGTTGCTGTGTGGACGAGATCGCCGCGGAACACGGTTCCTGCGAGAGCATCATCCACTTCGGCCACTCCTGCCTTAGTCCAACAAGCCGTGTACCTGTCGCACTAGTCTTTCCTCGACCTCGAGACTTCGAACTGGTAGACTTCTGGCAAAAGATCGAAGAACTTCGACGGGCAGAAGATGTCGAGCTGGTTTGCCTTTACGATTCGGATTACTTTCCTGTCACTGGTACACTCCCCCTCCCCTTCCATGCGAAACTTATGCATCACTAATCAAGCTTCGTTTTAGGTATGGTCGCACAATTTCTGGAATGCAGTTCGATGGTCGTGCCAGAAAACCAGACAGTTCTAACGGACGACGCAACGTGTCTGAATTTCCTCCATAAATCTTCCGATGAAGATTGTCAAAGATACTTCGTTTGTCGCAGAGCCTTTTCTCCTACTAAAGATAACTTTAAGAGGGAAAGAGCTTTTGTGTACATCGGCAAACAGTCATCGTCCATGGTGAACTTCTTCCTGTCACTTCCTTCCCATAAGTCCTATTCGTACGACCCTTCCACAAAGTTGCTCACGCTTGAAACCCCGCAAGTTAACAAGCGCATCATGCGAAGGTATGGTTTTGTCGAAAAGAGACAGAGAAATTTTTTTTCCAGGTTTGTGAGCTCGGCATACCAACTGAACAAGATCATTTTTGCAAGTGCGCATATTGTCAGCTGATAACGCAAGAAACGTGCGCCACTTGGGAAAACGATCTGGTCGAGTTTGCCGGCCGAGCTCCCACCTATTTCGTATTCCATTTTCGATCCCTCGCAGGTGTTACCTGATCGAGAAGGCAAAAGACGCGCAAATCGTGGGTATCCTCATCGGGACTTTAGGTGTGAAAGACTACCTAGACATCATTGAACGAATGAAGAAAGTTCTACGGACTGCCGGAAAGAAGTTTTACACATTCTCCATGGGAAAGCCCAATCCCGCCAAGCTGGCGAACTTTATGGAGGTGGACGTCTTTGTCTACGTGGCCTGTCCCGAAAGCTTCTTTGACTCCAAAGCTTACGTTAGGCCCATTGTGACGCCGCACGAGATGGAAATCGCTTGTGGACAACGTGCGATCGACGAAGGGTTCGTCGCGGACTTCCGGCATCTTTTACCGGGTAAGAGGATATTACATTACTTGTGACATCTCATACCGTGGCATACTCGATATGACATGACGACAGCAAACAATTTTGACAAGTTCGTTTTTCCAAGTGGCGCATGCTGTCAGACAAACAGTCTTATCGAATACTGGTAGATTTGTCGAGTTCCCGTATCTTCTCTTTTTTCTCCAGGTGCAAATTCCTACGTGGATATCAGGAAAGTTGAGAACGATACTCCCGATATTTCCCTCATTAGTGGAAAAGCGCGGTATGTTGGAAAGGAAGAGGAGAAGTGGGTCGAGGATTCGTCAACTCCTTCCGATTCGACAGCGCTGGTTTCCCGAGACCAGGTTCTGACTGTTGCCCAGTATTCTGCCGGTAAGGAATTTATTTCAAATTTTTAGAATGTTCTCTTAGGATTTCTCTGCAGGTGTAATGTGGCTTTCTTGTTTGCAGCTGATTACTTTTCCTCCAGGAGCTGGCGAGGTCTCCAACCGCAATACGGCGAGCATTTGCCCGCTGATATCGTCCAAGGTCGGCACGGTATTGCTCTTTCTTACGAGACAGAGAGAAGCGACTCGGCGAAAGAGAATAGTGAAGTTCCCAATGACCTTACCTGTTGCAAGAACCGTTATGCAAGTGAACATTTGTCGGCGCATGAGCTTGATTCGTCCTGCGGAGAGACTTGTTGTCACCGATGAAGAGTTTGCAGCCTTATTTTTTCACAGAGCGTTCTTCTCTCCGAAGAAAGAGTAAACGGATACACGCTGCCCTGTTCTCTGGACTGTACAGCTTCGACGTTTGAAAATGAGACAATTGCCTCTTTGACGATAATCCAGGAAGTTGATACAGCGAGCTGTCGTAGAAAATCAACAATAGAGAAGTTGCACTTTGCACAGATGGTTTGAACAAACGACAGTTTGGACAAAACGATTTGCATTTGGAAAAGTTTAAACATTCAAGATTTGTAATTCGTCTCGCGATTCACGAAAAGAATGGGGGCTTCGTTCGTGAATCACGCAGAAAATGACCCGTAGATTTCAACCATGAACGAATTGTCATCAGTAATGCCCTGGCTGGCCCGGAGCACTGGGAAGCGTAATCGGTGCCCGGGCAACACAGGGCCTCCACTCCGGACAATCAGTCAATCAGATTTGCATTTGAGCCGGCTCTTTTCTAACTTGGTGGGCTAATTACTGCCGAACAAACCACCATGGCCAGCAGCGGTCGTTTGTCCCGTCGTTTTTCTCAAATTCGCCCGCGTTGTGCAATCTCTCAAAGCTTCTAGCGAATGCTTTTATAGAAATCCAGTTTTCAAAATTAACTAGTTCTCGTTTGTTCAAACCACCTGCGCAAAGTGCAACTTCTCTAATCCTTACGGACGAAGAGCTCCGGATGAAGAAGGTACACCTGGAAGAAACATGAAATACTGTGCATTCACGCCAGCTTGCTACCACCAACAATTCTATGGGGGTTGCCGGCAAAATGGCAGATTCTGTTGATTTCAATTCATTTTCCTCGTTTATTGGGCGTGTGAGCGACACAGGTACCTGTACGTTAGCAGAAACTGAGTTGCTCATCTATGCTTATACATGGAATTCCAGAGACCACGTTTTGTGACTTTTGTAGGTGACGAAAAGTCTTCCCCACCGGAGGTCACTCCACCCACTTCTTTCAAACCATCTATCAGTGTATTTCTGCTAAAGATAGCCTAGTGAATGCAGCTTGAGCCATTGTATGTAAAGTGTGAAGAAGCGAAGGAAAAAGGAATCCAAATTTTTTATAGGTGAGAGGTTCAGGTGGTAGCAACTTGGCGTGAACACCCCGTAGTCCCGAGAGGAAGAGAATCACAAACTCGAGTTTGCGGATCGCGACAAAGTCAGAGCAGCGAAAACCTGGTACGCAGCGGCCAAGCATTACGGGCTGCTGCCATTACGACTGTCCGGTTGGCCGCTTTGCCTGATTCTGGTCTGCTGACTTTGAGTTTCGGGAACAGCGGTGGACGTAAGGTTGTAAGGTTTAATTCCATTCCTTTCCAAATTCCGTTCCATTCCTGGAATTCCGTTCCGTTCCAAGGGGTTGCCGTTTGGAACGGTGGAATTCCTATTTGGAAAACTAGCAAAAATCGTAAAAAATTTAGGAATTCCACGAGGTAAACAGTCGAAGATCCAGCAGATCCTGTCGAAAACCTGAACCAGATGCTGGCTCACACATGCGTACCACTGAGGCTAATTGGTCGTTCAGTTGAACGACCAATAGCATTTTCGATCCGTCGCACTAAAGTATGCGGCGCATTCAACTGTGCGTAACTCCTTGATTTTCCCTTGGACTTTTAGGTCCGACAAGACCGGAAGTTCGGATCGGCCAATCTCCAGCTGGCTTTCAGTCTCAAAACCAATATTTGTTGATGACTTCAGATCATTTTACGGTTTTAGATGGGTATGTAAACAGAACTAAGCTGGCAAATGAGACTTTGTAATTCCTGGTTCTGGCGATGACTTTCTGGAGAAGGAAATAGGAATATAGGAATATTAGGAATTCTTTTCCTATTTTCCAAGGGCACTCGGCCTGGAATTTACAAGCTTAGGTGGACGGGTAGTGCTGGCAGAAATACGATAAAAATCGATACGATATTTTCGATATAATATCGGCGGATATTTTATCGCGGTCTTCGATATTTATGCGATATCGAAATTTCGATACGATATTTTTCCATTGGTTTTTCGGAATTCCACTGGTCCAAGCCCGAAAACTCAACAAGCCGATTTCCAAAAAAGTATTAGTAAGATCGAAAGCGTCGGATGCAGCAAAGACATGATTATACCAAGACTTTAAACACATGGAATCCTGGACAGAATTAGTACCAGAACCGTATGGGCGGAGTGTGCTCGGTACACCATGGCCAAAATCAGTTTTTGGAATCAACCATGGTCTTCCGTTGATTAACAATGAATTGATTACTCTTAGGACCCTGCCGGTCGGACGATGGTACGACCGACAGGGTATGACGTAACTGCCTGCTGCGCGATCGGCAGCGACGCGGCTGGGCAACTAGGTAGGAAGGTAGATGATCGTACAATGGTAAAATCGCTAGAGTGGGTGGGTGGGTAGGTTGGCTGACCAGTAGTGGTTGACCATTGATCTTGGTAGATTAACTACTAGTGGCTAACCGTTGGTCTCGCTGTCTTGACCACTGGTGGTTGACCATTGGTCTTTCTAGGTTGAGCACTAGGGGCCGGCCATTGGTTTTGCTATGTTTGACCACCGATATTAGCCATTGGCATTGATCGGTTGACCGCCCAATCGCAGCTGGTTTATTGGCCCGTTCTTTCTGTCTATTGGTCTGTGGGCGTGGTAACCGGTCTGGGCTTTTTATTACTTCAGATGTAAATGAACCTTGGTTTCCATCCTTTAATCTTTCCGCCATAGGCTCAGGTTCGCCATAGTTTCCCCAATTTAAGGGCTTCAGAATGCTGAACAGCTTTCTACGATGACTCTAGCGGTCTATGATTCATTCCAAAGCTCCGCTGGAAGGCCAGCCTTTTGGGCGGAGCTCTCGCAATTATCCAAAACACGGAACGGCTTTCTAACATCAAGCGCAGCCCAACTTCGGAACGGCAATCGGTCGATCAATATTTTTCGTATGAAAAATACCGTTTCGAATGTTGTTCGAACACCAGGTCTCTTGTTCAGTAGGGGTAGAATTTGCGTACTGACCACAAGATTGCCAGTTTTACCGGTTTTTGACGACCCATAGGTGCAAGTTCTGTAATTTTCCGTATTAGGCTGAATAAATCACCCGTCCACCGCTGTTCGGGAATTCGAATTTTTCGAAGCATGATTTCTTCTTGTAGTTGTTGGTATTCCTCTTTCGTTCTTGTGACTCTTGTACTGTAACTGCTTGGTGCGTACCGAAGTGGACACTGTCAAAGCTTTCGTTTTTTGGGAGTTGGGATGCAGTAGCGAGAGGAGAGTCAGCCAGCCAGTTAACCGCCGCAAGCCCAGCTGGTAAGTCGCGTTTCCAACTTGGGTTCTCTTCTGGCCTGACTCTACGCTTCGCAGTAAACATGTCTTCATCTGACAAGCCGTCCCCCTTCACCGACGAATCGTTCAGGGAATGGTTTACTAAATCCGTGTCCAATTCGTGTGACGACATGCTTAAGAACCAGCCCAAGCCGGGAGCGCCAGCAAAGCCCAGAGGACAGCCAAAAGCCAAACAAGCTCCCTCCTTCGACATGCAGATGACGCGTGCCGTTCGTCAAAGAGCATCGCCTGCCTCATTCTCCTCGTTCAAGAGCTCCGCCAGCAGTGCCGCCATACCCGTCCGCCGCCTCGATGACGCCGAGGCCAGCATGACATCTTACAAGAAGATACGGCGCATTGTCAGTGCTTCGGACGTCAAGGATGACGAAAGAATCATCCAAGCTAGCGACTGCATCGAGCTGGTCAGTGGGGAGCCTTCCTTCCTTGTACCGCTGTGCATCGATTGCTTCTTGGCCAAGAAGAGAGGAGATAAGAGCCACCAGTTCGACAACACATGCCGTTTTGGCAAGAACACCTATTTACGATGGTAAAAATGTGCGCCAGTGAAACGGGGCAAGCTTAAAGAATGGCCATCTTGTTCGGCGGCGAAGTCATACGTTTCTCAAATTTTCAGTGATCAGGTTGCGAACTGTCGTATGCAGTGATGACATCACGCGCCGTGACATAGATTAGGTGCGCCAGTCGAACGAGAAACCGCACAGAACCAAGAATGTCAAATTGACATTTCCGTGGCGTGGCATAGGTCAGGCCTGCATGGCTTAATTGCCTGTGACCTGGTCTGCGTAGCTTCAGTGAGGTGATTGAATGTGTCGAACTTTTATCAAGCTCATCAAGTGTGCATCAATCTTTCAGGGTGACGATGGAGCCGGTCGATCCGTTGCAGAAAGGTAGCCAAAGACAGCTGAGAGTTCGAGGCTTGGTGACGGAAGAGGAAAGGATGAAGCTGGATGACATTCGCGACAGTCACGGTCCTAATTTCAGCCAAGCCGAATGCGAGGCCACCAAGTCGCTCTTCTCCAACAACCGTCTGGACGTCGAGGCCATACATTACATTGTAGGCTGTATCCTTCCCGCCTTCAAAGCAGCTGTTGAGGAGGAGAAGGAAGCCTTGGCGGCTTTCGCCAGTGGCTCGGTGCCAACAGCCCTAAAGAACGTTCCCAACGGCTTCCGGGAGAACTGTGACGTCTGTGAAACTGCCATCTTCGATGTCCATTACGTCTGCCAGTTTTGTGGCTTCTCCCTCTGTCTGGCTTGTAAGAAGGAGCAAGAAGTGCGCCATCAACCTTCCAGTGGCCGTAAGTTTGACTTTTCTCCAATCCTTCCTCCGGCAAGGATTTGTCGTTTTGCAGTGCGACCAAAGTCTCACCGGAAGTCCTTCTTCCAAGAGGAGCACTTTAAGTCAAGCTTTATGGAAGTGCCTCGTGATGGGCATTACTGGTATGCCTGTTGTTCCAACCCCGCATCGCCTTTCCCCGCCAGCGACTACGCTCTTGCCTCAACCTCTTCCGCCTACTCCATTGAAGGCTTTCCAACCGATACCTTCCCCCACCACTTTACCCCCACCCTCATTCTTCCCCACAAAGGTACCGTAACCATAGCTGACGGGCCGGCAAACGAAACATGCACCATCATATTCTGCAGTGGCGCACGCTGACAGCTCATAACATTGAAAGCCTGCGCCACAAGATCGACTTGTCCCATTGGCGCACGCTTCCAGCCACAAATCAGCAGAACATGCGCCAATTGACATAATACTAACCTGCAGGTTTCGTGTGCGGACCTGCCGATTGTGTTGAGAACCGGTATGCTTTTGCAGCTTTGGAAATTTTCGTCACGGCTTCGGAGAAAATGATGGAGCGATGTGGTAAGGTGGGCTCAAAGTCTCCTTCGGCGCCAGAAAGCAGCGTCCCTTCTGCCCGTGGAAAGTCTGGCAGTGCTGCTGTGACTAACGGTCCGTTGCCAAAGTCTGTTGCTGGCAACAGCCTCAACAGTATCGGGCCTTTGAATGGGTTGAAGGCCATAGCCACCAAAGAGCTGGTGGCCACCGTGTCGAAGAAGCCCATCACGCTGAATGGTATCAGGCCGCAGACAGCCACCTGGCTGGACAAGCTGCTCAACCAAGGCCTCTTGGAGATTGACGGCGTGCGCAACAGTGTCGTCTCGGAAGCGCTGGTCATCAAGACAGCTGCTGTGGGCCAACAGGACTGGGAAGAAGGCGCATACGTCAGCAGTGTGCCCAGTCCGGGGCAGCAGCTACTCCATAACGGTAAGGCTTATAAGGCTGCCGCCCCTCCACCGACTTGTATTTGGCCATATTGGCTACTGCAAGGCTCAAATACATCCATACATGGGCTTTGATTTCGGCCACCGCCATACTGTAATGTAGGGGGCTTTGACCATCTTTTTGTATGCAGGTGGTTTCGAGCTTGGCTTCATACAGCTGCATACAGTAACATATGGTGTTTTAGTGGTTGAATGGCTGTAGGTGGAGTTTTGTGGTTCGAGGCTGATGATGGGCCACGAGTCAGTCCGGGAGGGATGCAGGCGGACCAGTGTGACAGCCCGGAAGCCTTGAAGGATTTCAGAAGACACTGGAAGCAAGGCCTGCCCGTGGTGGTATCAGGTGTGACGGACAGACTGAAGAGACCGCAACTGTGGTTGCCCGAGACCTTCAAGCAGCGCTTCGGGCCGCAGAAGGTCTTCCTGCTGGACTGTGCCATGAAACCACAGAAGCTGTATAGACACCTGACTCACCAAAACTTTTGGGACGGCTTCGATAACTTTGACCGTAAGCAGTTGTCAATTTGGCTGAACGGACTTGACTGTCACGAACCTGCCTACAGTGTAGAGTCAGTTCAGGACAGTCCTTGTGTATGCAGGTTCGTGCATTGTATCTTGGCTGTTAGTTGGGCTTACTGATGGCTTATTCAATGTAGTGATCTATTTTTGGGGCCTTGCAGTGAGAAGAGCAGTGGGCAAGAAAATGCCGCTGTGGAAAATTAAAGACTGGCCGACGGAAACAACCTTTAGCGAGCTGCTGCCCGAGCATCACGCTGACCTGATGCAAGCTCTGCCCTTCAACAGCTACACCAACACGACCGGCATCTACAACCTGGCCTCCTACCTTCCCAGACGTTGTAACCCACCAGACCTGGGACCCAAAGTCAGTTTCCACCATGATGCGAATATTTCATGGCCTTTGTCAGTCACCAGTTTCCTACAGCTCTTTGACATCTCTCTGACCAGCCTTACTCACTGTCTTTTGCAGATGTACATTGCGTATGGAGCAGCTGGACAAGCCAAGCTAGCCACGACCAACCTTCATCTGGACATTTCCGACGCCGTCAACGTTATCGTTCACGTGGGAGTGCCAACCGGAAGTGGATCGGCAAAAGCTTTGAAAGGTCAAAGACTTGTTTCCCTTTCTCATGACTACCTTTTTGGTTGATCTGTTTTTTGTCAGCAGATGCCGAGAGGGAGCTGAAGAAGCTGAAGCTGGACAAGAACATGCGAGAGCGACTGGCAGCCAGGGAAACACCGGGCGCCGTCTGGCAGATTTATCGCCCACAAGACTGCGACAAGATCCGCGACTTCATCAGGCTGTTATGGAAGGAAAGACGGACGGCTGCTCAACGGGCCAACGACGACCCCATCCACTCGCAGTCTGAGTACCTGAACCACCAGCTGAGGCAACGCCTGGAAAAAGAGTACGGCGTCGTCGGCTTTGATATCCTGCAGTTTGAAGGCGACGCCATTTTCATTCCGGCCGGCGCTCCTCACCAGGTCAGCTCTTCCTACTCAGTCAGCTTCTTCTCCACCTGCCAAGCTCTAAAGCCGTATCGACGCAAACAAACTTGGACAGGATCCTTTTCCAGATGGCGCACGCCCACAGCCCATCATACGAGCAACGTGCGCCACTTGGGCAAATAGAATAGCTCCATAGGGCTTATCAAGTGGCGCAGTCTTCAAGCTCTTATGAGACTGAAAGCGTGTGCCACTTGGGAAGGCCTTCTTGTCGAGTCTGTCTGGCCATCTCTCCAGCATCATAAAAGCAGATGATATACAGAACTATGTACGACTGGTGACAGTTTTGAACTATTTGTTAGGTCTGGAATATCCACAGCTGTATCAAGTGCGCCGAGGACTTTGTTTCGCCCGAACATGTCGACCGCTGCGTGGCCTTGACTAGAGAGTTCCGCACATTGCCCAAGGATTTTGAAAATAAAACCGACAAGTTGCAGGTACCTCGTACCCCTCCAAGTCTTGCAGCAGTGGCCCAAGTCAGGCGGCAGCTTTTGAGAATGTAATCACTGCATCTCGTTTGGTAGGTGAAGAATATCCTATTTCATACTCTGAAGAGTATGGTATCTTCCATGAAGGAAATCGACGGCAAGAAGACAGCGGCCAGAGACAAGGGTAGTTCGAGGAGAAAGAAGTGGAGCGGTTGAAAGAAAAACTTCCGTACTACGGTTTCAGATGATTTGATAGTATTGAGTTTGCAAGCTCGACTGGCCAGATCTCCACTCGTCCTTGCGTTTCTTTCGACGCCGACGACGACGACGGCTTTACGTTGTGGCCCTTTATTTTGTTTTGTTCTTTCATCCCTAATGAGCCCACTGACCAAATGACGCTTTCTTCTGTTGTTGTTCCTGAAATAACTCTCGCAGCAATAACTCTTGACACTTTATACTAGTTGGAAATCAATGGCAGATTTGTTGGGGTACAAAATGCCAATATCGTTCTCTCGAATTGCAGAAAGTCGAATCGTTACATGAAGGATGGGATACTCTCGGAATATTGTCAGGAGTTTTGTTGCAAAAATTCGAACGTGTTAGAAAATATTAATAGACTTTGCAGCGAATCGGTGCGAAATTCTAGAATATCTTAAGTACGTCTTTTTCAAAATGAAACATTTATTTGCCCAGCTTCTTTTTCAGTTCACTGCCAATCTTTTCGATAAACTCCACCGTCTCCATATAATCACTGCGAGTGATCCTAGAGGGCAGAAAAGGTGCAGTTTTGCTGTCATGCTATCAGACTTAGCAGACAGAAGGAAAGAGTTGCTTACTTGCTCATACTGCCTTTGATACAAAGCGCCAAGTCTTTGGTCATGAAACCGGCCTCGATTGTCTCAATGCAAGCTTCTTCCAAAGCCGTGGCGAAGCTTTGCAGCGCACTGTTGTCATCCAGTTTGGCGCGATGTTCCAAACCCCGCGTCCAAGCGAAAATGGAAGCTGCAAAGATAGAACAGGCTCTTCATAAGTTGCGGCGGAAAGTGAAGTTGACTTTAGGCTTACCGATGGGGTTGGTGGAGGTTTCTTTGCCTTGTTGGTACTGTCGATAGTGTCGGGTGACGGTGCCATGTGCCGCTTCGGCTTCCACCGTCTTGCCATCGGGACATATCAGCACGCTGGTCATCATGCCCAGCGAACCGTAGCCTTGAGCCACCGAATCGGACTGGACGTCTCCGTCGTAGTTCTTGCAGGCCCACACAAAGCCCCCTTCCGACTTCATGGCTTGGGCAACCATGTCGTCGATCAGACGGTGTTCGTAGTAAATTCCATTCTTCTCAAACTCCGCCTTGTAACTCCTACACAATAACACAACAACAACAACAACAACTTTCATGAATGAAAGCACCTCAAACAAAGTCCATTGCATCGTTTTCCTCAGTGACGCACGCCTCCAACCAGAAACAACGAAAACCTCTGCCACCTGGAAAACGCTCTTGCTCAGTTCCCAAGTGGCGCACGTATTCGGTGTCTTCAGCCTGAAGCATGCGCCACTGGCGGAAAAACGATGTGGTCGAGTTTCCAAACATTTTCATGCAGTTTTTGTATCCGTGCTTTGTACTGCAGTTTTCTCCTGAAAAAGCAAGAGATATTCTTACTCTTGATAAATGTTTTCGAAGATGTCTTTGAAGCGTCCATCGTATCGTTTCAGAATGGTGTTCTTCGTGCTGGAAGTAAAGAAAGACACGTTTGAACTGGATGTCTCGAACCGAATAGCTTTGGGAGGGATATTGACGTTGGCTTGCCTCATGTAAAGGACCATCTTTCGGTCCAGAGCATATTTGAAGGAGCTGTGAGCAAAGTCGGTGATGGACTTGTCGGTGTTGTACATGCCCAGCGCCACACCGCCGCCATCCTTGAATTCAAAAATGGTCTCATCGATGGCTTGCCCGTTGCCTCCTGCCGCCGGAGTCCAGCTGATCTTCAACGTACCGGCACCTGGCACCACAAAGTCTTTGGCTTTGTACTACGAACAATCAAAAGCCAGGCGTATTAAGAGAGAACGGGGAGGGGATCAGGCAGGAGGACCGTACTTGGTCGCCATAAGCATGACGGCCGATAATGATAGGCTTGACCCATCCCGTCACCAACCGAGGAATGTTCTTGCAGATGATGGCTTCGCGAAAGACGGTGCCACCCAGGATGTTGCGAATGGTACCGTTGGGCGAAGGCCACATCTTCTTCAGCTTGAACTCTACAATGAAGAAGAAAAGAACGCGGTAAACACCAAATGTATATGGCGGTAGTCTTGTGGTGCCCAGTTGACCAATGGCTGATCTCAATCAACTCAAGGAACCAAAGTCTGCGTAAGGTTGTATGACATGACACGGTAACATAATTGCCATAATTTGTCGTTTGTTCAGCAGCAATTGTTCTGGCTTCTGTTTTCTGTTCGTCCGCTTTCTTGAAATACAACTTATTTTGCTCCGGGACTCTTGCAGGAACTCACCTTTGACTCGCTGCTCATCCGGAGTAATGGTGGCGCACTGTAAAGTAGGATAACGGCTCGTTCAATTTGACTTTCCAGGTTTTCCTCAATCAAATATCTTCCGAAGATTGAGTCTCACTTTGATGCCGACATTGTACCGTTTGATGGCTTCCGCGCAATCGATGGTTACTAGACAAATACAAGGACGGATATTACGTGAACGTAAACACCGATGGGTGCAAAGATAAGACAGCCACGGTAAGACACACCTTGATCGTCTGTGGTGTTGCGATTTTCAATGCCCAAGTCGTAGGAATGCAGCTCCATGTCCACGTGGGGAAAAATCAAATGCTCCTTAATCTTCTCCCAGATTATCCTACACACACACCCTTTCCGTGCGGACAGATGGCAAATATTTTCAGAAAGAAAAGTCATACCTGGTCATTTCATCCCCTTGGACTTCGACGACCGGTCCAGCTGAAAAATAAGAGTTTATCCACTTTACCGGAACCTACACACTTCCGGTTCACAACCCGTACACAGCTCACTGTATGCAGGTGTACGACACAGATGGGCACATTTGTCCAAAACAAGTCGGAACATAAGCTGGTGAAAACTGAAGCATGTACTTACCTTTGATTTTCTGTGCCATGATTGCAGAGACAGAGAAGCCGCGTTGAGGATATCCAGCAAAAGAGGGAAGACACGCGGGGGACGAGGAAGGGAATGGCGTCAAAAGACGATGGTATGCGTGGCTGACAGCATTCACAGCATTCACCGAAAGCCTTATCGACATCACTGAACTTTAGCACGTCTCCAGGTAAGCGGTTGCTGCTGGCATGAAGTTTCAACAGAGCTTCCTTCCACGCTGAACGCAAACCGGAAACGCTTCCACCTGCTGCCTTTCCAGCTTCACAGTTGAAGGGAAACCAGCTGACACAATTGAATCATATACTGCAGGCTGGAAGTCCACGAAAACTGAATCCAGGGTTTCGGTCCGATTACAAAGTACAGTGAGCAGCCCTGATTTCTGTTCCGCGCTCGTGACGCGTCCATAAAGCTTTCTGTGTTTACTGCCGTACAGACTTCTGTCAGACTGTGTTATGTCATCGTGTTTCATGCCACATGACAGCAAATTACGTCATCGCGGCCTTGTTTTGATTACTTTGTTTGATAGAGTGCTTTATTGCCACGATACGATACTAGTACGTTGTTCCAGTCAGTCGATTGTCTTTTTCTCTTCCATTCCCCGATTTCTCCATGATGTTTCGACCGATGAAGCATGAAAGAAAAGAGCATGGCTGGCGATAACAGGAAAGCATGCGGGTGAATAAAGGAAAGCAGATTCGAGTGACACTTGGTCAGCCAGGAAGGAACCATCTGGCCAGTTTCTGCACCATCCTTTCCTTCTTTGGTGTGTTAACTTCCTTGACGCTGATCGCGGTTGGAGCAGCCATCCACCTGCTCATCGGGACATACGCTATGCTTTTGGACAAGTACAACGGCTCGTACCTGACGTTCATCCTGGTCGGCATCGGGTTAGCGGGTGTCGCCGTGCATTGCTTGCTGATCTTCCTTCTAGTTGACTTTACCAACGAAGAACGGGCGGAACACTTTGGCAAGGTCTGCTTGGCTGTCCTTACTTGTGCATTGCTAACTTTGATTGCGGGTATCATCTGCTTCACGCATATCGCTCAAGTCAAGGCTTCCTTCAAGTCGGGTATATTTAACGGCATCAAAAACTACAAGGTAAACTTCGTAACAGTAACATCTCACACCAAACAGGCACATGATGTCATGCGTTTCTATCGCGTTTCTATCGGGTCAACTGCTGAGCCGCAGTGACGTCAAGCGCGCGTGTATGTTGAGGAAGTGATGTTACGTTTTTGTCGTTGCAGAACAGCACGGCCATGAAGACGGCCATTGACGAAGTGCAGATTCAATATCAGTGCTGTGGAGTCAAAGGATACGAAGACTGGTTCAGTATTCAGTGGAGCAACGAAAGTGTGGCCGACAAGGCCAAAATCGAAAAGTAATCTCGACCACCCTAGTTATTCGCAATTGACTGGTGGAATAAGAATATGGGCAAAAAGTTGGTCCAATACTCTTGTAAGCTAATGCCGGTCTGACTTCAGCTCTTTGGAGGATGAATGCTTTTGTGTGTATGAATGGAGATGTAAGAGATAGATGAGGATGATGTTATTGTTTCAGGAAGAGGGTGAAAAGTATCTACCACTCGGACGATGTGCCCTTCAGTTGCTGCAAGGCGGCCTCCATGCGGCCCTGCATCCACGAGGCCCTGCAGACCAACGGCCACCACTACAACTATGACTTCCGCAAGAACGTCACCGTTCACACTACGGGATGCCTGGCTAAGCTGGCCACCTTTTTCGGCCCTGGTCTACTCTTCATCATGGGCATTCTCATCTGCTCCATCAGCCTATTGGACACGGCCATTGGCCTGTCCACTCGATTATTGTATACATCCTTACAAAGCGCGCTAGAGGCCGGTGACCAATTTGGTCCCGGCGTTGGTTTGCTGCTTCCCGGTGATATAGAACCTTACGAACCACCAACTGCCCCACCCAGATAAAATCTCCCAAAATATTACCAGTCATCAATCCCATCGAACTATGCAGTAGATTTGGTCGTGAATGTCATTCATATGAAAGGCACTTTTATACCTTGAATATGTTTCTTTAGGAATGTTTCAGTAAATTCTTTGGAGAGGAAAAACAAGTGAGGAGAGTCAAGTTTGATACCGTAAAGTATATCTTGGTCTTTGGGAAGAGTCTAATAAACTTGAGGAGTGTTGGAGCTTGACGCTTGTTTGTCCGTACTACCACTAGCTATCAATTTTAAAGATTTCTCTTGTAGGTCAGCCAGTTGCGCTACGTTCCTGGGTTGGCTGTTGACGAGGAGTTTGGATAAAGAGAGGTTCTTTGGCTTGGAGCCTTGATTGCGGCCGTCGTTGGCGGGCGCAGCGGCATTGTCTATGGACTGGCTCTTTGAAGCAGCTTGGTCATTGGCGGACTGAGAAGACTGACGTCCCTGAGTTTGATCATCGGCGCTACTGTCTTGGCTTTGGACCTCCTGCTCTACTTGCTGAGCAGGTATAAGTCGCACAGGTCCTCCCACGCTAGACGACACCGACGCACCGGCGTTAACTTTCACCCCCCGACCGGAAGCTTGAGCACCACGTGCAGCAAAAGCCGACTGTAAAATATAAAAAGTAATAATCAGACAGTGTTACGGTGAAAAATGGCACGTCCACAAAGAACAGGACAAGATGGCTATGCCAAGCGGCGGACGTTTGGCTGTTATTGGCCGTAAGGCTCATGTCTGGAATTTTGTGGGTAATTTGACCTGTTGGCCGTCAAGCGCTGCCAGCTGGATGCCTTGCTGGGCTTGCTGGTCGCTGCCTTCTCCAGAACCGGAAGATGCAACCGAAGCGGACTGAGTCTCTTTTGCCTGCTGACTGTCGTTGGCGCTGAAGGAATCCTGTGACTGATCCTGGTCGGCGGGAGCGGCGATCTGTGTAACGTTGCTGCCAGAAGGGAAGGTGGAGTTGCTGGCTAGATTGACGGTAGTACTGGCTTCCTGGGAGTTGGGCTTGTCCTGGTCTTGTTGAGCGGACTGCGGCGGGGCAACTTGTTTGGTGGGTGCGTTGAGGGGCAGGCGACGGGCCACGATGGAGGCGGAAGGACGGTCGGAGGATGAGGGGAGGGAGGAGCTGCGCCCCTTGATGGGGCTGGAGGCAGCGCTCATCAGGCTTTGAGGCAATTGGGCCGAGGAGGAGCCGGGAACGGTCCGGCCGGAACTAGAGATGACGGAGGTGATGTTGCTCTGACTGTCGCCTGCAATATCACGACTGCTATTATAACGCCTTCTCCTGCAAACGTCCTCCATCTGCCTATCTGTAACGACTTGTACAAAAACTGTTGCAGCCTTGACAGGTACACGCTACACCTTCTCCAGTGAGCTCGGTGTCAATAGTTATGACAAACCTGCTGCTGTCAGTCTGGTGACAATTCCGAGACGGACTTTTGAGCATGTTGTTTTTTGACTAATTCTAGTTAGTGATTACGTCAACATGACTGTGTCCTTGGGCCTTGGCTCACCAAGAGTCTTACAGGACTGATTTCCGGCAGACGCTTGTTTGTGTCATTTACCTCGACGACATCGCTGTCGTTGCAACAAGCCGCCAAAGTTATCACAACGTTCTCCGGCACAGCAATCGGCATCGGTGGAGCACAGCTGAGCTGTTGCGCATTTGGCTGCTGAAAGGGCAACAAAAGGCGCTGTAAAATGGTATGGACAAACAATGACAGAAAGTGAATCAGCAGGCTGGCGGTTTGGTACCTTGGCCGTTGGAGGAGGGCGAGGAAGGGACGCACTTGTTGAGGAGTCGGGAGCAGGAGAAGCCCTTGACGGTACAGTGGGCATCAGTCTGACAAGCAGTGGGGACAAAAGATCCGCTCATTTGGGCAAAGACCTTGAGCATATCGGGCTGGATCAAGCCGACACGGCTGCTGAATGGACTGTCCGCTTGGTCGTCGTCATCGTCCTCGGCCTCGGCACCGACCATGGAAGACGCAGTGGCAAGCTGGGCCGAGCGTGAAGCAACCAAGGCGGCACCTTGGCTTTGCACAGTGGCTGGCCCAGGCTGGCCTGCTGCTGGCACCATGTTGGACTTGTGGGTGGGAGAAGGCTGAGGAGTTGGAGCTGGCGCAGGAAGAAATGGGGCCGCTCTGCCCTTGCCGGACTGGTCAGACTGTGGGCTGGAGGGGCCCTTCTGCGATAGGGTAGGTCTCATCTTCTGCGCCGCTCCTTGCTGATCTGCCAGGAGAGCCTGACCCTCTTCCTTGTCCAGCTCATGCTGCTGCCTTTCTTCAGCGCTACCATCACTGCTCTTCTCTGCCTGCTCCTCCTTCTCCTCCTCATCTTTCTCCATGTTTCCATCAGCGCCTTGTTGCCTTCCTTGTTGGAGGCTTTCTATCTTGTCAGAGTGGGATGAAGACGGTATGTGGTCAGCGTTAGCGCTGGAGAGCGCAGATGGAGGAGGTGGGCGGGCCGTGGGCGATGGTGGCGGCGCTGGAGGAGCCTCAGTGCGGTAGGCATTCTGCGTATCGGCAGCGGCAACCTTGTCGTAGCCTGCTGCCGCCTTGGGCGGAGACTGTGTCGACAGAGAGGATGGAGGTGGTCCTTGCTGCTCTTCTTCCTCCTGTCGCTCTTGTGACGACTGCAACTGCTGACTGCCAGCCATAGCATTTCCTCCACTCATTTGTTGTCGCCAGGATTTGGCGGATTTGCTGCCATGTGAACCGTCGCCGCTCTGGATCCTGATGGAACATGAAAGTTCATGTTACAGCCAACTCAAACCTCATCCCTCATCTACTATACACTGAAGCCAACATTCTTACTGGACTTTGCTTTGGATAGAGTCAAATAAGGCATCGAAGAGCCCACGCCCATCTTCATCTTGACCTGAAAATAAATCAGTCGCTCCACAGCACAGTCTGCACCACTATATGCTGCTTACAACTGAGTGACGGCAAAACCCACAGCAGCCAAGTAGGTAATAAAATGACGTACCGTGCGCATGTCCACAATGGATCGTTTGGCATATTCCCAGGACGCCGAGTAATATTACCAGCCATTTGCATACCGCCATCATCGGGGTTGCGCGACGGTTTCCGGGTCTAATTGCGGCTTGCTAAACAGTAACGTTCTCAAGACAGTCTCTTTATGCGATGGAAGGTTGCAGCGCCCGGCACTGCACTGAATAAAAAGAAAGAAGGAATACAGTAGCTGCTGGAGTTTCGACCATTGCTTATGAAGTTACCGCAGGTCGCTGCAAGGCACAAGTACTTACGTGACGACCATATTTGCCGCTATAAATGGCTAATATCGTCACAGCGGCGCGTGTCAGCATCAATGCCAAGCAGGCTGATGGTAGTTTTGTAACCGATATGGCAAGCGGAAACACAAGAAAGAAAAGAACGTGGGTTATGACTTGCCGAAGTTACTTGGAAGCAAAGCTCTCAAATACAATGGCTGCCATTTTTTCTCTTTTCTCCTATGCTAAAATCAACAGTCAATCAACCTCGCTTACAGCTGGATAGAAACGTTGGGCTCTGATTTATGGAGGAACGGCGCTACGTTTGGCGGTAGGTATTAATACTATAGCAGAGTAAAAATGCGTTGGCCGGGAATCGAACCCGGGTCGCCCGCGTGGCAGGCGAGCATTCTACCACTGAACCACCAACGCTTCGACCACATCACACATTGTTAACTCCATCCCACTATATCGATCACATCTGTAGAAGATATCATGATGAAACGCCGATCATTTTGGAAAACCCGAAATTTAAGTGGTGGCTGTCTTGGCCTTGACATCACATTACCGCAGGGGATTTTCAACCGGTACCGTTATTTGCAAAATATTTGTTTTTCCTCCATCGTTATTGTTGCGTGGAATAACTGACTGTGGCAGAAGAACGAAAGGCAGGTGGAAGTCTTTCTCTTGTCTTGTGGTAAATGATTTACGAGAGCGGTAATATATCGAGCCGTTTCCTGGCTGGCTGCTGGAGGGGACGGGTGTTACGGCAGCAGGCTGAGGTAACTTCAGCCGCAACCAAGAGCAAAACTTGAGACACTGAAGCAAGAGTATTGTTTGAGACATAGTTTTAGGTAGGTCTGACCGATTCATTTTAGATGAAGGAGTTTGGAATAAACTTTCTCTCCCCATGCATTCTTAAGCCTTAACTATGATGTTAAGTCTTAGTTTAATTGCTGTGGTCATAATCACTTTGGGTCAGGCTTGGCTCTTGAGAGGTCGTCTACATCGGCCAATAGCATATTGACAGCACTCGTACTCTTCGGAGGTTGTCTGGCTACATTTTGCAGCTGCTTCAGCAAAGTGGAAAGAATAAGCCACAAAACTCTTACACGCATACCATTCTGGCCTCTGTTTCTGTCGTCATCTTCAGGCCTGGCCGTCTTGTCGAAAGAACGATGTAATATTCCACACTGTGGCATTCTGCAGCACGATGGAATTCTGCGTAGCTTCGGAAGCGCGAGCAATCTTCATCGGCCTATTCTTGGTGGGATTTTACGCCAATGCGGCAAAGACAACGTCTTCTCCATCGGGCAAAAGATGCAGTTCTCTAAAATCTTTGGTGGGTGAGCATGAGAGCAGTAACCTGTTGAAAGAATTTGCGGTTGCACGAGATACGCCCATTGCTTCACTGGAGGCTAAAGATGCCTTTGATGGGCTGCAGCCCGACGAAAAATGGTAATTATAAGCAGTAGAGAACGTTCCTTTGGGTAGATTAAGCAGTAATTTGGCTTAGAGCGGAATGCGAAGTATCCTGGATGTTTGTTGTTGCAGTTTTGTGTACCATATGTCAGAAGCGGCGCAGCTGGGTGGCGTCATTGATTATTTTCAAACATCGGCTGAAAGCCCCTTCATTTACCTGCTTCTGCAGAAAGTCTTTGGCCTGTCCCAAGTGGCAGACTTGCAGTCTTTAGCCAGTACGACCTGCCAATTTTCCAAAGAAGACTGGCAGGCCTTTCTGCAGTACGCCGCCGTCTTCTACAGCAACTTGGGCAACTACTTCAGTTACGGCCTGAAGAAATTCATCCCCAACCTGCCCCAGTCCAAATTTGCTTGCTTAATTCAGGCGGTAGGGAAACGCGAAGTGGCAGCTGGAAAAGACAATGTTACCATCAGCCAAGCCAGAAGTAATATTCTGTCGCTGTGGAACATGAGCGGAGACCTGATATACAACCTCAGCCAGAGATACCGAAGGAACGGCCTGGCGCCATCTGCTGTCACCACTTACTTCTCTGCCAACTGTGACGAGAAAGACGCGGCCCTCGTCCAGGAGTACCTCATCAGTAAAAAGACCGAGGCATGGAACTCGAGGGTATTCAAAACGGACACTGGGCAAAATGGTAGCCTCTGCTTCGAAATAAGAATTGCCAGTATAGAGACGAAGAATGAAGGGCCGTTGGATAGTATCGAGCTGGGCAAGGTCGAAAGCTTCAAAGGCAGCCACTTTGTCTTCAAGCGAGGGGACTTTTCACATTTCCTCAAGCGATCGGCCAAGGAAATGCGGGCTGCTTCCAGATGCTTCGCCGACCCCAACAAGGCTGAAAAGGTAGCTTCATTTGACAGCTTCCATTCCAATAATCTTGCATGCAAGCGAACATCGTAACAGCATCAACAGATTTCGCCTCACCGTAGTCCCTATGAGCTGTTGTCTTCTTTTCAACGGCAAATTGCGAAGAGAAGGGTGAGTGAAGTCGGTCGAATAATGCGTTTCGTTTGCAGGCTATTCTTGATTATACCATTCAGAGTTTCCAAACGGGATCGCTGGATGCCCACAAGAATGCATCGCGACTTTGGGTCAGGAACAAGAATCCTGTTATTGAAACCTACTTTGGTTTCATTGAAACATATCAGTAAGACAAGTTCTGGGCTAAAGTTTATTCTGTAAAGGAGTGCGACCAGGATAGTAGCTGACCTTGGCATCTTCCTCCCTGCAGAGATCCAAACGGTATGCGGGCCTCATTCGAAGGCTTTGTTGCCGTGGTGGACAAGGAGAAGACGGCACGCTTAACTCGCCTTGTGTCACAAGCTGAAGATTTCCTCCCCCTACTTCCATGGCCGCCATCCTTCGAGAAGGACAAGTTCACCAAGCCAGACTTTACCGACTTGACGGTCATCTCCTTTGTTAATGGCGGAGTTCCGTCGGGTAAGCACAAATATAAGTATAACTCTCTTCCACCGATCGCCCTACACTGTTATCAATGTGACATATCCATCAATAGTTGTCGACAATATATGTAGCTTGTTTTACAATAATTGTAGGTATAAATCTGCCAAACTATAATCAGATTCGACAGAATGAAGGTAAGAAGACATTAAAATCCATGGTGATGCGCAGCAGTGTCTGTTTTGGCACGTAGTGCTAACGTTGAGGCGGTAGGTTTCAAAAACGTCAACTTGGGTAACGTTATCGCCGCTACACTGTCGGCTCGTCCCTTACAGTACCTGACTAAAGTTGAGGAGGACCTTCTCAACGCCAATAAATTCCTGGTCTTTGACATCATCGTCGGCCTCCACGAACTGCTGGGTCACGGTAGCGGCAAACAGTTCAATCAGTTTGCCAACGGCTCCTTGGACTTTGACGCTGCCTCCCTCGGCTCGGCATCCGTCGGCTCTTATGGCCCGGTAAAGGACTGGTACATGCCAGGCCAGACCTACGAATCCACCTTCGGCAAGCTGGCTTCATCCTTCGAAGAATGTCGGGCAGAGACGGTGGCCACCTACCTTAGCCTCTTCCCCCAAGTCTTGGCAGTGTGGGGTATCAACAGCACAAGGTATGCCACCACAGGAGATCTTTCTCAGCAACCTCATGTCATGTATCTGCCCAAACTTTGGAGCTTTTCAGCGCAGCCGATGTGGCCTATTATTTATGGCTGATGGAAATAAGCGAGGCGCTACAGGGCTTGGCCCAATACGACCTGAAAACAACCAGCTGGGGTGAGGCCCACGTCCCGGGACAGTTTGCCATTTTGAGGGTCATGATAGAAGCCGGAGTAGCCAAGGTCAGAATTGTCAATGGATCGGACGGCAAAGCCGACTTGCTGGCCACGCTGGACAAGAGTCTGATGTTTACCAAAGGCAAGGAAGCCATGGCCAACTTCCTCTTGGGCTTACAGGTATAGTCCTATCACCACCTTCTTCACAAGAATCTGACTTTTGCCTTTAGCTTTTTCTTGATGGACTGTTGTCGCTAGTTTTACAAAAGCACGGGCAACCAAAAGGCGGCACAGGACTTCTTTGATAAGTATACAAGTTTGGCCGGTGCCGGACATGAAGAACACCTACAATGGCGACAAATTGCTGTCGACAGAAAGAAACCACGCTCCTTGTAAGCACTTGACCAAAGGAAAATCTCACATGCTGTACATGTCTGGTCCCAACTGTTGCTGACATTGAACAGGCTTCTTTATTACAGGCTCGTGCAACCGAACATATTTCCAAGCAGCCAGCCAAGTGCCGTATCGGCAAGGTCGGTCTCCGTCAAAGAAAAGCTTCAAACCTCCTACACTCTAAAAGTATACCCTGCCAGCGCAGAAGGAATGATCCAGTCTTATCAGGACTGTTGCAACGATTTGGTCTATGAGGAAGACATTTTTACTACAGCACTGCGAGATCTCCCTCACTTTCTGATCTGACTTCTGTCAAGTGCCAGACATACTGTCTGTAGGCCCACGAAGAGAAAGTCTGGACCAGTAACTCTTCATAGTGCACAAAACAAGACGACGGTTTAAGTGAAGTTTCCTGACGGACACTCTGGTCTCAGCTGCACGCTCAACTTAAGCAGAAAACATGGCCAATAGGCTAAGATCAAAAGAGACAAGAGCTTCCAGCTGGAAATGCACATGTTCCTTATAGGGTACTCTTGACGGTGGCGCTTTGAGAGTTGCAGTTGGAAGAAGAGATGGAGTAAGCCCGCATCCTTGTTGTCAACCTGAACAGTAATGTTTTATTATAGAAGCAACAAGGAACTTTCCTACTGTGTCTTGATTTCCTTGGATCAACAAACCTCATTTTTCCTGGCTGGAAAGCCGAGTTACAGTCAATGCTCTCTCCCCAGTCGGCCGCACGGACATCGCTGGCGATATTGGAGGCCGAGATGGTGAAGGGGCATTCGAAATGGTTGATCTCACTCTCGCCCACAGGATCCACATCGACCACCAGCACTCTTAGGTTTACATACTGGAAAAGAAACAACATGGAAGACTTAGGTCAACTTCATTCTTAGCTTCAGACTTTATGCAGGTAAAAGCCGCATGTCATACCTTCAAGCCGACCCCACAGGAGTCACGGCTAATGGACCTCATGACGCTGACGGTATCAACGTTGTCGACAGCTAGCATTACCGGCCATCTGGCCAGCGGTGTTGCTCCGGGCCATTTAATGTTGGCACTCTCCCTACAAAACAAACAGAAAGAAGAACAAGTTACAGTAGCTTGACATTATGTAAGTTGTCGCTGTGGAAAAACAAAATCGTTAAGGTAGGAAGGACTCACGTGTCAAGGAAGGTGTAGAACTTGGTGTCGCAGGCACTGAGTACATCACACTTGGCGCCATTGGCCGACACCCCACCCTTGTTTTCAAAGCGAGAAACTTCCACCTCCACCCTAAAGTTCTCTGGAAGGCGGCTTGAGAAGGCCGACGAAGCAGATCCGCCCAATCGCGACGACGAGGACGAGTCGATATCTCGATCACGGTTTCGGCTGACCGACAGCGAATCTCGGTCGCGGTCGCGGTTGGAAGCAGCCGACCCGGAGGAGAAAGAATCGCTGGTCCCGAAATTATTGTCGCGATCTCGGTTGCGATCGCGGTCAGACGATGGAGAAGCTGCGAAGGAGTCGCGATCCGAATCGCGTCTGTTACTGCTCTCAACGATATGTACTTCCTCGACGGGGCGCCGGGTGGCGCCACTTGGACTAGCTTGATCAATCAATCTATCACGGTCCGATGTACGGTCTGAACTATCGACAAAGCGGTCTCGATCTCGTCCGGATGAGTCAACCAAGCGGTCACTATCTCGGTCACGGTTCAAGCCAGCGCTGCCACCTCTCCAAGCGGAAATGGAGCCCGTCTCTTCCACAGGTCTGTCGGTGATTCCACTCAGGCTGTCTCGATCCATATCTCGATCGCGGTCTCCATTTGAGACCAACTGGCTGTCGCGGTCCGACCAGGAGGAAGGAAGGGTAGTGCGGCGACGAGCAGCGACCAGCTCCCAGTCACGATCACGATGGCGGTCGCGGTCGCTGTCGGTGGGAGGAGGCGTAGGACGCATGAACGTCGGGTCTCGATCAGAAGTGGTGTCGCGCTCCGAGCTGGAGCCGGCAGAGACGCGTCGGCTGCCGGTGATGGGCAAACGATCCGAGTCGTCAATGTTACGCTCTCGATCTCGGCTGTTGATGCTGGCGCTACCACTGATAGTGCCTCCATTGGTGAAACTTGCCTCGTTCCTGTCCGAGTCGGATATACGACGGTCACTGCCAGAGCTGGCCGACACCGGCGACAATCCCGAGCCTGCTAGGAGGATCGACAGTAGCGAATCACCTAGTCCATTGTTTTGCCGCACTGGTTCACGAATCTGAGCATTGCATAATACCTGCATAAGAAAGCAACTCTGGCTGATACGACAAAAATGCTGACGCGGCTTCAGTTATACCGCCCCCCCCTCAACCTGCCCCATAACTATACGGTATAGTACCGTCCTTTGGCCAGCTAGGAATAATATATCGTGGCAAAGTTAGCGAAATGAACATGATGCTAAGCTTGTCTGAAGAATGCAGCTTAAGTCCAAACTTCCTACCAAGAGGATTGCAGTGAGTAATACTGCTCGGAAAGTTGAAGGACTCGCCATGATTTTTCCCCAGATATGAATAATGATAAAGTCCAAGAAACGGATGAGAAAAGGAGACGGGCTTGCTTCAAAAATATGCCAAAGATTTATACTTATTCTAGTGGCTAAAGGAGTCACACCGCTGATTTATACCAATTCGATCTCTTTCTACATAGCCAACTTGTCCACAACAAAGAAAAATTTGTAACCATGTGGCCGACAAAGTGACGGTTTTGTTTTGAGTAGCTGGAAAAAATCTCGTTTGATCAGCTCTTTCTGTGTTTTGATAAAAAAGTTACGGCCTGAGCAATGCTTTAGGCGCGGCGACTTCTCGACAGTCTAACATTGTTTGCACGGAAAAAAGTCAACTGCGTGAGTCACGAAGAAAATTCCGATGGGTACACATGGCAGACGGAAGCAGCCGTTTTCTGAGCTTTCGTTGATTTGTTTTTGTCCCTCCCTCCCAAGGAAGCATCGTTAAATTTCCTGCATGACCTTATTTAGCGCCCTGCATTTTCCCAATCCCCGATTCCCCATTTTAGACCATAACGGAGGCTCCACCGGGCCTCCTCAGCGACGTCTACGGCCCAAACCACTTTTTCTCATATAATGCTTGCGTTGTACAGCCAGCCGTTTGTTTTCCTTTTCATGAAGCTAAATTACCGCGTTATATGGAAGCTCGGATAAACAGCTTTGCAAGATTACCTTTCTGAGCGGCGCACGTCTTCGGTGTAATTGACTGACAACGCGCGCCACTTGGAAGAACGATCTGGTCGAGTTTGTTTGTCGACGTTCAGCTACAAGGGAATAGTAGGCGATTCTACAAACCCAACGTCGTTATTGTGTTCACGAGCTTCGCATCAACACTAGAAAGATAACATCGATTCTGACCGAACAGGCTCATAGAACTCGAAGTTTTCACCCTGCATAGTCTTCGTCGGGATCGGCCCTATCGTATCACTGACCCGCCGATCTGTAAACCACCAAAATAGTGGAACCTCAACCAGACTTTTGCAACCGTGACCTTCCAGACCAAAGTTCTGGCCCACATCCCAGCAAGTGGAGAACGTTGAGATTGCGTTCGACGTCGAGGAACTCGTTAAACTCCGCGACGAAGTTGGACAGGATAACGTTCGTTGTGTGGTCGTGAAGCTTAATGAGCTCGAGGACTGGTCGGTCCAGTTTGGACTTCCACTTGAAGGACTGCATGATGCAGGGGAAATCATCAATATCACCCCAATAAGCAGTCACTGGACGGCATAGATGCTTTCTCTGCAGATCGATGAAGACCGTTGTGGGGCGAGGCGTATCTGACTTGCCGAGAAGCTGACTTTGCTCTTCAGGCTGCGGTGCTTGGGGGGTCTGGCGGCCGAAGCTCGTCCAAAAATGAAGTGGGACTTCTCAGCGATAGCGCTGTCAAACGCGATCCTTGGTCCAGCAGCAAGGTGTTGAATCCCGAAGCCACCCTGTAGCAAAACAACCACAGTGCTTTGGAATTCTTTCCTACATGATTATCTTTGAGAAAAGGGACCCAGATCGCTGTCACAATTAGCTTACACCGAAGTTGCGCGCCACTTCGGAAAAGATCTGGCTAATCTCGTTTGCCCACGTCCCATTTCTGTGTTTCTTCTGTCAAGAGCTACATACCGGCGATACTTGAAACGTTGGAGAGTGTAGAAATGTTTGAAGAACTCGTGAACCAGGTCAAAATGCAGATCGTTCCGGCCGATGACGGTCTGGCCATCGTTTCGCGCCTCGCTTCCGGTAGCGGATGCTGCTTGGTTCTCTGTCGCATTGGCTTCGGTCCGTTCATGACTGCCCATTGGCTGATTTGGCTCGGTTCCTGCAACAGAAGAACCCGCCATCAATCGGCTCCCAGAGATTTAGGCGAAACGTGTTTGCAAAAGTGTCGCATTGAGGAATAAGGATCGAAAACAGCTTGGTCGAGGCCCCGAGAGTGAAAACAGTGGGGAAACGCGCAAAAACTGACCAGATGTTCCGACTTGCGAGTAGTGTAGATGACCGGATGTAGCTTGACGTAGCTCAGCTCGACTCGACTAGCCGCGAATAAGGTTGTGCATTCCAGTTCCACTCCTTTCCATATTCCGTTCTTTTCCAGGAATTCCTCTCCGTTCCAAGGGGTGAGAATCTGGAACGGTGGAATTCCTGTTTTGGAAACAGACAAAATCTGGAAAAATAGAGTAATTCCATGAGGAATTCCTCTATTTTTAGGTTTTGCGGATGATTGACGGATCACTTAATCGAAGGTCCCTCGAACCCATAAAAATGGTAGGTTTTATGGGATCCACGGTCGGATTTTTCGACGTGGCTGTGAATTCTGACGGTTAGCAAAAAACACTTTGGGCTGAAAAGGCATGGTACAAGCATTACTAGGCTAAAAATTGCAGATCTTGATGTTTTCCGATTTTCTTTGCTGAATTGTGTTATTGAAGATTGTAAAGTTAAAGGAATGAGTATAAAGATAGAGAGAGGTGCACCTACACCCCCCCAATTTCTCAGGGATGGCTCGTAAAATAGCGCATGCAAATAAAAAATATCATTCGGGTTGAATATGAGAGGGTTTGCTGGAATAAAATTTTCCGCGTCTATGAGAGAAAAGGGAAAAATATAATTGGTTATTATAAACATAAAAATAATTGAAAGTAAAGAAGTTAAATCTTTTAAAGAAAAATAAGAGTGAAAAGTGAATTTATCTCTCCCCATGCGTAACCCTAAGGGATTACTTGATTTTTGTTCATGAAGAAAAGTTAAATGTGTAATCACCAATAGTCTGATAACGAAAGGTAAAAGATAATGAAGTGAAAAAAATCGAGTAAGAGTCGCGCCATTTACGGAGAAACCACCCCACACCCGCTCAACTAATGGCAGCCCTACATATGGAATTGCAGACAATAGGTTTGTACTGTAGTGCTCGCAGTTTATCGCGCACTCAACCACGTGATTAGTCAGGTTTGCCCGGCAAGATCAGCTGTTGCCAGAAGGGCGTGAGTTGATTGACTTTAATGGGTCGTCAGTTATTTTGAAAAACGATCCGGTCCAAATTCCAGTTTCTTTCACTGGATCCGAAGGTAGAAAACATTGTCATGGCTAGGACCCGTATATTTATAGCGATGAGGATGCGGAGAAAGCTTTGAGAAACTATGAAGAGAGCGGATTATCGAGGAGAAAGCATGCGAAGCTTACAGGAATTCCGGAATCAGCCATGCGCAGCTGGTGGTGAATCGAATGATACCTGTTCCATAAGCAGCTGATGAGCTTCACGGAACCTCATGTTTTTGCTTCACAAAGCAAAGATTCCGGGCAAGCGAGGACCGGAGAAAAGTGAGCAGATACCGGAAACGCTCCAGATGGAAATGAGCAATTTGAGTTTGACTTTTTAGAATAACACTTGTCTCAACCGATGGCCAATCATTGATTGTTGATAAAGCAGTACAACGTCTAAAATCCCCGATCGGGCGTTATTTACTGTTCACGTGGTTGAGTGCGCGATAAACTGCGAGCACTACAGTAATTACCGTTGCCCCCCAATAAGACATTTGCCCCTAAGGTAGTACATAACCTAGAAATGCAGTTATTATAGAGATTAAAAAGATAATCACGCCCCTCACTCAAGTCATATTTAATACGTATGATTCAAAATACAACCCACGCCCGATGTGAATAAAAAAAGCTAAAAAAAATAATGAGCTCCGTTGGCATGGGTAATTGGTACTAGTCAACCGCCGTTCACATCCCGTATTAGATGTCTGATACAGTCAAAAGCTAAATTAATTCTCGATGCGTAGTGTATTGCTAAAAAAATTTCTGTAATAATCTGAGTTATTAAACACACCTCTAGAAGAGACCCAAAATTTCAAAAATGAGTAATATTAGAAGGGGCCGGGAGATCTACTAAAGCAGAATTTATGATTTTAATTAGTGGGTGATTTTTTCGAATATTTATCATAATAGGATCTTTTCATGGGGGTTCGGTACTTAGATGTGATATATATTGTAGCGGTCAAAGAGATAAATAAATAGCATAATATAAACGTAAATACATTGTGGAAAAAATAGGTGGACGAAATCTCTAACAGGTCTTTGGTTATGATTAAAAAATTTAAGTTCAATAGTTTTCATTGATCTCAAAGATGGTAGGAGTGCTAACAAAGTAAATATATTTTTACTTTTTTTTTTACAAAAAGATCGAAAACTTATAAGTTCCGATATTTATTCATCAGTTGAGGGGGAATTTCCCTTCTCTACTTTAGGGCAACGTTCTCCAGGTTGACTACCGATTTTACTGACTGATAAACCGCCTCAATACATTGGCGCTCCGCGCAGTTGCACCAGGTCAACGTGCATCTGCAGCACAGCTGCTTAGCCACTGGGCATGAAAGTAACGCAGCACAGCGCAGCGTACTTTTGGACCTGCGGCCCAGTGCTCTACTTTACCTCTGCTTTTTTTGGTCGGTTTACAATTATTCGTCTTTGGACTGGTTGATATTGTACTTTTTAAAAAATTACAGAGAAAATTTTGTTTTATTGTTTCTAGTAATAACTTTTGCTATGTTTATTGAGTTGCCCTTTTATGGGCTCCACTTGTGACTGCCGAAGGATCATGTTGAAGCTCCCGTTTCAGGGTCAATAGTTTTGGCTGCTATCTTATGCTATTAAAATTAAGATTATACGGATTTTATCGCACTTTACTCTTAATAAAACCTCTATCCTTCTTTTTGTTTGCTTTGGTTTTCATCTTATGGGGAGCTCGTTTAAGTAGACTAGTGTGTTTACGGCAAACAGATATAAAATCTTTAATTGCTTATTCTTCGGTGTGACATATGGGTATTATACTTGCTGGGGTTTTCTTTTTAGAGACAAATGGGGTTTAAGTTTGTTATATCATTCTTAACTGCTCTATTTATAATTATGTTATTAAATTTTGTTTTATAACAATTGATTTAGTTTAAGTATAGAAATACTGTATCGTGGTTACAAAATGGCTTTCCAATTAATATTTTTTATGGTTTAGAGGGGTATTTTGTTCTTGATTACATCTTTTTTCTTACTTAATAGGGGTATCACAGTTATGGAATTACAACTACTGTATTCCCGCGAAAGTTTTGCGCAGTCACGTGAAATGCCCGTAAATTACGCCGGCAGGGACAGAAAAGGTCTGTGTCTTCAATCAAAGACACTCGTCAATCAATTGCCATACACTTTATTCTTCCGAGAAAGAGTCTTCCACCGAACTGAAACTAGACTCGAAAGACCTTTCCAAATCATCAGGGCTATCCAGAATCTCACCACCCCGAATTCCACTGAATTCCACCACCCCGAATGAGTACTGAAGATGCGGACGTTTTCGGGAATCTCCAACTTGTTGAGGATTCTCGGCGACAACTTTCCGGTTTTCTTGTTACCTTTGAACACAACGGAAGCTGGAAATTTCCAACCGTTGGCGCTGATCGTGAGGCACACCGTGAGACACTCAGAATCTCCTGGAGGTTGCACTACTCGCACTTCCTTGGCACCTTTCGGGGACAAAGTCTTTTTATAGGTGTTCTGCAGCCTGACTGATGTTTGGTCCATGTTCATTATGAGGTAAGGATGATGAGGGTTGTTGATGAAGACAGCTTCGAATATCCTGTGTAGGAAAAATTCTTCCTGGATCTGCAGAAAAGAAAGAGGTAAATGGCAGTCAACTTTGCGCATGACGTCACAAATCGTAATGTCATAGCAAGTAACAAGGCTTAAGGGAAAATTTTCACAATATGACGTCACACATTGTACGTAAGCAGATCCCTTACCTTATCTTCTTCCGTTTGGGCGAACTTTCGGCCAATCTTCGTTGTGACTCGTAGCACTAGTCCGCGTCGCTGCCTGAAGTCTCCGACCCGGCCTTTTGAAGCTTTGAATCACGTGACTCTTCGCTCAGCGGCGACAGCAATAGCCATCCTTTGCAAATCGAAGTCTCGAGTTGGTTTGGAGGCCTTCTGGTGGTCTTCATATCGCTTGTACACTTCGTCTTCGAGCTCGGGGTGCTGAATTCTCCTGCCAGAGTCGTTGATCTCATCCGGAAGCTTTCCAGACCTGTCCATGACAAAAGTTGCTGTAGATACATACTGTACAAGGTTTTCAAACAAGTTGGAGCATTTCTTACTTCCAAGCACGCAATGTCGATTCCGGAATGCCGACGGCTTTGGCATAACTGCGAAAGCTTCCCTCCCACCTCTCCAAGGCACTAACGTGACGCTTCGCCTCCTCAACGGAGTGTGTATTATAAGATTTAGAAGTCATTCCGACGAGATACCTGACACATGGGATTCCGGACAGAAAATCAGAAACAAAATGCAACAAGTGAAAACGGGATGGGCCCCAATCAGGCAATCAATGCATTGTACATTAAAATGTTCGTAGGTTTGATTTATGGGTATGACACGTGACTGCGCAAAAACTTCGCGGGAATACAGTATTCAACTCGTTTTTTACCTCTTTATCTATTTCTTTTGTAATTGATTTTTATTCTATTTTATTTGCTTCAATTGTTAGTCTTATTTCTTCTATGATCTTTTTTCTCCCAGTTTCATATAGAGGGGGATTATCAGCAGAGGGGTTTTACATTACTTTTGAGGGGTTTTGTATTTTCGATGCTTTTTTAAATTTTTAGCTTTAATTTGTTTTTTTCACTTGGGCTTAGTTTCCTATTTATCAGTGGTGTTTCACGGAAGAATTTATAGCTCAGTTGCGGGGATATTAACCTTTTTAATAAATCGTGTGGGGGATATTTTTTTCTCTTTTCCATTAGGTTGTTTTCTCTGTTTTCCTGATTTTCGTATTTTGATACAAAAATTCCAGGGTTTACTCAGTTAGGCGCTTTTTTTTATTTATTACCTTTATTACAAAAAGAACTGAAATTCCTTTTTTTTCTTGGCTTCCAGCTGCTATGGCCGCCCCCCACACCTGTGTCGTCATTAGTCCACTCCACTTTCGTGACAGCGGGTACGTTTCTTTTAATTCGTTTTAGTCCTTTAATATCGAGAGCTTGTTACCCCCTTATGGTTTTTAGCCTTCTCTATATTGATAGCTGGAACAATAGCTAATTTAGAATGGGATATAGAGAAAATTATTGCATACTCTACCTTAAGACAACCTTCTTTCATGATATTTTCCTATTCGACAGGTTTAATTATTTTTTGTTTTTATCACTGCTAACTCATGCTCCATTTAAAGCCTCCCTTTTTATAAGAGCGGGCGTGGTAATTCATGGGGAAGACAGAAGACAAGATTTTCTTCTGGTAAAAAATTATTTGCACCTTCGTTTATAGAGTGCATTCTTTCCTTGTGTGGTTTGCCTTTTTTGTTTGGTTTTCTTCCTAAAGACTTGATTTTGGTTGCTCTGTTGAAAAGAATAATATGTATTATTTTGTTTTCAATTGGGGTTTTATTAACCATTTTATACTCCCTACGATTTTCTAACTATATATTGATTTCCTTTCTTCGTTCCGTTCAGCCCTATCAGGGGTTTACGAAACTGTCAAGTATCTGGTTTTCCCACTTGAAGATCAATTATTTCTTCTATTGCTGTAGGCTCTTTTTGAAGGGATTTTTTTAAGTTTTTGTTTTTTTTACTTATTTGTTATCAATTTGAAAATTTTTTCATCTGCCATTAGTAATATTTTTATTGTTAGTGTTTTATATAGTTGTTTTGAAAGAGGATCTTCTTTCTTAAATTATATGGTGGTTTTTAAATCACAATATAAGTGCCCGAGGTTGATAAATATTTAATATGATAGCCGATAAAGTCTTTTGTTTTGTCGATCAAGGATGATTAGAGCTTTATGGGCCTCAAAAAACTTTTTTCTCTTTAACCGTTATCTCTAGGGTAGAGCACGGAATCTGGCCGCATGCGCTGTACTGCACTGCAGCTGTGCTGTGCTGCAGCACAGCTGCAGTACGGAAATCGACGAAACTTGTGCAGCACAGAATACAGCAGGAAGCCGAAGACTGCCGCGCAGATCTACGGACCAACACTCAACAAAAATTGGTATATTTGGGTACTCGAGCTTCAGGCATCTGAGTTTTGCCGTACCGTATGGCTACGTTTTCCCCGATGGACTAACCATTTTGCCGACAATACTATAACAAAAGTCAGTACATCAGCGTGCTGCGCAGTTGAAAAAGGTCCATGTGCATCTGCAGCGCAGCTGCCTAGCCACTGCGCATGAAAGTTGTGCAGCACAGCGCAGCGTACAGCGACCTGGTAGCGTGCGCAGCACAGTCGCTGCGTAATTTTGAACCTGCGGCCCAGTGCTCTACTCTAGGGTAAGAATGTCTTTTGTGAGATGAAGATTAGTGTACTTTTTTTCACTCTTTATTTTATTATTAATTTATTCATTTGTTTGAGTAGCTTATATAAAAGCTTAGATTCGAAGATTTTAATAAAAGTAATTTTCTTTCACAAAATAAAGCCTTTGGCATTTTTGTAATGGAATCATAATACGTTATTTTACGTCATCTATTCAAAGAATTTTCGTGAGATGCACAACTATTACAGTTAGCGGCTTTAGATCTTAAATTCTTTGAATTGAAGTTTTCTTATGGTTTTAGTTAACACCTAAACACTGTTTTAGTCACAATTTATAATTAATAAGGATTAATGAATCAAAAAGTAGGTCGAAACTACCAATGTCTTATTTCTGGGTGCGGCCAATGACAATTTTTAATTGCAATTTAACTTTTATATTTTTAAATACACTCCCGTGACCAATCTAAAGCGCCTTGCTGTCATTCAAAAATTTCAATATCAAAAACTAAAAAGATTACTGTAATGATAAAGAACCGTAATGAAAATGCTTTGCGATTGGTGTGGTATGAGTCAAACCCACACTCAAAACTGCTTATCTTTTCTCGTCATTTAATTCGATTTGGGTTTTTAATATATGGAACAGTAACATAATAAAACTAATAACTGCAATTAGACTACATATTGGTATTAAAATTACTCTATTTAGGAAAAAATTTTTGATTGGAAACAAATACACTAAATATATTAAAAGTGTAGTAACCTCGTCAATATAGAAAATTACACAAAAATAATCACACTACGTCGACAAGATGTCAATATCACATAGCAGCTTCTAAATCTAAATGATGGTTTAGGGAGTATGTCGTATAAATGATACGAATAAGAAAATTCTTCCTACTAATACGTGTAAACCATGAAAACCAGTTGCCAAAAAGAAAGTTCTCTCAGATCTTGAGTCTCCGATTGAATAAGTGAATTCCCAGTATTCTCCAGCTTGTAGGGTGGTGAAATGTAATCCAATAATAATTGTAACTAATACTTTCACTTTTATGTCTTTATTATTTTGTTCAATCAAGCCATGGTGGGCTCAAGTCACAAAAATACCTCTTGTAATAGAGCACTGGGTAGCAGGTCCAAATGTACGCTGTAACTGTGCTGCGCACATTACCAGGGCGCAGTACGCTGTGCTGTGCTGCACACCTTTCATGTTCAGTGGCTAAGCAGCTGTGCTGCAGATGCACGTTGACCTGGTGCAGCTGCGCGGAGCGCCAATGTATTGAGGCGGTTTGTAATTCAGTCAGCGAAATCGGTAGTCAACCTGGAGAACGTTGCCCTAGAGTACGGCAAAGCTGAGACGGCTGACGTTCGAATGCCCAAAAACTGTAATTTTTGTTAGGTTTCGGTAGGTGCATCTGCGCGGTAGTCTATGGCATTCTGCTGTATGCTGTGCTGTGTCGCACAAATTTCGTCAGTTCACGCGCTGCAGTTGTGCTGCAGCACAGCACAGCTGCAGTGAAGTGCAGCGCATGCGGCCAGATTCCTTGCTCTATCTTGTAAGTAGAACCGATAAGTTTAAAAGTGGAACTTGAAAGGGGTTAATTGCTGTAACACCTAAAGGAGGTCACGTTAGTCCGAGTTCCATATTGGGGGCTAATCTTCTATGAAAAAAACTTCAAAAAAAAGAAAAAAATCAATTCCAGAGGTAATATATAATACTATACCTCATCGTAGACCATACATAACCAAGTTTCTGTGATAACCTTGGTAAGAGCTTTCTCGTGATATCTCGTCACCATTGGAAGGTATTAAGAATAGTTAATATAAGACCCGTGTTTATTATTGTGGGTGATTTAGTGTATATTCAATTAATAGTTTCAACTAGAAGAAACAAAAATTCAATAAAAAAGAAAAATTGAAAAAAGAAAAGAAGTATATAGAAGCCTTATTCATAAAATCTTAGCATACTCAGCTATAAAAATTAAAGCAAATATTAAACCCCCGTATTTAACGTTAAAACCAGAAACTAGCTCAGATTTACTTTCAGCCAAATCAAAAGGAGCCCGATTCGTCTCCACAACACATGAAATAAAAAACTACTACTAAGGGGGAAAGGAAAAAGATTCTAAAGTAAGTGTGAAAATTATAAATCTCAAAAAAACTGTATGAAACAAAAAAACACCAAAGACAAAAAGATAAAAGCGAGGGTAATTTCATAAGATACAGTTTGAGCAACAGTACGAAGACCCTCTATCATAGCATATTCAGAATTGGAAGACCACCCTGAGAAAATTACCTCATACACTCTTACACTAATACAACACAAACAGAAGAGAGAATTTAAAATCGAGATAGCCTGAAAAGCTAAACAAAGAAACTCATACATAATAATTACAAAACCCAAAACTGGAGAAAACCAATAGAACAAAAAATTTGAAATTTTTTTTCTCTGGAAAACAGTTTTAAAGCATCTGCAAAACGTTGAAATGAACCTGCTATACCAAGCTTATTAGGACCTTTATGAAGTTGACTATATCTCAGTACCTTGCGTTCTAATAGCGTTAAAAAAGCAACAGCAACCATAACAAAAACTAAAATTTGAAGATAATAAACAAAAACATCAAATAAATAAAGTATTTTCAGAAAAAATAAAATTTATATCTGAACTTTAAATTCAAAGCACTAATCTGCCAGACTAAACTTTAAGACAATGTAAATTTATATGATACCCTATCAAAATAGTCCTTTTTCAGGCATCATAAAGTGTATAAAATATATTTTTAAATCCTAAATTTAATACACTAATCTCCCAACAAAAATGAAAAAAAAACAAATGCATAATAACAATAGTTAATTTTAATTACATTTGTTAACAATGTGTTAAAAGTTAAAACACTTTAATCCTTGTTCCCATCCAGAATGGCATGGAGTTCAACGGGAGAGTCTGGAAGAAATAGCTTGCCTGTCGAAGGATGAGCTGGATCGTCGACTGGGCAAGTCCGGAGTGAAGCCATCAGCCAAAGTCCAGACTGTCGCCTTCCTCCAGTGCGTCCATAGGGTTAAAGGTATGAAAGTGTTGCATTTAGTTTCAGTCCGAGACCGATAAAATATTGGTAAACACAAGGTAAACACTTCCCACAAGAACAGGATCCAGGTCCAGAGAAATTGGAAATATCGGACTAAATGGATTGTGATTATGGCGATGAAAGTTTCAGAAGGATCGTGATGAAGTTATGAACTCAGCCACAAAGCCAACCTTCAGCCAGTAAGTCTACGGTTCCAGAGTATGCTGATGTGTTCAGACGATGGCTCGTTGAAGCTTAAAGATGACATCTTGTGTTTGGATCGTCTGAGACTGGAATGCACGGCTTAATGCGTTTCCCATTTCTGTTTAGGTAACTTGCTGGACGAGAACTCGTTTCGCATTTCAGTTGGGTTTGCGTCTTGGGGCTAGGCTCTATGAGCCCCATGCTTGTCGTTGCAAAAAACTTGTCGACGAGCTGGGGCGCCACGACTTGTCTTGTCAGTGGAGTGCCGGACGTCATAGACTTAGAACAATAAACAAACTCATCAAATAAATAAAGTATTTTTGGAAAAAATAATATTTATATCTGAACTTAAAACTCAAAGCACTAATCTGCCAGACTAAACTTTAAGAAAATGTAAATTTATATACTACCCTATCAGAAACGTCCTTTTTCAGGCATCTTAAAGTGTATAAAACACATTTTTAAATTTTAAATTTAACATGCTGCCCTCAGCAAAAATTGTAAGAAAACAACAAATACATAATAATAATAATTAATTCTAATTACATCCTTAAACAGGGTACTCGCACGAACTTGAATCTCTATATTATATTAATTGATGAAATGATGAATAAAACATTATATAAGAATAATATGTAAAATAAGACTAAGAAACAGAAAAGAGAAAAGAATCTAAAATAAATGGTTCAAGATTAATAAAGCAAGCAAGCGCGACCCCAGAAGGTCGATTGCTCTGACACCCCTTTTTTCTTTTATATATTGGCGAAAACTAAACTATAATGTAAAGGATATATTTTACTAAGGCTTCTTCAAAACTGGCGCTTCGGGGTTCTTTCTATATAGAGACACGATACGTTCCACGGAAACAGATGTTTTCACAGTGTTTTAGAATTCCAAGTTTCCATTAAAGAATTTTGGAAAAGGAAAATAGGATATAGGAATATTGGGAATTCCTTCCTATTTTTCATTCCAAGAGGGTTTGGCCTCGAATGCACAACCTTAGCCGCAAACGGCTTGAGCCGGCTTCATCATGATGACTCAGCAGGTTTTGAGACCCAGATCTTCTCCATTTCTTTTTACGAACAAAATTCCAGCGAACACTAAAATTCTTCTGGTTTATGGATGATCCGACTTTCGAACTTGTGCTATAGAAACTACCCGAAGATCATATTTCGGCTATTCATTACATATTACATCGCGTAAGATCATGTCATGTTGATTAATATCGTAATTCATTGTAATCTGATGGTTAAAAACCTATCGGAGCTATTTGCTGAGTCCGGCTAGCCGTTTGACATAACGGCTAGCCCTTATGTCAAACGGCTGGTGAGTCGTACGTCATGTCGACTACATCTACTCTACTTGCGATTTCGGAGACCCGACTTCCGGTAGCGAATGCAGTCGATTTGGAACCATTCGATGCCTTGATTGAACAAAATAAGACCGGTTTCGCAAGTCACGTTTCGGCTCTGACGTTCGTCACGTTTCAACTTTGCAGATTATTCAACCCATTTGCAGATTATTCTACTATCATTTTTTTATTTTCTTTTTGAGACTCCTCTGTACTTTATCCCTGCACCATGCCTCCTATTAAGTTTACAGGTGAGATCGGGAAGAAGCTGACTTTCCTGTACGAGAACGTGAATGGCATACGAAGCAAGAGCGAGGAAACAAAGCGATGGATGGAGGAAAGGAATGCGGTTATCGTCGCTTTGGTAGAAACTTGGGCAGATGAGTCTACGGCTGATTGTCTGATTGCTGACTTGGATCAGTACAACCTATTCAGGAAAGACCGACAAAGATGTCTGAAGGAGAAGGGAGGTAGAGTTGCCATTGCCGTCAAGAACGGCCTACAAGCGCTGAGGATGACAAGCCTCGAAGTGGATGGGTTGGAAGTTTTATGGATAAAGCTGGTTTGTCTCCGCCTGAATGTCCTGGTAGGAGTAGTATATGCGCCAAGCTACGATACTGATGTCTTCTCGAAGCTTCGTACGTTAATGGAGTCATTTCCACCATTCCTTAAGCGCAACCTGATATTAATGGGAGACTTTAACTGCCCAAACATCATGTGGGATGGAGATGTAAGCGGGAAGTAGGAAAGAGATCGGGACTTAATCGGTCTGAAGAATGAGTTCAAGCTTTACCAGCGAGTGAAGGGAACCACTCGCTTCCGGGGTTCATCTTCGCTTGATCAGCTATTCGTCACGCAGTTGGGATTTGTCCGGAACACCAGAGCCGCCCCTCCACCTGCCGTTACCTGCGATCATCATGCCATCGAAAGCAAGCTCATGCTCATGACACCCAAGTTCAAGACTTTACCGAAGATGGTGTGGAAGATCGACGGCAAAAAGATACAAGAATTCAAATCAATCTTGTCTTCGATTGATTGGGGGCAGATCTTTGATTTGCAATGTAACGTTGATGGGGGTGTTTTAGTTTTTCAGGAGAAGCTTGTATCTGCGATGGAGAACAATGGATCAGGTAGACCACTCACGTTGGAAGGAGCTTGAAGCCAGTAAGAGAAAGATTCTTTCGTCAGACAAAGATCGCCGTCTTCGTCAGATTGCCACATCGTCACGCCGTAATCCTAAAGCCGTCTGGAAGTATCTGAAGAAGAACAACTCGTCCGATTCCATCCGACCGATTCCCATTCCTGATGAAGAAGAAAAGTACATCGTTGATACCCAAGACAAAGCTGAGTTCATCAGTCTAGATTTCTCCGAAGTTCATACTGCCTGTACACAGCACTGCCTGCCAAGTGAGACCGTTCATGGTGCGCCGATTAACGTTGAACCTCCAGAGACACTCCACTGCCCGCCACTGCAGCTCACCACTTCGTCCATCCTGGAGCTGCGACGGCTCGACATGTCGAAAGCTTCTGGCTCATTCCTCATCAACAACCGTCTGCTCAAGATCGCAGAAACGACCATCCTGTACCCTCTGTCGAGACTCTTCAACCTTATCATCAGCAAGAGACAGTATCCAACAGCATGGAAGCAGACAGAAGTCATTCCCGTTCCGAAGAAAGGCAGTTCCACTTTCCGGCCCATTTCCCTTCTGCAGCCGCTCTCAAAGCTATTCGAAAAACTCGTTGCCGTCCACCTGCATACCTTAGGTAATTCTAACCATCTTCTTTCAGATTCGGTTTCCGCAAGCAAAGATCGACCGAAATGCAGTTGCTTCTTATGGCCCACCAATATTCCCACGTGTTCATACAAAAAGAAGAAGTCGAAGCTGTTCTTCTGGATTGTTCCAAAGCCTTTGACAAGCTTCCACATTCGACCATCGTACGCAGCCTGGCAAGCCATGGTGTGACCGGAGAACTGAACGACTTGCTGTCCGATTACCTCCGAGAAAGAAGCCAAAGAGTTTTAGTGGAAGGGTACTTTTCTTCGGAGCAGCCAGTGCCATCGGGTGTCCCTCAAGGATCCATCCTTGGACCTTTGCTGTTTGTCGTCGCCGTGAACAACCTCGCAAGTAAGCTCAAGTCACCTGTGATGCAATATGCTGACGATATAATCTTATGGCGAACTATCAAAAGCGATGAAGACTGCACAGCTCTTCAACAAGATCTGCAACGTCTGGAAAACTGGTGTGAAGAAACTGGCCTCAAGCTTAATCCGGAAAAGTCTCAAGATCTCCGAGTGTCCAACAAGAGAAAGAAGGTGGCAGTTACTAGCGGCAGCTACACTATCGACGGCAAGCAGATCCGCACGGTAAACGGGGCGGAGTGTCTGGGTGTCATGTTCTCGCGCAAGATGGATTGGACAGGACAAGTGGACAAGGTGACGAAGAAGTGTCGACAGAGCTTGTACGCGATCAACGGCCTTTTCCCCAAGCGACAGGGTTCATTGAAGCAGCTTCTTTACAACAGCATGGTAAGATCGGTGGTGGACTACGCTTCGTCGTGTTGTTTTTCAACAACGAAGGGTCTCCAGAGGCAGCTGGAATCAATCCAGAAAAAATTCCTGCTTAGTATCCGTCTGAGCTCAGCAGACGAGAACAGCCATGACACGGACTTCCAGCACCTTCGGGAAGTCGGATGGAGACCTCTCTGGCAGCGAAGATGTGAGCTCATCATGGTCAATGCCTTCAGGATTTGGAACGGTAACTTCGCCCACGGTGACAGGCTGATGAAAGTTGAGGGGAACGGCCAGAACATGCGGACAAGAATCCAGTTAAAGATTTGCACGATGTCTCTTGTGTCGGTGGCGCCCCCTTCCTGCAAGATGCTCGACTCGACCGTTAGCTCTTTTGCTTACATCGTAGAAGCTTTTCTGAAAGATCCCCTTTTTACTCCATTCTCTGTGGATTTGAGTAGTCTATGTAGCTTCAAAAGATATCTTGATGGTCTGAATTTTTCGAATTTTAATTGGTGCAAAAAGAATGTCGATGGGCAATTGTTAACTTGAATCAACTTGTTTTTTATATGTTTGCCTTTGCATCCCTTTTTCTCCGGTGCTCTTGCCATTATCTTTCAAATTTGATTCGCAAGCGCGAAGCCTGGCTTTGCATTGGACAAATGAAGGTTATTATTATTATTAAAATCTCATGATTTTATACTGTGTCAGTTTCTGTGCAGAAACCGTTCGGCGGTTTGCTCACTTCCGGCACAGGATATAAGCATAAAGGGATATTAGGCCGCGCGAGTTCAGCAGGGTATCGGAATTTCGCGGGGCCTGTCATTTAGCCCTCTACTGGATAAACCCCTGACGTCTTTCGCTTTTTCTGGCGATAGTTTCGGGAAGACAATCATCTCTTCATAACTTCAATGCTAGTTTCGGTCGAAAACATGATGGATTTCGAGAAGGAACGAGAGCGGAAGTCAAGTGGCGCAATGTAGGAGAGGTAGAGTAGGGAACCGCTCAACTTTTCCTTTGCGGAAACCAGAATTTCACAAAATTTTCTTGCCCACGCTGGACTGTGCGGAATAATCTTTGGTAATGTCAAGGCGAAAGCGGGCGGTAAACCTTTAATGCGGACGCGGAAGCGGAAGTGAGCGGTACTTCAGGCAAGGTAAACGAGTCTGAATTCAGAAGCAACTACTATGGAAGAAACATAGTTATCAATACATTGCCGAAATTGCGTTTATAACATTCAACTCATGGATGTTACAGTACAAACCAACCCAACTGTACATACGACAACAGTTTCCTGTGGTTGCCTATCATAGGGATTGTTCGCAATGTGACGCAACAAGGTTTACTTTTAAACATTTATCGTAATTATCATCGACGCGAGGCGGGCGGAAAACAGTCACATCAAATACTAATCGAGTCCAAGCGGTAACAATTTCAGCAGATTCCAGGGCGGAAGCGGGCGGTAACCACCGCTCGCTTCCGCGTGGACCCGCCGTGCGATCCAATTCCCTACCCTAGGGAGAGGCGTGTAGCTCGGATCACTTGACGCGCCAGGTCCAATTTGCTAATTGGTCTGATCACGCTCCACTCCACCAAAATTTCAAATTTCGACAAAAGTGGTCAATAGTACAATCAACTCGGCTTGCACTGAATTTCAAATTCTGTGCAGCGATATTAGGCAAAACATAAGCCGTGGATAACTGCACAGCATAAAACATATACTTATGCTGTGCAAGCCGAAAACATGACCTGCGAAACAGGTCCATAGTCTTTTGAGAATATAATAATCAATTTTAACTTGGAAAATCTCATTGTCATTCGGTTCTTGAACTCTTCCTACTCTTCGACACCTAGTGCTCGTTTGCAGGATGAACGTAACAATCGGAGCTGGTGTTCGTGGAAGTTACCTCATCTGCAGTCAACCCGTTTTCCGACAGGTATGTCGATCCCTGAGGCGGCCACCTCGGCGGCTGGATGCTTCCCTCAGTTCCCCTCGGCTTGGGAATTCCGTCGCTCCGGAAGATCCGCTTGCTGGGGACAACTTCATGTTCGACGATCTGGGTCCGGCGGAACCACCTACAAAAAGCCAGAAAGCTCAGCGGCGTAACATTGTGGAAGGAGGTTATTTTTCCCGACCATCTGACCATCGGTGAATAAATGGAATTTCAAAATAAAATATCTGAATTCTTTGCGGTGTATGGTTGATTGCTGATATGTCTGCCGACTGAACGCGCGTGCCAGTGGGCGTCACCTTCCAGCGCATTAGTACGCATGGGTACTGCACCATGTAGCCGCACACTGTCTGCAGGTGCATGATGGTGAATCTCGTTCCCTTTCAGGTCTACTCTCACTGAAACGTCGTCTTTTTCCACTTCACCACTGGAAACTCCATACCGCAGACGGAAAGAAGAGAACGAACGTCCGTCTGATCTTCTGATGGAAAGCGTAAGGAAGTCGCGAAGCTGCGAAGACACATTACGCCTTGTGGAACGTCACGAGAAGATCATGAACCATCACCATCTCTCCCGCACGGTTTCGCATATCTTTGACCAGATTATGAAATGGGATCCTCTTTCGGAAGAGCAAAAGTACGAGAATTATGTTTTTTCGGCTTGTTTGGTTTGGATTTTATTGAATTTTCAGGGAGGATTTGCTTCGTGATCCCCGCTTTGCCAAGCTGTGTACAAGGCTGATTCGCAGCTCTCGTTTTATAAATCCAAATGACGCCATGGAAATTCTCAAGCTTTTGTCTGTGCTGAGAGCTCCACAGGATAGCAGAATAGTCCAGGTAATTTTGAGGAGTATGACTTTTCCGTCTCTTTCTCAAGGGAATTTATTTTGTTTACAGACGTTTTTGCATCTGGTAAAGGAGCAGATTAACGAGATGTCTCTTCCCGGTCTTTGTTACTGCGGTTTTCTGATGAAAAAGTTCCCTGAAAACAAAGTAGCACAAGCTATGCTGATAGCATTGCCTATCGCCTTTGAGTACAGAATGCACAAAGAAATGGACCCGAAAAGCCTTCCCGAGCTGAGGCAACTGCTGAGGTTCTGCTCCATGTTTGGGGTACGGAGCAGCGTCAAGAAGGAAATTGTGGACGCCATGCGGGGATACTTTCTCAGCTCTACCAACCTCAAGCACTTCTCGGTGCAAGACGCAGCTGCGCTCTTCATCCTGCTGGATCAGTGTAACGCTTTAGATGAAAAGATCATCGACGTGATAGCCGATACGTTTGAACGAGGAAGCGTGACGGATATGAAAACCTTTCTGGCCAAAAAGATGCTGTCGTCGTAAGCATACTTTTTCTGTTTTTGATCTTCTTTGATGATATTTTTTTCTATTTATCAGAATAAGGTACTGTCGAGCGAAACACCCGGCGGACTTCCCAGCGAACCATCGAATATGCTCCATAGAAAAGAGACTGAACGACTCGTTGCCGACCGAAAGCAAAGATGCTTTCGATGATAATTGTGATGACGTTGTTGATGATAGTGTGCATTTGATGGATAATTATCGTTCTTTGGAAGACAAAAAGAAAAGATAACTGTGGAACGTTGGAATTTTTCGTCGCTAATTTCCGGTTGAACCTTTCGGGTTTTCGAGCTTCAGCAGGGTTCTTTGCCGAAGTTATGGAAAGACCAAAGTCTTTCCATAACTTCGTCTGAGCTGGGGTCGGAGTCTTCTGGTTAGCAGTGCCTGTTCTCCGTTGCGTTATTCGAGAAAGAAAGCTCAGGTTGGATGAAACAATGGCGGAAGCCAGCAGCAGGTTGGTCATTTATCAGGATCCAACTGGACTGGCGCACTGTGTGATACCAGTGCAGCGGAAGTATTGTATTGAAGATGGAAGCGTCAAGGGCGTTAGTGGAGTGGAATTAAATTCCTAGAGATTTTTGAATGGCCTGGCCCAGGGACATTTTGACGTCATGAGGGTGAGTCATACGGCCGTTCCGTGGTTCCATTCGAGGTCTGCGCAGTACGGCAGCAGCGGTCCGCGCCCTGCGGTTGTGCGACTTGGCAGCCAGATAAGAGAAAGCGGCGTTCCTTAGCGTTCCGTCTCTCTGGTCTGCCTTACGAACCCGTTCCGTCTGTCTGTTTGTACTTGGATGTATCACCATTTGTGAAATTGAATTTTCTTGGCTGCGATGCGCGACGTCAGTGTTCTTCATCGTTTGCTTATCCTTTTTTTGCACTCTTACAACATGACGGAAATGTGAAGAGATTATTCATTCCCCATCATGGATTCACGTGGAAGCTTGTAAAATAGTTTATGGGATTTTTAGGTGATACGGCATCGCCGATGTATTTTGCCAGGTCGCCTACTGCGACGCACCGATCCGCGCAAGGTGCACCAGCCTATCATGCCCCCTCGGCCCAGCAGCCCCTGCACCACCTTAGTCCCAACGTCCCCAACAACTACCCTGCCGGAATCCCTCGCTATCCCGCCTACGACTACCACGGTGCCAGCTCCAGCAACATGCCTGTCCAGAATACCTCCAAGAAACCTCGCTTGATCGAGTCGGATCACCACATTTCCCAAGATCCGTATTCCCAGCCACCTCGGGGGTCCTACGGCCTGTCCCGGCCTATTCCACTGGAGGCCATCTCTCCGCCTACTGCCGATGAGAATTTAGAATACGAGGTAAAGCTGCGCCTCCTGCGCGATGAGATTTCGGTCTTGGATCGTAGACGAGAAGATTCGGAACGGACGCTTAATCAGTGGGAAGCAGAGCTGAAATCGGTCGAGGCAAGAAAGGTGAGCCGAGTTTTATCGATTGATCACGTTGTGTACGCTTGCCAAGGGCTCCAGATTGTATCGTGCCAAAATACGGCGCATCTGATTACCGTCGTCGTACCGAACGCACTTTGAACCCGGCGCTTTGCGTCTTTTCCATGTACAACTCAAACCCGTCCGGAAATGGACTAGATAAGCCATGTTTTCCTCGGTGGGTTTAGCGTGACGAAAGCGTGAGGACCCGGATGGATTGTCGAGGGGGATCGTACTATGGCCACACGTGATCGATTTTACTGCTGTTTATTTTCTCATCTCAGTCCGTTACGTTGCTTGATGCTATCTTTGGCTCATGTGTTTCCTCTCTCTGCTTGCAGGAAGAACACGACAAGGCACCGCGATCTGAGACGGAGGTGACGAAACCCGATAGTCCCAATGGAGGTGTCTTTAGCGACATGGTGCGCCGCATTATTTCCGAAAATAAAGTACGTCACGCTTCCGTTGCACCATTTAACATGAATAACTCACTACCGTCTCGGGAGGGCATCCTTTTCCCTGTAATGAAAGCTGACGTGTTTTTCTTTTTTGCAGAAAATAAGCGAGGCGGAGCATAAGTCTGCCACCAAGAAGTTCGTCCTTCCTCCCAGCTCGACAACCACACCTAAACATCCCTGTGATCTCGGAGATATCATGCAGGTCCTTCGCGAGTAAGTTTCAACCGTAGACTATTATTCTGTCCAACTTAGATTATCCGAAACCTGTTGGATTCCATTTCAAAGTCAAGTGGCATATCTTACCTGTTAATAGCAGAGATTATGCGTCACCTCAACAGGAGAAGCAATTTTTCGCATTTTTCCTGTTTTTGTTTGCAGTTATCAACGACAGCGTCCGTCTATAATCTCACGGCTGAAAAAGGATAGACAAGCGAAGCAAATTCGCGAGAGATACCTGAAAGAAAGATACAAACAGCTGACACAAGCGTATGTCGATCGACGGGAAAGGATCGAAGGAAACCCAAAGAGAAAGTAGGCATAAATGCATAATTCCCGATTGTTTACTCTCTCGTGGCAAGCTTGAAGTGAATACAACTGCTTGTGCAGAGCTCGTGAAGTTAAATTGAGGGAGTATTACGAAAGGCAGTTTCCGGAACTGAAAAAGATGCGGGATGACAAGAAAAATCGTCTGAAAGGCGGTAATGATGAGGTGGACGGTGCGAGTACGTTGTCCGGCTCGGAAGAATCGGTATGTAGATTTGAGAAAAACCTCAGTGAGTATTTTGAGAGGTACACTTGAAGGCTGAGAAGCTACGAAGCTTTGTGGTTGAAATGCTGGCGGCTTTTTACTTTAGGATATGGAGAAGTTTCAGCGGAACGCTGTTCTCGTTCCCATGCTTCTCGATGCCAAAGATCGCAGCAGACATTTCTTTGACAGAAATCGCCTGTCGGAGAACGTGACCAACGAGTACAAGGAGTCGATCACCAGTGTCTTCTGGACACAAGAAGAGAAAGATATCTTCAAAGAAAAGTACCTGCAACGACCGAAAGACTTCCTCCACATCAGTTCTTTCCTCAGACGGAAGGTAAGCCCAAAAACAGACCAAAATTCATTTCCATGCCCATCGCAAATGAAATGCATTCCGTTATCGTTCCTGCACGTTGCCTGACATTGTCGAGAGCGTGGTGTTTGTGGATGATTTCTTGGTGGGCTTCACTGTCCCGGTCGTAAACGGCGCTGCGGTTCATGGTTATAGCACGTCGGGCAACGTGTGGTAGCGTGCTTTTTGCCGTGTTCTTTTGATTGGGCTGTGTTAAACCAGTCATATTGATGATCAATTATGTCTTCCATTTCAGTCTGTGCAAGATTGCGTGCAGCATTACTACCTGACCAAGCGGAAGGAGAACTACAAGCAGCTCGTCAAGAAGCAGAAAGCCTACAAGATTCGCCGTGGACCGAACAAGCGAATACAGTCGATGGACGACTCGCTAAAACTGGTGAACGCCTCGGCCGTGTCGGCTCTCAATCCCATGTCGGCCACGTCCATCCGCCTCTCTTCCGTCCATGCGGAACTTCGAGGTGCCGAAGCAGAACGTGAGGAAGTCAGCGCTGTCTCATCAATGACCATTGTCTGTCCTGCCAGGAAATGCCAAGCCAGAAGGAGGGTGATTAAAAGACTCTTCAAAGCACCGGTCGACGTTACGAACTTCGCGGAAATCTTTAAATTTATCGGTACAGCAAATTTATGCCGAAAAGCTTTAAGCGATAGAATGTCTGAATACGGCTTGAGTGACATCGGAAAATGGTAGTAACGGGTGCTCGGAAGCCAAATCCGACCATATCTTTTTTTTCAAGTGGCGCACGTTTTCATTGGTATAAGCGGGAAACGTTCGTCACTTTGGGAAAACGCTCTGGTGGTTTTCGCTTGCGAAGCTTTAAAATGGAAGAACATTCATAAATGAAAACGGACATATTTCCCGGAAAACTGGAACACAATCAGGTTTTTTCATATTCAGAAATTAGTTTTTAATTTTGTTTCTGCTTCTAGAGTTGTCGGAAACTGCAACTTCCTGCTGCAAGTACTGCGTGTCCTTCCTGGAAAGACGTCTAGGTCTCCGGAAGTGGTCCACTACCGAGGTGGAAGCCTTGAAGAAGGGCCTGGCGACGCATGGTTCGAACTGGACTCTCATCGCCAAGCTGGTGGCGACTAAGCGTCTCCGCGACTGCGTTCAGTATTACAAGCGACACTGCGGCGACTTTATGGGTATTGGAAGTGGACTTGTCCAGCTACCCAATGCCGCCGCAGACGAATACTCACCCTTCTCTGACACTTCCTCGTCCGAAGATGAAGGCGGTGAAGCACTTCCGTCCCCGATAAAGGTTTGTAGCGTAATCATATTGTTTTTCCAAGCAGCGCACGCTTTTGGCAAATAACACAGCAAACATGCGCCGTGTGAGAAAACAGTTCTGTCGAGCTGTCATATTGGAAACGAGCTGTCAGAAAACGAGCTGTCATATTGGAAAGTTCTTTTTTTTGTTCTTTATCTCAGTCTAATCCTTTTTTAGGTGGAGGAAACGACGACGACGAAGCGGAATAGAACCACCAGCGAAGACAGCAACGCCACGCTGAGTGCGGATGAAATGGACGAGAACGAGGAGAAAGCAGTGAGGTTCATGACGACATTGCCCAAGTAAGAAATAATTCCAGATAGATGAGTGAAGAATACTACAACTAACCTTGCGGTGCTTTGCAGGCCCTTGATGACGGAGAACTCGTTCAACCCCGGTCAGTTGCCCATGTTCGAAGGACTGGGTAGCAGGATCAGCAGTCCGTACGCTCCGTCGCCCGATCAAAGGCAAGGTCCGAACAACGGACCGGCTTGTGTGAGAGATCTAATACATTCGGCCATCGTCAAGAACTTGGATAAAGACAAGAGCGTCGTACCTGCCCAGATGCCCGAAGACTTTAAGCGAAGGCTGGCTTCAACGGCTTCCAACCTCGGAAACGGTACAGGAACAATTTTTCCAAGCGGAATCCCCCATCGAAAAACACTGAATTTCAGCTCGTTTTCTGGTTTTTTCTCCAAGTGTCGCGCACTTGCAGCCAACAGTGAAAATGTGCGCCGCTTGAGATGACGATCTGGATAAACTCACTCGCTGACGTTCTCTTTCAGGATTTCCCAGCCCAAAATGTCAGAATATATGTTCAGAAGTTCGAATATTAGGAAACCTGTTTCGAGAGAAGCCGCAAAGCTATTTTGGGTTTTTGATGCTTTTGCAGGTCGAAGAAACGATGTTGACGTGGCTTTCCTCGCCCGTACCGTCGAAGATTCCTCCTCTCGACCTCCCTCAAACCATCTCCACCCTCGCAGCGCCTCCGGTCCAAACCCGACACCAAAGTCCCCCAACCGGCCCGAACTGGTACCGCCACCCAGCGCCAGTCCCAGCCGAAGAGACCTCTCACCCCACATCGATGACAAGAACCGACTTATACGATCGCCCGCAGCCCCGGCTGGTCAAGTTCATGCCAACTACCAGTTCAGCAACCGACAAAGCCTCTCGGCCGACTTCCAAACCGCCAGACAGATGCATGTGGAACAAGGCGCAAGTGGACAAAGTGGACAGCAACATCCGCAGGAAAACGGCCAGTCAGGTCCGTGCCAGAAGATTGGAAGTCATCTTTGTTCAATAATTTCCGACTGAAAATTGTGACTTTTTCTATAGGACATGTAGTACTAAAGTTGCTGAAGTGAATTCATAACCTCACTTGTTGTTGTTGTTTTTTCCCGTAGGTCTACGACAGTTTGAGCAGAACCAGCAGCAACAACAGCCTCAGCCCGGAGTCCTTCCGGCCGGAGCCATGCAAGTCGATCCTCGCTTCCTGCAAAGTCTCTACGGCGCGCCGTACCTCTATATGGCCCCTCAAGGTATGCCATACACTCCCATGCTGACACCTGAATACATGGAAGCCTTGGCAGCAGCGGGGTACCTCGCTCAACCCGTGCAGGGTCTCCAACAACAACAACACCAGGCGCAGCTGCAACAAGCTCAGTCTCAGCAATCTCAAGGGTCTAGCATGAATCAGGGAGGACAAGGAAGGCCTGCACAAGGAAACCAGCCTGGAAGAAGCATCGTCCTGGGCACCGGACGACCAGGTAAGCAAGTCACTTGACCTGCAGGTGGATGAGAGATTGGAGATGTTTGCGACCCAGTTGAGCTGGATTTCATGGTTGATTTTGTCTTTAGGTGTGCAAGAAGACCCACAAAGTGCTCCGGGAGACTCTGCCAGTCGTTTACAGACGCTGGCACAGAATCGCGGAATGCTGAGAGAGATGGGAACACCCGGGAGCAGCAGCAACAGGCGCGGAAAGCCTGACATCATCACCATCGACGACTCACGAAGAGAGCCTCCTTCACCCAACTCCATGACAGACATGCGCTTCCGTCCGGGACCACACCCCATGGTCAAGCAGGAGAACATGAACGATAAGGAACCTGACCCCAGTTTGACAGCAGGAAGCCTAATCGACGTTATCATCACGAGGCAGATATCCAGCGCATCAGGCCGTGCTGACCAACCGGGCCAACCAGGAGGCGGGACTAGTCAGTCGGGCAGTACCGCCCAACGTTCAGCGCAGCACCAGCAGCAACAGGTACCTAAACGAGGCGAAGCGGATCCACACAAGCCGTTCACGCTGGGAGAACACATCGAACAGATCATCACGAACGACTTCAGCAGGAAAGATAACCTGAGCTCTCCTGTGGGAGGAACGATGGTGGGAGCTGTAGGGATGGTAGGCTTCCCGCAATTTCAGCAACGGATGGATGCCAGTTGGAAGAGAAGAATGAGGATGGATGAAGTGGGGCCTGCCGTCGCAGGCAATCAAGTCAGTCCTCCTCAAACCATGTACAACAAACCTCCTTCCACCCAACCTTCAACGGTCGAGTATGAACCCATATCACCACCGGAAAGAGAAGCCAGTGAATCGGGGGAAGATAGCCAGGATAACTGTGGCACGAGAAGGCCAGGATTGTAGTACAGTCAATCAAGCGAGTAACTGGTTGGTCAATCGATCGACATGCTTGGTTTGACCCGAACCGGAAGTCAATCAGGGAAAGGCGTGCCGTTACTTTTTTTAATTTTCAGACAGCGCCGGTGGTATCCTCTTCTGTTTTCTCAGGAGGTTGTTTTGAACACAAACAGCAAGAAATTGGAACAATAGGGGAAAAAAGACGTTGAAGTTTGAATCTTATCGTGTACGAGTATTCTTTGCACATTGGTAGGAAATTTGGGGGAGTTTAGTTCTTCTTCTGTTGACTAGCTGCTCTTTCAGGGCATTGTTCTTTAACGGTCCGAATACCATTTGTTTTTACTTACACCGTGTTGGACACATATGTACTAGTGTCAGTTTGACGTACGAGCATACAGTTCACAGAATATTTTCAGCGGTAAAACTCAGATAGAAATCGAATAAAACTCAAAACCGGAAAATTTATATTATTCTGATTAAACTCTATTTCTTTTCGGCCAAAAACATCCCCCAAGCTTGGTCTCCAGCTTGGCATCGCCGAGTTTTGGCAGACCATCCGTTGACGATTTCGTCGTAATCGGCTTGCGAGAAGTCGCGGAGAAAGTCGCTTTCTTGAGTTTCGAACTCTGCCAGTTCTACCCGTAGAATGTTGACGAACTGCTTTGTTCGATCCTCAGCCTTGACGTTGACGAAGCCAACTTCCTCCAGCAACTGCAAAATCGCACTGTCGTACCTACTCTGTCTGTCGTACTCGGCGAAAATTGAGGGAAAAAAGTTCATACCTTGCCGTAATCTGCTACGGTGAGCAATTTGTAACCGCGCTGTTTTACATAGTCTTTGAACTCTTCGGAATGTTCCTTCTCACCGCAACAGTAGTCCGTAATGAAGAATTGACCACCAGGCTTCAAACATCTCTGCAGAAAAGAGCAGCGATTTGTTGGTAGCTCGGCACACGCCCTCGACAAGATCTTTTCCCAAGTGGCGCACGTGTGCAGTGTTACTGGCCGAAAGAGTGCGCCACTTGACTAAACGATCTTGTTGGGTTGGCTTGCTACGCTCCCACATGGTCCAGAGAATGCAGGAACTCACAAACAGAATCTCGAAGAGTCGTCGCTTGTCATCGATATGCAGGATGACATCCCGACTGTAAACCAAATCATACGAGTCAGGTTCGAAGGGTTTCGTCATGACATTGCATATCTCAAAGTCGACGCCATGGAAGTTCCCTTCTCGACGGCGCTGGATGCCGATAGAAATCATGTTGGAAGATAGATCGACGCCATGAACGTGGACACCGTATTCCTGAAATAACAACGAAAAACCGTTTCAATTCGGAAAAGAGAAGTCACGACCGGATAAAGGATTACTTGAGCCATGAAGAAAGCGCTTCCGCCAATACCGCACCCCACATCCAAGACCTTCTGTCCTCTTTGCAGATGGAATAATCGACAGAACTCCATGGTGGTATGATCGCCGCCTGTGCTGACATAGCGATGGCCAAAGACCTTCTCGTACTTTAGAATACCCTTCTTCGAGTATTGCTGTGCATCAAGAAACACCTGAAGCTTCTTTTCAGGCGTGTCGGAGGAAACTTTGATGTACTTCCATGTCACTTCCTGCTTCCCCCCAACCTACAACACAGCAGATGATTTGCTAAAGCGTAGAAGGTAACCGGCACAGATTTTTCGAACATACGGGGTCAGGTGCGGATGCAGAAACGAGTTGAAGTCCTTCCTTTCCGGAAGAAGAGGTGGCAGTGTTCAGAAGCGCGCAAGTGGTCGCCACGTCCCGGAAGTAAAAATGGTCGGTCAAGTCCTCCTCTGAAAACGATATAGATACGACTGTAAGGGCGCGAAAACTCAGTCAACAGCCGGAAAGATAAGAGGTAGAGTAACCTGAACGACTTCCGTGAAGATATTCGCGCATGAGCAAGGTGCCTCCTGTCCGTAGAGCATTCACGCAGCCGTTGATGAGCGTGCGAAAGGCGTCGCTGTCCAGATGGTTGGATACGTGATCGATAGCCACGACGTCCTTGCTGGAATAAAGTGAGAGAAAGGTAAAAGGAAGGTCCATGACAAGAAAATACGGATTGCAATAGTTTGCGGGCCGCGGTAAACCTTTCCGCCGGTGAAGTCACGTGGAGGACAGAGCTGTCGCCTTCATTCTGCAGCTTCCTTCCCTTCTCCTCTCCATCCTCGGTCTTCTTCCCACCGTCTTTTACCTTACTCTTGGACAAAATAGGACAGATCTTTAGATTTTCGAGTGAGCGAACCGGCCGGATGATTTTGGAGAACGAGTGTAAACTGCAAAGAAACCGATGCAAAAATAACTTGAGCGCGACGTTAGCCTGGAACCATTAAACATTGGGTAGGGCGTGACGTAGAGGCGCGGATTGAACGAGCAAATTACACAAACGGTATCATCCGATCAAGCACCTGTTCATGGGGCCGAGAAACAGCAGATCCTTCTTTTCCAGGCCGATCTCGCACAAGGCATCGTAGAAGCCATCCGCGATGTCTTCTTCGTTCAGTCGATCGCAACTGGTGCTGTCTTTACGCTCGGACTCCTGCCGGTCAATGTGGCCCAGTTTGATCAGCGTGTTGAGCAGCTGAGCACGCTTGTCGGAGATTGTAGCCATAGTAGTGTCCGATCAGCAGATGGGTAATCCGGTCTCCTTCTACAGCACTCTGACAGACAGTAAAGACGATTACGCCAGCGTTCTTGGGGAGTTTTGGGGGTTTTGGGGGGTTTTGGGGGGTTTTGGGGGGTTTTGGGGGGTTTTGGGGGTTTGGGGGGTTTTGGGGGGTTTGGGGGGTTTTGGGGGGTTTGGGGGGTTTGGGGGGTTTGGGGGGTTTGGGGGAT
>BDGG01000008.1:0-50325 GCA_001949185.1 Ramazzottius varieornatus
TCCACGCTTTCAGAATTTTCTTTAGCTCCAGAGAGGGGTTCATGGCATCACTTCCTGCCCTTTATAGTAGGCTAAGAAACCTACCTATCAGGTGAGAGCATCAAAACGAACATCGGCGTCTGATCGTCCTGACCGTTCCCTCGTAATTATCGTTGGACCTAATCCATATTGGTTAATTGTTTGGTGATTTTGTTTGTGGTTAGATTCGCACCATTTCTATCGAAGCAGTCCAGCTATTCTTCACCAAGACTCAACCGGAAGTGATGACTCTGGAGTGGCCATCACACCGAAAAACGTCTCGAAGTTGATGCCACCGCGCTCGCAGTTCGTCATGCCATCACGTTCTCCTGGTCATATCAACAAGCCATCCGAGCACGGGGGTATCCCTCTGGATGAGAGTGGGTATCTGTCGTATAATCCCGAATTGATAGGCCCGCCGCCCTACTTAAATGTTCTGGGCTCTTCGGACGAGGTTTCCGTTGGTCGTCGTGTACCTGTAGTGAAGCCTCAGCAGTCTTCGCCAAATTCTTTCTCGTTGTCCATGAACCCGACCAACGCTTCTTGCAGCGTGTTAAAAGATACCATGATTATCTAGCTTCCTTTGTTGATTTTTATAAGACATGTCATTGCGTTTTACTGCTCAACTATTTACCAAATTCTGGATCACAGAGAAGTTTTTACGCTGCACCCTGAAATGACACTTTTGTACCTCCGTGCCAGTCTTCCCTGTGATGAATTTCAGCGGTGTAGCTGACCCGCAAAGATGTATTTTCTTCACTGTTAGTTTTTGTTGCACCATATTAGTGTTCCATCGTCTTCGGTTTTGGGCCATAAATTATCCTGGAATTTCATTCTGTTTACTGATGCCAAAGAGTCTTGTTGCAGTATCATTGTTCTTACCTCTCACAAATATCATCTTAGCGTGTTATAGTTCTACCTGCGATGTTGAAGCTTTTCGTTCTTCGGTCCATCGATTGATTTATTCGATTAAAGCTAAAACCGCTAACCACTCCTCTCTAACTTAGTTTCAGATAGTTCTTCACAGTCCACCAGAGTGGGCCCGGTCCCAGCCATGAGGAATGAAGTAAAAAGATTGTTCTCTGCCAGGATCGAACTGGCGACCTTCTGCGTGTTAGGCAGACGTGATAGCCGCTACACCAAGAGAACGGTCTTACAATAAGGACGATCCATATTGCATCGACATGTTTGTTAGATCAGCTGGCTTCACTATCGAATGCACGCGCGCCTTTTGTGCACCTACGAGGTAACCGGCATGGAGATAACAAGTTTCGATTTTGGGTTTCTCTGTTTCAAACCCGTTTTTTTGGTGTCTAAATTAAGAAAAACTTGTTCTCATTCTTACAAACCCTTAGGGTGTAAAACAGGAGTCAAATCGGTGAAACTTGAAAGGGAGAGGGGTGTCGCGCAATGCTAAAGAGCCTAAGAGCTGTACTAAGATCGGACAATCAAGCATGAAAAACAATGTTTGACTGTAATCTTCACGTCGGAATTTCCAACTTATAATCCCCAAGCCGGCTCCCTCGTATATGATTCTTTTGATGTTTCTATAAGGATTACCACAAATCTGACTTTCAGTTCCGAAGGGAATTTAAACAGTATACATATAAGACAAAATGTAAAAAAATCATCGGTACGACTCGTGGAAGTACAAACAATAACGCGCAGCGCGCAGACGAAACAAAGTCAAGGTTTTTGACCGGTATTAAGGAGAACAGTGAACGGACTAGAACCAGAGCTAAAGCTTCGAACAGCAGCATTGAAGAAGATAGTTGACGATCGGCACTACTAGACATGACTAGTGACGAACCGCTGTGAAACTGCAAAATCTGCATGCGATAAAAAAGAATGCTATAAATAATCCGCCGAACCCTACGAACGTATTACGGAGCCCCAGCACCGCCAACCGGTCCGACGGTGGTGTCAACCAGCATCTTGCCGCGTTCGTGCACGGAATTAAAGTCGAGCACAGGCCCGATGGGGACAATGCCGTGGGGATTGATGTGCGTGTGGCTCTGGTAATAGTGATTGACAATGTGCTCCATGTTGACTGTTTCGCCAATACCCGCCGTTTGGTAGATGTCGCGCAAGTAGCCCCAGATGTTCTTGTAATCAATAATGCGACGACGGTTACACTAAAAGCAGTAAGTGCACCGTAATGACAGACACAAGCGAGAGGATCACAGGCTCAAAATGATAGTTCCAATTTTATAACAGACCCGATAGTTACAACAACACGACAGGGAAGGCTGCGCTTGAATGGAATGGCTCGTACCTTAAAGTGCGTGTGATAGACTGAGTCGAAGCGAACCAGGGTCGTGAAGAGCCGAATATCCGCTTCCGTTATATCGTTACCTGTAAGGTACCGCTTCTCGTGAAGCATGGCTTCAATCTGGAATAAACAAATCGCGGGTGAAAAAATTAACCTTCCACAAAAATCGATAACTGGAACGTCGGTAAAGGAATTCGACCGTTTTAACAAGTGGCGCACGCCCTAACTGGATAGCAGTGGAAACGTGCGCCACTGGAGATAGATATTCGGGTAAGAGCATTTCCCAAAGTCCTAAATTCTGACCTTGTCTAAAGCCTCGAAAAGGTTTATGACTGCCGCATCGTACGCGATTTGTGATGTGGCGAACCCGCATCTGTATACTCCATTGTTGATGTCTCTGCAAAAAACAACAGGTTACTCTGGCTGCGAAGAATAACGCAACGACTCCTGAGTTGGAGTCTTTTTCTGTACCTGTAAACCCATTCGTTAACGGCGTCGATTTCGGCACGATGGTCCACCGGGTACAGGTCCAGGTTCTTCTGCTCATCTGTCTTGCAGAAGGCGTTGAACTCCGAGTTGAGAATCCGTAAGATCTCAGAGCTCTCATTGTTGACAATGGTGCGTTCTTTCTTGTCCCACAGCACGGGGACGGTTATACGCCCATTGTACGTGGGCTCGGCAACTTGGTAGATCTCGCGAAGGAACTCTTTGCTGTTGACTGTGTCAGGCGTGCATCCAGCTCTCTAAAGCGACCAATTTCACAATAATGGTCTGACAAGCTCCAACCGAAGGTGAGTTGAAGTGCTTGCCTGTCCATTAAATGCCCAACCTAAAAAGAAAAACCGAACATGAATATTTTACTATGGGTTCTTCGAGATTATGAATAAAGCACGAAAAGGAGGGAAGAAGAAAGACGCGACATCGTGCTGCTAGATATTTTCTTTACCGCTATCGCCCAGAAGCCAGTCAACGACGCAGACGGATATGATGTCCTCCAGGCCCTTCAGTTTGCGAACAATGAGAGTTCTATGTGCCTGTCGAAAAAATGTCCAGTCAACAAAACGTCTTATTCAAAAAACGTCAGCCGCTGCTTCGACAGTAAAGTGGGGAGCTTACCCATGGGCATGCGAGTGAAACATACAGATGGTAACGATTCGCCTCGGCGGTGAATCCGCTGGATCCTTCGGCTAACAAAAAACGGTGGGAACCCGAGGGATCAATTTAAGATTGTTCCCACTAGATATGGCTGCTGCTGTCTTAAAAAAATATGCATTGCAAATATCTTAGTGTATCACCTGTAATCCAGTGACGGAACGATGACTACAAACGTAGCAAATCAGCATACAGAAGCACGTCCCAAATAAACAGATATTCAAAGAGATAATCCTCGCTGCATTGAGGGATTAACAACAGCACGGAGCGTACCTGTGCTCGGACAAACTCTCCCGTCTGGCTTACGGAAGCCTTCCAAGTTGGTTCCACTCGCACGATGGGAATATGGTCTGCCTCCGGAGCCAGATGTAGATGATCCCCTCCCGACAGGATGGTTGGTGCATCGGCCATCTCGCGCTTCCTTATTTCCTGAAAACACACACAAATGGATCGTGAGCTATCAGTCTGATCAAATCAAGGCAGCTCCCACCTGTAGTCTTACCTTTACAGTCTACAGAGCGAACAATGGCGCAGAAGGTTGTATCACAGCGAAAAGGGCAATTGAACCGGGAACAGGAAGATCGTGGGGTTTAATCGAGGAAATAAACGATCGATAATCACTAGGCCAGAGCATTACGAGACACGGCCTCGTTTGAGAATTCTCTGTCAAGAGCCGTGTCTCGTGAGTCGTGGGCTCGTCCTCATGCCTGTAGCTTCAAATTCAAATTCATCAGTGGTGCACTACGTAATCCATTATGACATCAGTAGGGGATTGCGAAAACCTTTCTGTAAGGGTCGTGAGGCCAGCGCAAAGCGAGGGTCGATAACTCCGCCCGCAACCACCTCCTGATTTCCGAATAATCCGTCCGGCGGACCGCGGTCCTGTGCCGGTTCTGGAAACTGGAACATCGACAACTGGAACATCGAGACTCTGTTGTTTTCCCAATCCCATTGTTATTGTGCCAGAGCTTCCTTGTTTCACTTTGTGTTCTAATCGGAGTGAAATAATTACTGAACACTTGTTGATCTTTTGCAGGCACAAAATCGGGAAACCGGCGATCTTCCAGGGCGACGAAAAGGTACGGCGAAGGTAAGGTTCCGATCGAACCACAGCGGACCGTCGGACGCATGGCTTATGCAATTGTTGACACAATTATGCTCTCTTGTTCTGCAGTTGATTTCCTTCACCGGCGCGAAAGATGGCTGCTCACACAGCCTCGACCAGCGGGTTTGGTGGCTTCCATGACGCAGCCTCGGAGAGTGGACACTCGGTGGCCAGCGGCAGCACCTTTTCCGGGAAGAAGAAGGGGTACAAAAGCAAAGCGCGGGGAAAGAACGAAGAGGGATTAACGCCTGAACAGGTGCACGAGCTTCGATACATCGGGATTCGTTTTGATACAACCTCAGATGTTCCTTACTTGGACGAAGATGAACCTTCGGTGGCTCAAGCGACGCCTGTGGCCGATACTCACTTTCATGTAAGCGAAATCTAGATCTTATCCGTCCTGTATTCTCGAACAGAAATCCATCGTTCTTCGCCGCATTACTAAACCTAAGTTATGATCCTTCGTAGCTTGCCACACGCAAAGCAGAGAAGGCTCTATCGAGTTACAGGATTCTCATGATGCAAGAAATTCTTGAAATGTTGATGGGCATTGGCGGAAAGTTCGACGGTGAGCTGCTCATTTTCAGTTCGTGTAACTTTCTTGTTCTCCTCAGCTCGGAGATTTGTCACCGTTCGTCTCTTCCTAATCCAATTTGTGCTGTTTTTAGACTTGGGAGCTGAGTTGTTTGCCGTGATGCATTTGATGCGGGCTTTCATGGGAAAGCGCCCTGACTACGCTCCGATCGAAGTCACAGCCTTCCGTATCAGGTTGGCCACGGGAGTGGAACCTGGAATGTTTCATACTTTTCCTTCTCCGCTGTATGTTTTGAAAACTCAGGAAGTAACTTCGACCTCACTGAAACTGAATTTTTTTTCCCCAATTTTAGGCCACTTCCCTTTGGCAAAAGCGCGGACTTCCAAGTGGGACGAAGTGAGCGTCCGTAGATCTCGCCGCGACAGTTATCTAGAAAGGCCTGCAAGTGCAGGAAGTCGTAAACTGTTTAGACTATCTCAGCAGTTTTATCTTTTCCAATTACAGAGGAATTACACGAAATGGAGGAAGACACTTTCGATAAGTTCGACGATGACTTCATCGATATCTTCCGTGGTCTCCTCCTGACGTTCCAGCCGAGAGGTGTTCCCAGAAAGAACTTGTCAAACTACCAGGGCAAGTATCCTTTGGTCATCTGCCAGTCTCACGCGGTCAACAAAGTTGTCATGATGTTCGAGTACCTTCATCAGCGAGCGTTACTGGCTCAGAAAGCCAAACTCCCAAGTAGGTACCTAAGCCAGAACTTCCGACAGGTAGTACACGTGACTCTGACGCTATAGTCTTTCTTTTACAGCTAAAGCACCTGCGGAATTTATCGTTCCAGAGACGGTCCCGCTGAGCTTTTGCGAACTTCGCGCATTCGTATGTCATTTCATGATGTGATGAAGTTTAGAACAATCATAAAAACTCCAAACCGATGAAGTTTGTATTTACATCAAACATGAATACGTTTTCGTAGGATGCGGCGCTCAGACATGTTTTCCGAACTCTAGGTCTGGTAGCGGACGCTCCACAAGACGTCAATGTTGGTCAGGTCAACCAGTAAGTTGCGTGGTTTTCCTTATTCGGAATCCAGTAAAATGTTTGAGCGAGGCCGACTGCGCTTGCAAATATCTACTTCTATCGTTTACTCGTAGTTGCGAGTATCATAAAACAACCAACAAGTTGACCTGCACCACCTACATGGCCACGGACATCTTGGAACAGCTCATGGTCTTCTCCTACTACTGGGGAATTGAGGCGCCGAATCGCTGTGTGGAGGCGTTTCGCTTGGATCGACACCTGGACTTCACCGATATTCGGACAGGGGACCCCAGCCCAACTGTTCCGAAACCAGTACGTGCTTTTTATAACATCAAGGTCCTGCTTATTCTACCAAAGATTTCTAATCAGGAACAAAAGACCAGCGAAACCGGAAGCGTGCCTTGGGCTAGCGACACTGAAGGCGGCTCTCGCAGAACCGACTCTCCCAGCTCGGCCGATAACAACACAGGTTGCTACAAACGCCTTCCTAATCTTTACGCATACGTACCTAAGAACTCAATGGTATGCGATTCTAAAGAATGTGAGAACTTTCTTGTTAACTTTAGACGAGACGAACTCTCAGAAGAGCTCAACCGGAAGCCAGAGCGGACCTTACCGCCTCAAGCCGCGTGCCGTGCAGCTGCAAGCCATGGCACCGCACCCAGTTCGTGTCGGTCGACCAGGTTCTGTGGACGGTACAGGAAGTGTCGTCTCGTCGGCTACTGGTTCGTCCATCAGTCAGCAAGCCAGTGTCCTAGCTAAAGGAATGCGTTCGCGGCTTCCCCAGTCACTGGACTTCCTCAAGCCGAAGAAAGTCGACGGCCAACTGGGACAAGCGGCCAAGAATGGTCCTCCGCAAGAGACACCGCAGACTGTTCCTTCCGTGCCATCCATCAGCGGTTCGAGCATCGGTCGCTCGGTCACACCACAGGAGGACGTTGTGTCGGAGAAAGAGGTTCCCGCGTCAGTGAAGACCGGAGGGTTCTTCGCTGCAGGACGTCGTAGCTCGCGAATGTGAGGATCGTCCCTCGGCTCACACTTGCGTTGTGGCTTACTGCTACTGGACAGTTTCTTCAGCTTTTTTTCTTCTTGAATTCTTAACTGGTCTTTCAGTTTTACAGACTTCGGTGGACCAAAGATGGTCGGTATGCCTGTACAGTTTACCTGTTGACACTTGACAGTACAGTAATAGAAGATTCTGATTGAATTTCTTGTGTTATCCTTGTCTGTTTTCCGTAATTCTGGCAGATTGCGAACAGACCGATTATTACCGAAGAACCGATCCATGTCTCTTAGTTTTGTTTTTCCTGTTAGAACAGTTGACTGTACAACACGAACAGCGCATACATTAGTCCTCCTCACGACAGGCCGTAAAACTCCGTTGGTTGTGTTGATCTTGAAAGTGGATTACGACGTTTCGCTTTCAAGATAAGCAGCCCTCGAGTGGCTTATCTTGAAAGCGAAAACGGATTATTCTCTGCACACTTGACTCAAAATTTCAAATTTTCATTTTCAGCTAATCTCTGTCTGCACAGTGCTTCACGTTGCGAGATATCGTTTCACGTATGGGCTTCTTGATACCTATTAGTGTCGGGGATATCGACAGACAGAGATTAGCCAGAAAGAAAACCATGAATTTCAGCCTAGGCAGGAGGCAAAGTTTGCCTACAAACCTACCCCGCAAAACTTGCGCATTTCCGCTCCCGTTTCCGAGACTTTGGAAAAACGCAATTTTGCCTCACGACTAATTTCCGTTGATCAAGCAAACTCAAACTTTAAATCAACCCTTTGCAGCATAAACAGCTCGTCGTGAGGAGGACTATTATATGGAAGTTTTACTGCTACTGAATACTATAAGTTTCGAAGGGTCGATGTCAAGGAACTACAGTGCACTGACATACGTAAGCGTTATGCCAACACTACTTCCACAAAGTACCAACTAGGACCACCAGATCATTGTGCCAACAGAAGCAGAGCAGGGAAAGGGGATACCGTCATTCACAGAATGAGCACTGAAGAAAGCTTAACTAACAGTTAGATGCTACTATTTAGACCATGTCTAATCGACTTCCTCGATGGTTGGGCCATCACCACCGCCACCATTACGCTGGCGACCTCCAGCTCCCGGTGCTCCTCCAGCTGTTCCACCGCCGCCACCATGCAACTTGGCCATGATGGGCGAGCAAGTCTTCTGTACTTCCTGCAGCTTGTACTGACACTCTTCCCTTTCCGCCAGACTATTGTTCTCCAGCCACGACAGAGTCTCCTTGCACTTGTTCAGTACCTGATCCTTCTCCGAACTGGATAGCTTGTCTCCGTGCTCCTCTGTGGCTTGTTTGACTTGGAAGACGTAGGCTTCCAGTTCGTTGCGTGCAGCGACCCGGTCTCGCTGCTTGGCATCTTCGTCGGCGTACTTCTCGGCTTCCTTGACCATGCGATCGATGTCGTCCTTGGAGAGACGGCCCTTCTCGTTAGTGATGCGAATCTTCTCGGCCTTGCCAGTGCTCTTGTCTTCGGCCGATACGTTGAGGATGCCGTTGGCGTCAATGTCGAAGGTGACTTCGATCTTGGGCACGCCGCGAGGTGCCGGCGGAATACCGTTCAGGTCAAATCTGCCCAACAGATGGTTGTCTTTCGTCATGGCTCGCTCACCTTCGAAGACCTGGATGGTCACGGCTGGCTGGTTGTCAGCGTACGTGGTGAAGACTTGCGAAGTCTTTGTCGGTATCCTTGTATTTCTTTCCACGAGCTTGGTAAAGACTCCACCTGAAAGAATAGAACCTTATTCAACCAACCATATCCTATACAGAACCTAGCGATGCGATGGTACGTCGGAGAATGAGCCAGACATGATCGATAACTCAGGTGGCGCACGCTGCCCAAGTTATTGGCTGCTTGTGTGCGCTACTTGAGGAAACCATCCTCATCAAGTCATTTGCCGACTTTCCGGGTTTTGAACATGGAAATCAATAACGTACCTGCTGTTTCGAGACCCAGCGACAGAGGAGCCACATCAACCAGAAGGACATCTTTGATTTCTTTGGACATGTCGCCGCTGAGAATGGCTGCTTGGACAGCGGCTCCATACGCGACGGCTTCATCTGGGTTGATGGAACCGTTGAGCTCTTTACCGTTGAAGAAATCCTTCAGCAGCTTCTGGACTTTGGGGATACGAGTGCTGCCACCAACTAGGACAATTTCTTGGATGTCGGACTTGGAGATCTTGGCGTCTGTCAGGGCTTTCTCAACGGGCTGCAGAGTTCCGCGGAAGAGATCGGAGCACAGTTCTTCAAAGCGAGCTCGGGTGATCTTGCTGTAGAAGTCCACACCTTCATGAAGAGAATCAATCTCCAGGGAGGCTTCTGTGCTCGAGGACAAGGTGCGTTTGGCTCGTTCACAAGCTGTGCGCAGACGGCGGAGTGCTCGAACGTTGGTCTTCAAGTCCTTCTTGTATTTTCGCTGGAACTCTTCGACAAAATAGTTGACCTGAAAATACAGTCGATATCTGAATATTGTACCGAGAACACAAAGACGAAAGGCAACAGGGAAAGCAAAAATGTACAAGATCGGTATTCCAAATGACGCATGCTTCCAGCCACTAACAGTTAGAATCTGCGCCACTCGAGGTAACGATCTCAATGCTGTAAGCTGTGATTCCGAAAAAAACCTCTTACCATTCGATTGTCAAAGTCTTCGCCACCCAAATGCGTATCTCCAGCTGTAGATCGGACTTCGAACATAGATCCTTCCGACACTGTAAGGATACTGACATCGAATGTTCCGCCGCCCAGGTCGAAAATGAGGATGTTTTGCTCGCCCGACATCTTCTTGTCCAGTCCATAGGCCAAAGCGGCAGCTGTGGGTTCGTTGATGATTCGAAGGACGTTCAGGCCGGCAATCTTTCCGGCATCCTTTGTGGCTTGACGCTGAGAGTCGTTGAAGTAGGCCGGAACAGTAATGACAGCATCCGTCACCTTTTAAAAAATAAATAAGGATGAAACGACGGTACTACGGGAAGAAAAACTGAAATATCTTAGCTCGGAATAGAGAAGCGTCCTTACCTTTCCACCCAAATAGGCCTCCGCAGTTTCCTTCATCTTGCCAAGGACCATCGCACTAATTTCTTCCGGGTTGAAGCTCTTCTTTTCTCCTTTGAATTCGACTTCGATCTTGGGCTTCCCTCCAGAAGAGGTGACTTTGAAGGGCCAGTGTTTCATGTCGGACTGCACTGTAGGGTCGTCGAAACGGCGTCCGATAAGTCGCTTGGCGTCAAAGACGGTGTTTTGTGCGTTCATGGCTACCTGGTTCTTGGCAGCGTCTCCCACCAGGCGTTCCGTATCGGTAAAGGCGACATAGCTGGGTGTTGTGCGATTCCCTTGATCATTGGCGATGATCTCCACTTTGCCATGTTGAAAAACACCCACACAACTGTAGGTCGTTCCCAGATCAATCCCTACGGCAGGAATTTTCATGGTTCTTCAGTATTCAGAAAAACAAAAAGTAACACTTGAGAGAGTAATCGAGAGTCGCAAACAGATTGCAAAGCGATTGATTCGAAATAAAGTTTTCGTTGACTGTCGGTTGAGCCACTTTATATAGTCTGCCATACTCGTTCCAGCACTGCCAAGGCGGGTGGGGAAATGCGCCGAGGCCTCTCAAACTGCCACGATTGATCGAGAAATTTCCATTCGAGGTATAACATTGTCTGGCTCCCATTGATTCGTTGACCAGCTGCAATACACAAGCATGACTAGGAGTCTGGGTACTGTACAGTGTACGACAAAATTAACCGTTAAGAATGGGCGTAACACTCCAGCTGAGCTTACGACTCAATGAGAATCAGGTTTTGCTGCATGCACAAATTTCATTGGCTTTAACCATCTGGTTCCATACACCCATTTTTAACGGTTTAACGTACACTGTAGCGCATGCTCTCAGCCACTGACAATGGACACGTCCGCCAGTTGAGAAAACGATCATTTTCAGTCCATTTGACGTCCCTGACTGCCTGTTACATCCAGTGCGTTTCATTGCTCGAGGAGCGAAACTAAAGAGCTACCGCAGCAGGCTGGGGTATCTGACCTCTAGCCCTCCAGAAGACCCTAGTTCAGATGCGAGAGATCTCACGGCAGAGAAAAATGAAACCACTAGCATACGTATCGGAATCGGCGTCAAAAGTTGTCCTGGGTGGCATGTTTTTAAATGATTGGTGAATTTGGAGTTGTTGGTCACGTGATGTGCAATATCTCGCTTCAAGAGCATTTTCATCCCTGAACATGTATGGCTCATTCGAAAGAGCGTGTCGATTTGAGTGGAAAGGAACTGTTTTTTCCGTGTTGCAAGAAATCAATTTTATTCCCGACTTTCCAAGGAGGGTTAGAGGTAAATAGAGGTGAATTGATTTAAACGACAGCTCTCACTCCTGCAAGTCCAGGAAACCAATAGGGTTGATATGGCGCTGCTTATAGAGGAAGGAACCCTAATGTAATGTATCCCTGCCCGGTCTTCCATTTAGATTTTCTCCCACTTGAGATTGAAAATGCCGACTCAGTACAAGAGCGTAGTTTCAACTGAAATCGGGGAAACCAAGTGGAAGACCGTACGTATAGACCTACTGCCGGGATACATTTCCTTACTTCGCTCCACATGCTTTGTTCAATTCAGTAAGAAGTTTGGTTAAAGAATTCTGCAATGTCAGCATTATCAGCTACGCAGAGTTAGATCAGCAAACAAAAAAAAACATTGCTCCACTCGTATTGGTTCGACATCTGGTTCAGATTTTACATGTTGGTTCGACCAACTGCACACGGCGGATTTCAACCTAAGGTGGAAACCAAGCAGACCAAAGGTCGAACCAAATGAGCAGTGGCCAGTGGGCAGGGTAGATCAGTAAGGCGGGGCTAGTTAAAAAAGTATGGAGCAGGAACAAAGATAAAATTATGTTTGATCGGCCAACCAAGATTGTCCAAGTCAGAGGCTTTATTAGCTGATTGGTCATTTGCGCCTATTCTTCAACTTCATACCCCGCTCTATATGATGTCATCGGGCCACAACTTTCTGTTCTACTCTGCCCACTGTTCAAATAGATCAATTGGTTCGACCGAAGCTTGTCTAATCCACTCTGAACAACTGAAACCAAAATCAGTGTGCCTTCGATGTGCTACTTTAGCGATATTCCCGCCCGTAACGAACAGGAAAATTTGACAAAATCAGTTAGATCGGAACAAGCTTGAGAAAGTACAAGAGTTATGATACACTCGATTTCGCACGATAGCGCTTTTTATTGCGAAGGAAAGCCCAGGCAATTTCGTCCATCAACTTGTCGTCAGGAGAAGCGACATTGTTCTTCTTGCAAAAGTTGACCACTCGCTCTGCAACAAAATGGAAGCATAAAAACCAGATAGGTGTCCAAGAACCAGCTAACACTTCGGATAATCCTCTGCGCTTCGGTATGAAGCCAAGTGAAATCAGTAAAACGAAAGCACTCTACCTTTAATCTCGTTGAAGAGGTCCTCTTGCTCCATTTTGAAGGTCCGAGATCCTTCTCGGGCATACCGCAACATGGCCTCCTCTCCAATGGAACGACAAATTGCTCTTCGCAAAAGGTGCGTCCAGGCCGGACTTCCTTGTCCTAGTCGCCCGGAAACTTTTCCACCTTTACCTTTTCTCTCCGGAAGATTCAGCATGGTCCGCGATTCTCCTTCAATCCGATCCTGAAACAGAGACATCTTTTCGCAACATAACTCATAAACACAAAGGGGAGCAAGGCAAACAACACGTTCGTTATCTTTAGTGGCGCACCGCTGCAGCCAATATCATCGAAAACGTGCGCCACTTAAGGCACAACCTTGTACGTCATGTTTGCTCCCATAGACTAAGTTTTAGACAGGAACGTATCCCCTACCCAGTCGATCATTCCAGGTCCACCACTTGCCGGTTTCCGACTTGAGGATCGCGATCCGTCTGATACTGTCGTAGCCTGACTGTCCAAACCATTGCTATCTGTTCCTTCCGGTTCTTGCTCGGGTTCAGGTTCGGGCTCTGTTTCGGCTTCGGCAAATTCTTCAGAATACTCGCCCGTCAATTCTTCGCCATTCTCGGACTGAACTTCGACTGCTTGCTCCTCTGTCTCTTGAACGTGAATCAGGGTGACGGATCCTAGTGCCTCACCTTCCGTCGAATCCACTGTTACAATCTGACCAAGCTGGTTTCCTACGAGCGAGTGCTGATATCAATGAGGTTCGAAGTACAGTCTATAAGTTAGTTTACCGTGTTCGTCATGGATGATTAGTCCCTCGGGTAAGTTACCCAGCTGCGACTGTAATCTGTTGGGCGTTTCCGATTTGCGCCTCTTGTTTCCACCGGAAGTACATTCGAGGTTGAGAGCGATTGCGGAAGCAGAGCTGGATTTGCCGCCACTGCCAAACCCTGGTCCAAGTTTGCAGTGCTGCTCCAGACGTGCTATACGGTTGGATATCTTTCTCTGCTCTCCTTCTTGATATGAGAGCCGCTTCTCCACGCGAGTCATGAAGCTTAGCATAGTATCGTGCAGGACATCCACTTGCTTCCGCACGTTGACGAGTTCGTTGCGGAGAAATGCATCGTCGTACCTAGTGCGGAGGTTCGGATCCAGCGCGTTCAGTGTATCCTAAATAACACACAGGATCATCGACACAACTGTACCTCTGATCACCTATCAAGGATAAACTTAGTTTGTTACTTTACGTCTGTCTTTACTTACCTTCGAATAGCTCGCAGTGGTCATCTTGGAAGATCTGGCGGCTGGCGTTCGACAAGTTCCTCCGGAAGGGGAACCGAAGGATCTTCGTTGGTTCGATACCTGGAACAACAGGATACAACTTCGTTTGATTGTTGATTAGCGTAGCAGCATTTTTCGACTTCGGCCCGTCTGGCTTCGCACCTTCTCATCAGCCTTTACTTCTCTCTGCAGTGAGCTTCGTTCTTCCGGGATCGTTCCTGAGGTAATCTGATGACTAACGTCTGACGAGGAATTTTGAAAGCGGAGGTCGACGAGGAACAGCGCGACGGTTCCTTTGCGTTCAGAACCTCGAACAGATATCTTAAACGCCGTTAAACGTGTTCAGGACTTCAGGTCATTACGTTTGCCCCTGGGGTATGGGCGTGCCGGCGTGCCCGGTTAAGGTGAGTGCGTGTTGCCAGTCCGTGGCCGTGCCTGACCGCCCTTGGCCAAGGGACTACACAGGCCAGCTCGTCCAATTCCACATTCCAGCTGGAAAATCCGGTGGAGCAAGGTCGATTGCCGTAACAACTGAGTGGCATCCCAGCTCCAGTTCGACCGACTGCAATTCGCAGTGCTCACTTGAAAAAGTTCATCTTCGCTGCCATTTTGTTTCTCCTAGTTTTGCCGAGTTACGAGTGTATGCCTTCGCAGCCTTCGCCCATTTTATCCTTCATGTGTTGTCATCTCGACTAGGAATTTATCTATTGGGGACCGATAGTCACGGTAGTGGGGACGGGATTTCGTGATTTCTTGAGGTAGGCAAGGACCTGAACGATCATCATCGGATCCACAATCTTTTACTTCTTTCTGATAGTCAGAACTCACATTGAATTGTATGGGGTTCTGAATGTGTACTAAACGGCATTTTTCTGATTTGCAGATTTTTCATAACGTAAATCTTGCTGAAGTAGCGCCGGGAAGACAAGTTTTCAGGCTGATTTTCTGATCATCATTTTTCAAGAAGTTTTGTGACGAAATTGCTAGCGGATTTCACAAAATTTTCTGAAAGAGAATGGCTTACGCGAACGGTTCATCGAATGGCATTAAGATGGAGAATGGTTCCAGTGGTGATCAGATAACTGAGGATCCTATTGATAAACGGTAATTTTTCTATTCTTCATTCGAATATTATTAGTTTTCCGTTTGGTATTCGGTTGATTGGTGATTGAGTGGTTGGTAAGTAACAATTCCACTCTTCAAAAGCTGGGTCAGTGTCACATGCGGATCCGTATCCTGCTTCACAAAACGACATCCGGGTGGCTGAAAACAAGGATGAGCGACCGACGATGGTAACTATCAGCATATCAGGTTACGTTAATGTGGATACAACACGGTGAATCTTTTGTCGGATTTTCCAGTCGATTTGTCAAGGATGTTGTTGAAGATTTTCCTAAAGTCAACAGATCAGCGAGTTTCATGGATTCTTCTGACAGTTTTCGTCTTGGAGAAATTTGCCACCATTGACATTGATTGTCTTTCTCAGTGTTTCCCGATTCGATTGCCAAGTTTCCATCAAGCTTTCGTCCTCAGCGATTTTCCCAGCTTTTATTTCAGCGATTCACCGTTTTCTTTTCGTTTTCAGATTTTATACGAGCTGTGAGTCATTTTGGTCGTAGTCCTACTTGTCTAACGTTCGTTTCTCTATCCTGCAGAAAAGCCTTCGTCGGGGGATTGACGCCCGATACTACAGAAGAAGACCTCAAGACGTACTTCGGAACGTACGGTGAAGTGCAACATGCCGTCGTCAAAAGAGACCCGGCCAGCGGACGATCTCGGTGCTTCGCGTTTGTCACATTCGCTTACGCCGATGGTCTCACAAAGGTTTGTCGAGTTGAATAAAGAGTTATTTTGGTTTTGCTGAGTTAGGATGCAGTGATTCTGATACTCGGTTTACTTTGCAGTGCTGTCAGCAAAGCACCCACACACTCAAGGGCAAGAAGATCGACCCCAAGCCTGCTGAACCTCGTCCTGGTGATGAGCAAGTCACGAAAATCTTCGTTGGTGGTATCGATACTTCCATGGAGGAGGAGGAACTCAAAGCTCATTTCGAGAAACACGGCAGAGTAAGTTGTCTCTGGCGTCTGAAGACTTCAGAATTACGGAAGAGAGGCGGTGCTCATTTCTGGGAAGAGAAGTAGTATAGAACGAAACGTGGAACACTCTTCGCTTCGTTTTCAGGTTAAGAATATCGAGTGGCCGAAGGACAGGTTACGGGACGGAGCTAAGAAAAATTTCGCTTTTGTCGAGTTCGAAGACGCAAAAGTGGTGGAAGAACTGGTGAAGATACCCAAGCAGCAAGTTGGCAGTCGACAGGTACTTTCGGTTAATTTGAGAGCTTTGGAGTTGGAATTTCCACGCAGAGAAAGCTTAAAGCTGAACATGACGTCCGTTCTTCTTTACAGTGTGACATAAGAAAGGCAGTTCCAGCCCAGCAAAAGCAACCACATCAATACCACGCGCAGGCCGATCCTTATGGTTCTGCTTACGGTGGATACAGTTCGTACGGAGCGGGTGCCTACGGTGGTGGTTATGGCGCCGCTGCTGCTTACGATCCCACCTACGCCAGCTACTATGCGTCCCAGGGATACGATCAGAGTGCGTATGCGGGGTACGCAGCTGCTGATCCAAACGCTGCAGCCACGGCCGCCTACGCTGGATATCCCGGGTACGACCAGTATGGTAACTACGACTACTCACAAGCTGGCTACGGAGCTGCCGATCCCAACGCAGCCTATGGAGCTTCTGCAGGTAAGCTCACGTTGAAACGCACTGTAATAATGATGAACTTGGAAGTATTGATGAAAACTCTTTCACGGCACGGCACTCTTCGGCGCAGTCTTTCAGACTCTAGGACGTGCCCGAAATGGTTTCTCTTGCGCAGTCCTTCGCGATGTTAGAAATCTAACTTATGCGGTGTTGTCGTAGGTTATGCCGCGCGAGGTGCTGTCAGACCACGAGGAGGTGGCCCGATGACTCGTGGAGCTACTCGACCAGGAGGTTTCGCAGGAGCTGGAGCGCGAGGAGCGTCCAGAGGCTACCATCCTTACCGTCGTGCTTAGACTCAGTATAGTTCATTTCATTGGTCTTACAGCCCCTTTCTCGCTGTTGCGAGGTCCCGTTCTTGAAGTCGAACGTTGTCTATCCTTTTTCTTGTTGGTTCTAACGGGGGTATTGTTAGATCACGGCAAAGACTTCGTCGATGGAATTTGCAGTTCACTTACGAGTACTGTTTCAATTTGGTTGTTGTTATTCGTGAGTGCAGATTGTACATTTCACTCCTTCAGCTTCATTCACGTGTGGCATTCTAGGACGCTAAGACATGGTCATTTTTTGTTAGTGAATATCGTCGAGTGAATATCGTCGATTTTTTTAGTGACCATGAAAATTAACTGCGAAACCAACAAGACAGAAAAGTTGATAATCAGGAAATTCCCATATACAGATAAAATATTAAAACTATCACAAGCTTTCAAAACTCCCAGACCAAGAAGCATTCCACCGCCTTCAAGGCATACTTTTACGGTATATTCTACTTTAATTCGGACATTTTTTTTTCTAGCTCATCATTCAGCAGCTTAATGTCTTTCTCAACTTCCGGGTCTTTGCTTTTCTTTGCAGAGTCCATTGCTTTCTCCGCTGCTTCTCTGGCTGATTTTACATCTCCATTTTGGGCATAGATCTGAGCTAAGTTCAGGTAGAAATGGCTCAGACTCCAATGCTCCGATGTGACAGCCAACTTGATCGTTTCTGTCGCGACAGCAATCGCATCTTCTATCCTATTCTGCCAGCTATACAGGGTGGATAGGTTCGAAGCTAACGTCTGATACGCTTCCGACCCTGTCTGTCCTAACTGTTGAACCTTCTCGAGACCCATTTCGATCAAGTCGGCAGCTTCGAGGACGGAGTCTTCGGCCTTGTCTTCAAACGAAAGGAGGAACTCACTTCCCCACTGAATCACTTTCAGGAAAAGATCAACTACTTCCTCCTTCTTTTCCTCAGTGAGGTTGGACATGGAAGTTTCTAGCTTCTGAAGACAGAAATCAAAACCTGCTTTCGCTTTTTCGTACTGATCTGTCAAGCCATATATTCGCGCGAGCTTCGCGGACACCTCGATGATGCCTTCAGAGTCTTGTGGTTTCCCCAAAGCCAGTTCGCGCTTGATGACTTCCTTGAAGACTGTCTCGGCTTGTTCATACTTTTGCTGCTCGAAGTAAAGGTTGGCGAGAAGGTCCAGAATGTACACTTCACCTTGAAGACAAACCCTTAGACGCAACCGGAAAAAAGAAGAGCTCCATTCTAAGCTTAGTATCTTACCTCTTTGCTCACCAATCTGACGTGCACCAGCAAGAGCCAGGTGGAGGATATCCTCTGCCTCTTTAAACTTTTCGTCCCGTAGAAATAGTATGCCGCGTTTGATGTTGAGAATCATCTCGTCATGAAGCTGCTTCCGCTGGCCCTGAAAAACAGTCCAGTTACGTAGTATGAATATACAGTGCCATGTTGTCTTTCACTTCCGGTGCTATACTTCGCTGATGACAGGGGTGTTCGTCGACAAAAGTATAGCTTCACCAATACTGCCGTATAGCAGAGCTCGTCCTGACCATGATTGTGTATTGGGTTTGGCAACGTTGCGGCTTCCTAGATACCTTCGCCATCGGTGAAGTCCATTCCTCTTCATGGGGCTGTCAACTACCACCTATGGACAGACAGCAGTCAGTGCGCACGGAGTTCTCATTTACATAAAGGCATCACTTACACGATTCATTGACCTGTGGAAGATCCTTTCTGTAAGTTGTCGCACAGCAGTAGGAAGTTCTAGACCATCGGCATGACGACAACTGGACATAACGGAGCGAAAGATACCCCGTCCAACACTCATGATGAGCTGTCGGATCCCCCGATGTCGGCCGGCGTAAGCTCACTATCAAAAACCGATCCTCACGGCTGTGCAGAACACAGAAGATTTTGGATGATACGAGCTGGTAAGAACGATGAAGGAGACCCGGAAGATGGATGAGAAAGGAAGATGCATCATACATCACTTCCGGTCCACTTTCAATCAACAATCAAGGTACTCGGCCCTATAAACATCCCGATCAGTGATGTGGATTGTGAAAACTAGAATGTGGACTGGATAGTCGAATTTGCATTGCGAGAGCGCCACCTATAGGCCTGCTCAGTAGCGCACAGAATAGTCCTCCTCGCGACGAGCTGTTTATGTTGCAAACGGTTGATTTAAAGTTTGAGTTTACTTGATCAACGGAAATTAGTCGTGAGTGAGGCAAAATCGCGTTTTTCCAAAGTCTCGGAAACGGGAGCGGAAATGCGCAAGTTTTGCGGGGTAGGTTTGTAGGCAAACTTTGCCTCCTGCCTAGGCTGAAATTCATGGTTTTCTTTCTGGCTAATCTCTGTCTGTCGATATCCCCGACACTAATAGGTATCAAGAAGCCCATACGTGAAACGATATCTCGCAACGTGAAGCACTGTGCAGACAGAGATTAGCTGAAAATGAAAATTTGAAATTTTGAGTCAAGTGTGCAGAGAATAATCCGTTTTCGCTTTCAAGATAAGCCACTCGAGGGCTGCTTATCTTGAAAGCGAAACGTCGTAATCCACTTTCAAGATCAACACAATCAACGGAGTTTTACGGCCTGTCGTGAGGAGGGCTAATGAATCATAGACCGCTTGAGTCATTGTACAGCCCGCCCAAGTCAACTTGCAGCCACTCATTTTAGCAAAGCTGGCTGCCTCCTGGAAAAGTTATCGTCATTTTTCGGTCCGTTTTCGAAAAATTGTTTTTCAGTTTTCCGTTGGCATCTCGCGGTACGGTTGCCCTGAACAATTGAAACAAACGTTGAACAAAAGGAGAAGTGGCTGGAAGCGCAAATCAACCGTTCTGGAAAACAGTTAGAAATTTTGCTGAAAACGAGTTCTCCCGGCAAAACGGCCATATTCGACGGTTTTAAATCGTTTGTCAAGTTCGCTTGCACCTTTTCTGGTCTTTCTCGATTCTTTTCGGCTATTAGAATCGTTACATGTTTGTTTACATCAATGTCAGAATAAGAACTCAAGCATGAAATTTTTTAGACTGCGATTGACCCCTGGCTGTATGTCTTCCCGACCGGAAGTGATACTAGTCAAGTTTTTCCAATAGCTTGTCACCATAACTGAATGAATCATAGCTCAGTTGAAGCAGCTTGCACAGTTGTGTGGAGAAAGGGGAAGCACTAACGGGAATGTACAGTAGCATTCTGAAATATTCCTCGTCGAAATCCCAGGTGGTAGCAAGTTGGCTTGGGCAGGGTGTAATAGTAGAAAGCTGTTCAGCCATTCTAATCTAAGCCCCTAAATTGGGGCAAAATATAGCGGAAGATCAAAGGGACGGTTTTTGACATGTCGTAGCTGAAAATGTGGACCTCTTGGCTGATCGCGAAGTGGTGTGGAAGTACGTTCTCCTGGACGAGAGCGTCTTCATCAAATGTTCCAGCACCACCCGTAAAGCTGACTAAAGCAAGGTAATGCGCTCGATCTTGCATCTCGACGCCGGTCAAAGATTCTTCCGCTTTTCGTTTTCTTTGCCGCTTGTCATCGAGACTGAGTCGGCCAGCTTCTGTTTCGGCTTCTGTTTCACTTCCGTTTTTCCGCAACCTGTACTTCCGGTTCCCGTGTTAGCGTGTGGCTTCACTGTCGTAGATGACGGTCCCTTTCCGGTGACTGGCTACTATGGAGCTGATGTTCGCGGTCTCGACGTTGTCCATAGTCGCAATCATGCCATCGTTGGTTCCTTCCGTGTTCTGCTCGACTTTCTCGACCATTACGACTGCTGCGACGTTCGTTCGTCTTGGCGACTCTCTCGACCGAAGGGCACACCAAACTTTTTTCCAAACCGAAAATTGTTTAGTCACTTGGTTGGTTCAGAGGGGTGGTCCTGTCACTCTAACTAGGTAGCTGACAAGATGCATGGTTTTCATCAAACGCCGGTTTTTGCCTCCATGAGAAACAAGCAACAGCTCCACTCCGACCGAACAGTGGAGCTGTTTTTGACCTTTCGATCCTTGGTGTCAAAATAACGATAGAAGCTGCATCTCTGCGTTTAAAACCCAAAGTTCGACTGAGGTTTGGCCGCGAAGCGACGCCAGGCCACCGGACGACTCGATTGACACAGCCTGGCCTAGCATCAGGTTCGGACACTTTACCTTGCGTGTGACAGAATGTTTTGAGAACGTGTTCGCCATGCGGAATAGCGTGGTTGAGACGTGACTAGCATTGCTCTCCATAACACAGTTCCCGATTCGGAGCAGGTGGGAAGCGATTTGCCGATACTAGGCAAGTAGGCCTCACGCTACAGCCTGAAATATAGTGGCCCTGGATCGGAATGCGGAAGTTATATTCCGCCCATGGGGAAGAGTTGCTTTCTTCGAGTAATCGAGTTCGATGCGTACCAGGTCCAGGTGACGTGTTTTTCATTCCCATCAGGCATCAGCCATCATCTGGATTTAAAGGTCCGACTTTGGTTGAGCTTTGTCATGTGGTTATTGACGATGTCGATCTCACGTTCGAAGTTTTGTTAAAGTATTAAGCTCATGGCGGACCTCGACAGCAAGTGGCATGAAAGACCTTCCAAGTCGCGAGTAATAAAGTGAAGAAAGCTGTTGGCTCCCTCAATGGCCGCTCTGCAACCGTTTTCAGCGTTCGTGAACAACACTCGTACACAATGGTCTTTAACTGTCGCTTCGGGCTAACGAATTTCTCTGATTTCAGGTTTTCTGATCTATATGCTCGCAATAAATTCTTTTTCAAAAGTGCACGTTTCCGACGAAAATCCAAGTGGGTACTTTCTTCTGTTGCAAGTTTCTCTCGCACTGTAATTGTACGATAGAACTTTTGGACACGCGCCATATGTCGGCTTAGCTTCTAACGAAGCTCCGCCAGAGAAAGCCGCTATAGCCATATATAATCATTATCTTTGCGGCGTTATCAGCTTTACGATTTCGAATTCGCCCTAATTTCTATCGTCTTCTCACTAGGTTTCAGATAACTACTGTAAGCACGCTCTACAACCAACTGCAAGCGGGCTCGACGCGAGCGTTTCTTGGCTGTCTTGAGTTTATCTCCGTCTCAAGGCGCTGGAACTCAAGGTAGGTCCGCGTCTCCAGTATTTGTTTATGGCCTATTTGGAATATTTCCACGTTTGATAGGCTAGATGGCGATAAATCGAAAAGTGAAAAGAGCGTGATATGTATGAGTCAAGCTTGCTTAGGTTTTTGATGGATCGTACCTGAGACGTTATGGGTTTAGTGTATCTAAACGAAGTCCATCTGGTACAGCGAAGACATGTTGGCGACCCATCCTTCTTCTTGGCATTACCCGATCCTTCGAGCATGTAGACTTAGAAAACAACCAATAAATTTTCGCCTTTCTCCAACCGTCAATCGGGTTCACTCCTCTGAAACTTCGTTTCGGACACGGACTACAGATAATCGGAGTCTCTCAGGGAAACCCACGCCGCCAGGATGCCTTCCGGTTAGTATCGTGCAAAACATAGAAGCTATCGCTTTGATTTCGGGCTGAGGCTATTTTGGGGTCTTCAACTGATCTGATTTAACACTAGGTGACGTGCAATTATGATCTGGTTGATCAACGAATCTCATTTGCAGATTTCAAGGCTGGCTCCCGGGAAACCCTCCACGACAGCGATGTCCGGCCGCTGTTTTGCGAGATGCTGGAACTTCGCCCTGGCCAGTCGGTGTGGAGAGAAACTGCGAGGTATGCCTGATGCACGGTCCGAGCTCAAGCTGTGTATATTGGCTGTATTCTGGGTAATATAGATGGGTAAAGTTCGAAGAGGATGTGGAAGAGCACGGCAACAGGTGGTCGAAACCCTTCGTGGCTTCTTTGTCACTTCACGCGTTGATGGAGCTACGAAACGGTCTCTCCAACAGCTCGTTGCTGTTGGAGATGGAGACCGGGTCCCTGGTCGAGATGTGGAACATTCTGGTCAACAGCTGGGTCCAGACCGGCCAGATTCCGGGAAGCTTTCACGAAGCACTGGTGGCGACCTTACTGCAGCCGTATCGACATCAGCACCAACAGAGACTGAAGAAGAAAAGCGTCGACACCTTGGAGACCCATGACAGTGAGGTAAAAGACAAAGACACGCGAGCTATGAGTGTGGCTTCCGTTGATTCTGTGGCTTCTATGAGCTCGCTGGCTACACTAACCGACGATGATCTGGGAACCGAGAACTCCAAGGTTTGCACTAACACTAACTAACTGCATTAACCTCAACACGCTTTCTAACAGCTCACTAACCGGAAAGAACCATTTTTGAACTGGCAAACTCTACGATAACATTTGAATATGCGGATTGATTTGGTTAGCCAAACAAGCGGTTCCTGAAGAAGCTGACTTCCGGTTCGGAAGCCGCCGCTATTCTGTGTGCTGAGTTGGAGTTTATTCGTCGGCCACTCTATGGGTTCATCAAGATGCGAGAAGCCATCCCGTTCAGGAACCTCACGGAGGTGAAGGTGCCGGTACGATACGTCTTCGTGGCACTGACGCCCAAGACCCAAGGCAATAAAGTTAGGGAGCTCGGAAGAACCATGGGGACGCTGTTTTCCGACGAAGTAAGAAAGTGGAGTCTGTCTCAAGTTTCTTCTGCTTTTATGTCTGATCAATTTGAAATTAAACGCTATTTGTTGGCAGCTTTTCCAGCATGCAGTCTTTCGAGCGGCCAATCGAGAGGACTTACTGGCGGCTGTCGACGACTTTATGGGTTCGTCGACGGTGCTGCCGCCTGGTGAATGGAACCCGGAAATTCGCATTGAACCTCCGACGCAGATTCCCACCACGGAAGCTCGACAACTGGAAAAGCGCTTGCGTCAAGGCTATGATGAGGAACAAGCGGAGATTCTGCACGAAAGTCACGGCGCAGACATCCGAAGAACCGGCAGGTAAGAAGACAAAAAGCAACGAAATGGAGAAAAAGGTAGTATAGACTGATTTCCGATTTTAGGTTTTGCGGAGGCATCATCGACGACTGCAAACGCAAAGCCAAGTTCTACGTGGCCGACTTCAGGGATGCTTTCCACATTCAGAGTATTGCCTCCATCATTTTCTTGTACTTCGCTTCGATGACGCCACTGGTTACTTTTGGAGGACTGATGAGTACCCTGCTGAAAGGAAGAATGGTAAGCAGTAAATCGAATTTCGCTTTCGGTTTTGATTTACATCTTTCACTAAACAGAAATGGTATCTTCTTTTTGCTTAGGGAGCAATGGAAACAATTCTTGGACGAGCCATATCCGGAGTCTTCTGGTCCTTCACTGCCGGTCAGCCAATGGTCATCCTTGGTAGTACCGGTCCTATCCTGGTGTTCGAAGTCATCATCTTCAACTTGTGCGAGTAAGTTCTTTAAACGACCATGACTACCGGTTCTTAACGTAATTTTACCACACAACTGTAAACGCAGGACAAGAAATTATGGCCAGACGGAAAAGACGGCAAAATGAAAATTGAAGCGTAGGAAACTGTCGGAAAGTGCATTCATGTGAAACAGCCGGGTACGCACATGCTTCCGTACCGCCCTGGCGAAAAGGCCTGGTCCATAAATACTGGCCTATAATTTCTCGTCGTGCGTGTACTGAAGTTAGAACTTGTAAACAAAGCAGCTAGCTTTTCTGTTCTTTATGCTATCAGTATAACGGTGAATAACAGTTTATGATTCTAGGCAATGGGGTATAGAATACTTGGGATTCCGCGTATGGATTGGTATATGGTCAGGCGTCATTTTACTGTTCATGGTCGCGTTCGATTCGAGTTATTTGGTAAGCGGATACTTCACCAAGGGAAGCTTTCTTTTCAATCAGAAAAGTATCATTTGTAGGTTGGCTACATCACTCGTTTCACCGAAGAAAGTTTCGCCGCCTTGGTGTCGGCTATCTTCGTGTACGAGGCCATTAAGAAGTGCCTGCATATTGCCGAAGAGAGACCGATAAGGACGAACCCGGCCATCAATCCTGATAACTCTCACCTGTGTGACTGCCTGACACCCGAGAACGATACCATACCCTTCAGTGATAACTTCACCCGCTTGAACTGCTCAGCGTGGAACGGGACTTTGACTGGCCCAGGTTGCAAGACGCCCGTCTATGTCCCGGACGCGTTTCTGCTGTCCCTCTGCCTCTTCTTCGGCACCTTCATCATGTCCAGGCTCCTGAAAGGACTTCGAACTTCCGGTTACTTCCCAACACGAGTTCGATCGATCATCAGCGACTTCGCGGTCATCATCAGTATCGCCACATTCGTCTTGATTGACTACAGTCTTGGGCTTCCGACACCTAAGCTGTGGGTCCCCAATGAGTTCAAGGTACCGCATACCAAAACAAAAAAAATGGAAAGTTATACAGTATAAGGATGGGAAACAATAAACCAAAACCTGAGAGTTGAGCAAGGAAAGGAATTATAAAAATCACAATATGGGAGCTTGGCAAAGAATGTGACCAGATGGTTTCCTCAAGTGGCGCACCACCTTGTTCGCCTCTCGGTCGTTGGCTCCCGGCGCAGTTGGGCGTGGAATATCGAAATCACTGTGGGCCCACCAATAAAGTCGAAGGCGTGCATTACTTGGGAATTTAGTCTGGTCGAGTTTTCTCGCCAAGCTTCCATAGACGTTACCAGCATAATTACGGACCTTGGTTTATGGTATGTTCCCTTTGTAGCCAACCTTGCCTGAAAGAGAAGAATGGATCGTGCCGTTCTTCGGCCAGAATCCATGGTGGACCTCTTTAGCTGCTTTCGTGCCTGGACTCCTTGCCACCATCCTGATCTTCATGGATCAGCAGATTACCACTGTGATTGTCAGCAGGAAGGAGAACAAGCTGAAACACGGGATCGGGTACCACCTAGACCTCTTCGTCGTCGCCATTCTGACTGCCGTTCTGTCGATGATTGGGTGTGTACCTCTTACGTCATCCATGATGTCCTTTCTACCGCACGCACAGTGTAAAAACTTCTTGGTTCACAGCATGCCATGGATGATCGCTGACACCGTACTCAGCCTGACCCATTCGAGCAGTCTGCGAAAGGAGTCCGAAGTAGCTGCACCTGGCGAGAAACCCACGTTCCTTGGTATTCGAGAGAACCGCGTCACCAACTTGATCATTTCCATCTTGATCGGCGTTTCCGTTTTCCTCAGCAAGTTCTTACAGGTACCCACAGTCCCCAGTCATAAACGGGAACGTCGGCAAATGGATCCACCCAGGCCATTTTTCCAAGTGGCGCATGCTCTTTGCCAGTAACACGAATAACGGGCGGCAGTCGAGATAACTAGATAACGAAATCATTTGCCGACGTCCCAACTGCACCGATAGGCAGTTTCGTTCAGACAGCGTGTTCTGATTTTGACGCTACTTTTACCTTCTAGTTAATACCTATGCCAGTGCTGTTCGGTGTCTTCCTCTTCATGGGTTCGAACGCATTACTCGGTCTCCAAGTAAGCTCACCACAATTCGATCTTTTCGCACTTAATTGGTAATGTGGGTTGAAACATCACCTGAGACTTTGCCTTACAGTTTACGGACCGAATGCTGCTGGTATTCATGCCGCTGAAGTACCAGCCGAACTACATCTACCTTCGTCACGTCCAGATCAGTCGTGTCCATCTCTTCACCTTGATCCAGCTGTTGTGCCTTGCCACTCTGTGGGTTCTCAAGTCCTTCCAGCAAACAGCTATGCTGTTCCCAGTCATGGTAAAAATGACCAAGCTTCCCACAGGAACACCTGCACAGCATAGCGTTCTAAAACAGTATATTTTCATTTCCGGTCTACAGGTGGGGGCCTTAGTAGCGGTTAGGATGCTCCTCGACAAGGTTTTTAAGCAGGAAGAGCTGAAGTACCTCGACGACTTGATGCCGGAAACCACCAGGCGAAAGCTGGAAGAGCCGGATGTCAACGAAATCGAGGTACGTCTTCCAGGTTCTTTAAACTATGCTTTGCAAGTTCAAGCTTTAATGCCCTATTCTTTCGAACATTCAGTACTTCAAGCCAGACCATACCGGAATGGTAAGGATACCCCTTCCGAACGGAAACGCCCTTACGATTCCAGTAGGAACCATTAGTCGCCGGACGTCCATCGTACCCTTCTCAAAGTCCGTGGAAAAGACCACCATATGGCGCAAGCTGTCAACGGACCTGCTGGACGAAACAACACAAAAGAACGGTGGACTTGCCTCTGCGCAGTAAGTGAACGTCCGTTTGATGCGTTCTATTTTATGGAATCATGATCCAAAAATTTACAGCCTTTTTTGCCAGATGGTCAAAGCGCGACCCTGAACCGGCTGAAACGAAACATTTGCTCAAAGACTAATAACAGGAGATCTTTGTAGTTTTATGGACGAAACTTGTTTGTGCGCCAAACCATTATCCGTGTGTGAGTGCCTTCTACCATCTTTGCTCAGTTTTACGTCCTGGTTTGCAGTGTTCCAGTGTACACAATCTGTAATAGCCAATCTCTTTGGTAACACGTTCCGGTGAAGGATCGCTTTCTTAACCTTTACTGTCCACCCTGATTACTTCCTTGTTGGTTATCGCTCAATAAAATCGATTTACATGACGGTTGGTGGAGTCTCCATGCCATTGTTTCATTGTGACGATAAGGGCGCATTTTGTTTCCGGTTCAAACTGACAAGACACCTGAGCAATGGCTGATGAAGAGAAAGAGAAGGAGAAAAAAGACAAGGATAAAGATGCTAAAGATGACTTGGCTCCGGGGGAAGTTATCAGTCCAACGGAGTACAAAATGTTCGATCCATCCAACATGCAGAAATCCCTTTCTATACCACAAAAGCCTGTGTACGCTTTTCAGCGTCAGTTGGCAGGGACCCTTCAGCGGAGACTCGAAAATATCCGAATGAAACTCGGTAGCGATGATTCACATCCCGTGGCGGATAAGAACGAAGTGGCTGAGCTGGTGGCCGGTCTCCAGCCATGGGAAGACATCGATCCTTCCACGGGCCAGTTACTCGAACTTCGAACCGGAAGTATCTCGCAACCAGCAAAACAAGCGTTGTTAGAAGACATTAAAGCTCCTACCGTAACCGTAACTCAACCTGCAGCTCATGCGGAACCTGGTGCAGCTCCTGGCCAAGCGAAACTTGCAGGTCCTCCGCCCAACATCACACCGTCGATTGCCAAAGAAATGCGTGGTGCTCTTCCTAAGGCGAAGGTGGAAGATAAAAATGCCATGCCTCCTGTGAACCGGAGAAGCGCTGCTCCTCCTGTCAAGTTCGAAGGTACCTAAAATCAAATTCAATAACTGATGTACAGCGTATGGGACTTGGGCAAATGATTTGAACCAGATCTTTTTTCCCAGTGGCGCACACTTCCAGGCAATAAGAAAGGAAAGGTGCGCCACTTTAGACAGCGATCTGGTTCAATCCATCTGTTCACGTTTCGTGCTATTTTTAGTATTTTAACTTACGTGATTTATCTCGAAGGTGTAATAAAAGCAACGGAACCTCTCGAATACGCCGATTACTATGAAGCTATTGAGAAGCAGGATAAATACTGGAGTGGTGTAGTAGGAAAGCCCCTGTCCATGTCCGTGGTAAAATTAGACACGAAGGTCGGGCCTGCAAAAGGGATCTCGAGAGACCCATTAAACCCCACACAGAGAAGACGAGCATCACTTTCACAACCACCGCAAACCGTCGCATCCAAGAACGACCGAGGCGACATGCCAGGAGGTCGAGATCTTTCCGTTGCTGTAAACGCCCGAAACGCCCAAACATTAGCGTTTCCATCGGTCTTGAAGAAGACCAACTCGAAAAGACCGGCGGGAACTCCCGCTTTCCTCGACGGTGTCATCGAGTACTTCACCCAGTCTGTGTCCCCAGACTGCAATCTCAGTTCGTGGCTGTCACCTGTTGATATTCAGCCGGTTTTCAGGATAAAGGATGTTCCGCCGGATGTTGAGAATATTATAGTGACCATTGCCAAAGTAACGCATAGTAAGTTTATTGACGATCAAGGTATCGCTGCGCTAATAAGGTCCGCTCTTGAAAAGTATCATGGTTATGCTTGTAAATGGCACGTTGTAGTGGGCCGGAAGTTTGGCATGAATGTCAATGCCGATAAAGGCAACTTTCTCTTTATGTACATTGGCCATCTTGGCTATGTTGTCTTCCGGACATTCGGCTGATGAAAAAGATTTCGTTCCGAACCATTCCAGAAATTGGTTTCGTTCGTGGACGGAACAAAAGATAACAGTCATATCTTGGTAAAAACGATAATAGACTGGACCAGGAGGCAAAAATACGTCAAACAGACCTACTCTAAAAATGCACGGCAGATCTACAATACTCAGAGCGCAAAGACTGAGACGCAATACAAGGTGCATTAGAGAAGCATGCGACACTGTAGTTGAAAATAATTATATTACAGCATGGGTTCTTTGGAAGCTTGAAGATTAAAATACCACTATCAAAACAGTTTCTTCGGTATCACTTCTGAGCTAACGGAAATAAAGTTGGCCTCGAATTGTGAGTCTTCGTAAGTTACTTATGGGCGGTACTGAGACGTTTGACAGGGAAGTCTGAATTGCCTTTCGGAGCGCCCATTCGTAAAGCCAGCTGCAAGGGAGACATGGTTCCCGAAGGTGGCAGCGGCGACAAGGACTGGCTGTAAATGTTGAGATTGTCATAGTTGAGAGCGTGTATCTGCTGCATGACTGTGGCCGTAGATGGGTTCCCTTGTATTTGAAAGAGGATTCCGGGCACTCGAATGTTGTTGTTAGGTACCAGGCCCACGTTATTGAGACCAACTGTTGCTGCTAACGGTATGGATATACCGGATACGGACTGAGATGAGCTTGAAGAAACCAAGGCTCGCTCCGCCGGGCGGGGAGATGCTGAGGCCAGCTGAGAGGTGCTCGGAACCAGCATGGATGTTAAGGTAGAGCTGGAACTGGGCGCAGGACTGGCGACTTGTGGAGAAGCGCTTGGGCGGTTACGGTGAGTATCTGTGGAAGAAACGCTGTCTTCTCGAGGTATCAGGACCAAACTCTTTCTGTCATCTTCCTCCTCGTTTCCGTCTATTTCAACTTCTTCAGCTACCTAACAATGAACAGAAACATGGAGCCAATTGCCCATGTTGCTCGCTGAACAGAAAAACAATTTTACCTCAGTGACCGGCTCAACTGTTTGAACTTCCCTTCGCCGAATTCTTTCGCTAGCGTCCCTACGTTTCTGTTCTGCAATCTTCCGTCCACGCTCTTCCAGATATCGCTGATCCCTCTGAGCCTTGATAGCTTGCTCCCATAGAGGCCGATCTATGAGGTTCGGACGTGGAGTAAAAACATCTTGACCCAGTTCACTCAGTAGACATCAACGACCACACCTAATACAGCACTTGTCTCATGCACCTGCATACATAAGCTGAGCAAGATCGAATGAGTCTGCATATGCAGGTGGATGAGGAATGTATGAAGGATGCGTACGCAAAAAGGCTTTAATACCTGCATCGCAGATCAGCACCACACACGGATACCATTTCTCCCGGTACTTTGCAAGACAGATCTCGTGTTCGGCCACTGTTCCAATGGGAAGCGGTTTTAGATCATCCAGTCCCACTGCTCGGACACGGGAAGGTGCATCCTCTGATAGCTCGTGCCAGTAGACGATGGCAGAACCGACTTTCATCAGCGGTTCGGGCGTCATCATAAAGGCCATTTTAAAGCGGGCAAACGTAAGCTGTCCCTGAAAAGCAAAGGATGAGTCGGAACGAGGACGCCTTTAGAAAGTTTTTTGAGATTCTGGGAATGGAGATTTCAATGGGACTCTAAAGAGAACGACGGAATCTCACATCGAGGATTATACAAAAACTTAGATCGATTTGTTGAAGCTAAATGACATCGAAATCTCTGTCATTGCTCGTTTTGATTGATTCGATAAAAATTTGATTGGAATACCTTGATCTGCCTTACGTCATACGTTATACAGTGTACGACAAAATTAACCATTAAAAATGGGCGTAATACTGCAGCTGGAGCTTATTCACGACTCGGCCAATCAGAATTATGTTTTTTTGCATGCGCAAATTTTATTGGTTTCATCCATCTGGCTCCATCCAACACCCATTTTCAACGGTTTATTTTGTCGTACACTGTACATATTGCAGCCCACTGTTGTGACTAGTGCTGGGATAAATTTGATATATCATATCTTATCAAAATATATCACATCACAGTGATTCGATATGACAAAAATATCATATCGAAATATCGATATGGACGGAATATCGCTGAGCGGAATATGATAAGCGAAAATATCACATCGCGGTATATCGATATATTTCTGATATATCAATAAATCGCAAACCCGCACTTGAGAATCGGAACTTCGGAAGTCAATACTCCGGTTCGGTTCCGCGCAGGCAGCGCAGCCTCGCCCATAATGTATCGCGCACATGCATCCAAGTTGACTTCGAAAAAGTGAACAGTCAGCGTACCTAGGTCCGTAACGACAGACCTTGATAGACTGAGCAACGAACACACTCGCGTACACGAAGACATCTGAATCCTGTTCTGACTCGAACGTAGTGAACGCCAGCCGTTGGTTTCTCTTTGGCTCTTTCTTGATTTCGATAGTTTTCAACATGGTACTGGCTTGATATATCGATATATCACTGCAATAAAATTCGATACATCAACCATAAAATATCAGAAACGTGTCATATCGAAATACCGATACGTGGTTGATATCTAAAACGAAATATAAATATTGAGAGTTATTTATCAGAAAATATCTATCGTATTTTATCGTATTTATCCCAGCACTAATTCCATTCTGTTAACAAAGTTAATAGAAATTCGCGGGGCGGTACCCTAACGGGTACTGTTGCCGCCGAGGGAGGCTAAAAGGGAAGAAAACGGGAACTGGGATGATGGCAGCGCGTATCCCTAGTTCCCAACCACTGAATTACTCCCTGGGACTCAGAATGCAATGCTATAGCCTTAGCTCCTTCTTTTGTGACTTAATTTCGCTTCTCCTCAGTCACATTCCATTCACAAGCTTTATCTCCACCAATGTTGTACTTTTCCCTTCACTGGGCAAAGTTCAGCAGAGGGGTTCAAACACAAACTTACGAACAAAACCATCTCCGCAGCGACAGCTCATGCCCAAAAATCCCATGTTAGACCACCTGAAGTGGTTCGACATGGGATAACATGGGGTACCAAGTCGCATGCAAGGTTTATTAGTAAGCTCTGCAAGCATTACGTAATAGCCTCACACTGTATCGGCGGCAACGGCAACAACAAAAGAAGCTGAATAGCTGACTTTCTTCCTTTGTCATATTCCACCACGAACAAACCAGAATCGCGCTAACTACCGGCACGATCCGAAGTGTCACGAGATCTCAGTGGAAAAACAAACGAACCGGCGACGAGCTGATACAGGGTTTGTTAGTTGTGCACGTACTACCTGCTTCGACCGCCCAAGGAGAAGAAGGCAGAATGGTTTGTCTTGGTCAAACAACTATCATTATATAAGTAAAAACAAAAGTCCATGCACAGTAGAAAATTATCATGAGTACAGATTACAAAACATCAGGAAGCAAGAATAAAAGGAATGGTCCACATGGACATTACCGTACACACAGGAATCTACGGACAATCCTATGTAAGGTAACGTAACTGAAGATAAGGCAGAACGAAGACCAATGTGTTACTACAGTACATACTCGGGAAGATTTATGTAGAAAACAAGATGACGTCGACTCTACAGGAAGTTCTTCTGGAGGAAGCTAGACTTGCTTTTGTTGGGTTTGAGCGGTTTCATGTGTGCTAGAGGACTTCCTCCACCACCACTGTGTGCATCTGTTTGGTTGGTCGAACGAAGAAGCTCATCTTGGAGAATCGAGTAGAGCTGTGGGTAGATCTCACCAAGCTGTTTCTTCATGAGTTCGTAGTCCGTTCGGTCCTGTTCGAGTTTCTTGCGTTGCGCTTCCCATTCTTTGTCCCAGTTGGCGTACTTCTTCTCGAGGTCTTTCTCCGTGTCTTCGAGCTTCTTGATTTTCTCGCGGACCTTCTGGTCAAAGATCGTTTGCATCTCGTTCTTCATCTTGTTGATGCGTACTTCACTGTCTTTTTTCTCCGTTTCCAACTGCGACAACGGACTGCGCTGTTCGATGGCGTTGCGGCCACCCAACTTGCCAAAGTATTCGACACGGTAATTTTCGTAATGGACATCGTTAGTCACGTCCATCAAGTCACTCAAGTGGACACGCAACAACAGCCGCCGCAGCACCACAAAGTCACAGTGGTCAGGATTGTCAATTTCCACCGTTCCCCATGGATACTTTCGACCACGAGCCTTCCGACCATCCCTCGTATCCACGAAGGTGCTACTACCAATCACGGAAAATGGAATCAGCGAGTTCACCGGAGTCTTCTTTCCGTCCTCGCCATCTAAAACGCAACATGACACAATTTTTACGATGTTATTCCGAATTCTGTGAATATGTGACATCCTTTTGAACACCTGCATACACGTTTGCTATTGTGAACACGTGGTTCTCTGTATGCAGGTGGGAGATGGACTTGTTTCTACAGACTACTGTATACCTTTATGGCGACCGTTCCGTTTGCTGTCATGTTCCTCGTCTTCCACATCGTTCTCGTTTTCAGCGGGGAAGTCGTACAGCTTGATACCGTTGTCTTTCAGTTCGCGGCGAATCTTCTCCTTGAATTCCTTGCATTCGTCGCTAGTGAGTGTATCAGCACGACCAATAACAGGAATGACATTAACCTTGGTTCCAAGTGCTTTCATGGCTTGTATGTCAAGTGGCCGGAGACCGTGACCGTTGGGTGCAATGAAGTACAGACAACAATGAATGCGATCGTCAGAGTACCCTTCCAAATCACGCTTGATGCTCATCTCGCGCTCTAAATATTCGTGATAACGCTTATCAATGTACGCCACCACTGATTCCCATGTGTTGCTGTTGTCCACGTAGTGCCCAAAACCCGGCACATCCACAATCGTCAGTCGGACCTACCAAAGAGAAATTCCATTGGAGCATCACATTCGATGAACAACAAAGCCGTAAACAAAAGCCTGACCTGGTCCATCAAACACCGGCTTATAACTAACCATACGTTAATAGCAAGACGCTTGCATGCAGGTAGGGGAGAGACTTTATACCATATATTCAAATGACCTATTGGCCATAAAATTCGAGGGGCAAATTCCATCAAAACAAGAATGAATTAACTATCCTATTTTAAGTCGTCTAGACTAGATAGAATTTACGACGGAGACGCATCGAACGGAATATCCGTATAATATGCTTACCTGAACGCCCTTTTCGACGAGTGTGACGCGAGTCTTCTCGACCTGGATAGTTTGACCGATGCGGTTCGAGATGCCCGGAGAGTCCTTGCCATCGTAGATGTCGGAGGAGAAGAGCGAGTTGATGAAGGTGGATTTGCCCGTTCCAGTTTCGCCCACGACGATGATGTTCAAGGCAAAGCCTTTACGGACTGTGCGACGGTAAACCTGGTTAGGTAAATCGGCGTAGCCGTTGTACTTTCCCGGAACTGCCGATAACGGCGGCTGAGCTTGAGCCGGTACTTGAGCGGATGCCACTGGCGAGGCTACTTCTTTATTGATGCTTGCATAAATGCTGGGGGAAGGTCCTGCAAGATGACCAAGAAAAATTTATTATAATATCTTCAATATTCAAGAAAAGTTCGTGGATTAATCACCAGGCGAACCAGCGTGGCTGAAGTGTCCGACATTGCCTCCACGGAAGTTGGAGAAGGGGGAAGAGGAGTTGGAGGATCCGAGTGAACTGTTGATATTAGAGCCATTCAGTGAGGACGGCGCTTGATACGTCCTGCGTAAGTTGGGCATATTTGGCACAGGCATTTTTGCAGGCAGCGTCGTTGATGGTCGCTAAAGACGAACACAAAATTCATCAAGTAGCAACGGCTATGCGTAAGTTTGTAAGATGAGATGTTGAAAGGAGGTCAGCAGTGAGATCTGCCGTGCGAAATGGTACATCACACTGCTGCAAGAAAAAAAAACGGTGCTGGGCCTGTGTGGGTGGACACTCCGTGCTCTTACCTCAGGCGTTTCCTGTCCTGCATCAACAATATCCGATTGTCTTGGTGGTGCTGCCACTATCAACTTCTTGAGCAACTGGAGGTCCCACGGTACTGATCCGTAGAAAGTATAGCAACTTTCAGAAATGGCGAAGCAAAATAGTTTTCTTGAAATGAGTCAGTCATTTCAACTTTCAAGTCAAACGACCACATCCCAGAGGAAGTCATCTATTCAAAATCGACGTTTCAATCAATCAAACATCGAGGGTGGGGCTCTCTGCCATCGATCGTACGTGTTGAGCACGTACAACGCATGCGCCTGAACGTTGTGCACATAGTAACAGTATTCAGCCGCAAAACAGCTAGTGATAGGTATGCATTTGCATGATGCAGAGGCATGGCAGTTGGTACTTCCGGTGCGGCTGCAGGTGACGCCAGACGGTGCTTATGCTTATCGGAAAACTCTGAAAGTCGGAATAAAGAAAGAACCGCTGTCCAGTTATCCATGCAGTGGAGCCCACCTTTCGAGAGAGGAAGGTCGGAAGATAGTTGGATTCGCAAAAGGAATGGGGAAGGAACCGATGTACAGCATTTTCAGCACCCCCTCCATCCAGTACGCGATGTCGAAACCTAGGGAGGACAAGACCATGGAGGTGTACCTCGGGATATTGAGTCTTATCGATCGCGATCGTCGTCGCGGTAAGAGATCACCTAGCTGCAGGTGAATTTCTCATTTCTGCACGAAGTATAAAATGTTCTTTCGTTTCGTTCCTTTGTTTTATGTTCAACCCAAACGATTTTCAGTTTTCTTTGGAAATTCGAACTACGAGAGGCTCCTTAATTATAGCGCTGTGTAACCTCTAAGCGACATCAGAGAAAGATATCGTTAACGGAAGACAATGGAAAACCCCACGGACAACAGTGTTTTCGTAAGCGACTTTCGATTTTGACCTATCTTTGAATTTCTTTTCTGGAGTGATGTTGTAGACCACCGTGGATTTCTACCTGGAATGGGAAACGTACGAGCAAGCGCGACACTACGTTCGTCAAATGCCAAATTACACCAGGGAAGAGGGTTTATCTGTTTTCCTGCATGCAACTTTCAGTTTGCTCGAAGGTACGATACACGCGAGTTTTTTGCAACGAACGTTCTACTCCCAGAGACTCTCTTTAGTGAATAATTATGACTACTGGCCGTTCACTTCACGTACGGTTACCTTCCGGTTGTCTGTTTGACAGGAAACATTACGGAAGCATTGCGAGACTTTGGTGTCCTAACACAGCACAGAACGCTTGCTTTGCCCGCACTAACAGGACTACTGTGCGCACGCCGGCGGCAGCACCCGCTAGGTTCGTTTATCCCGGAAAAAGATTTCAGTAGTCTAAACAGTCTACTCTGGTTGATGCATCGCTTTTCGGCTTATTTCTAGACAATCTGGCCATATCGAAACTACTTACGGCGATAGGAGATGCGCGGACTGGCGGCGATCTGGAGGTCAGTCGTACTGCACATATGTATAATATAAGAAATTTGACTAATATTTCTGATATCTATGTCCAATCATCTTGTGCTGACATAGAGTGTACACCTCAGCGCGTGGCTCTGCTACCACGACAGGGATTACGAACATGCCCAGACGTTGTTAAGGGATTCTGTGGAAGGAAACTATCCGGAAGCACTGCTGGTCCAGGTACCCACGGCCTTTTGCCCTGTTGATTCGACTCGAGAAAATTATTGACCGGTCGGTTTTGTTGTAGGTTCAAACATTACGTGCGTTGGTTGACATGAAAATTAGTGGACCAACCGACACTACAAAGGCGACGTCAGACACGATCAGGTAGATAATCCTGCGAGTTTTCTTGAAGGTTTTCCGTCGAAGGACCTCCTCAGGACTTGCTGTTGTAACCATCGAGCTAAGCTACTGACAATGCATACGCTGTTTCGTTGCATAGGCCGAAGCCCCCCGACTCCGGCTCCATCGGAGCGCGGTTGGCACTGATAGACTGGTACGTTCTAAAGGATGACCTGGAGAATGCCCAGTCCGAACTGAAGGCTTTCGGGACCTCGGCAGACCGACTTCTGCCAGTACGAATGATGGCTGCCAAGATTCAGTTACTCCTCCGTAACTGGAACGGAGTATCCGCCGCACTAGACAAGTGTCTGACCCGGGATCCTCAGAGTCTGCCGGCCTATTTGTTGAACGTCGTTAGCGCATTGTTCTTCAGAGGGCTTGCTGACAAAGACCTGGGCAAACAGATCATCGCGCTGTTAGCGAGAATTCAGAAGAGCGAGCCGCGCAATGGAACTCTGTGGACCAGATACGTCCGCCTGTTTTCTCGCGCTGTAAGTTTAATCAATCAAGGCTGCAAACAGCGAAATTTTTTTCTTGAAGGCTTGAACTGCGTTTTTTAGATGATTGGAGACCCGCCAGTTCTCGAGAAATGTCTGAGTATGATCCAGGAAGCGATGGCTTTCGCGCCAAACAACCCCGCCGTTCTATACGAGTGCGCTGAACAGTACCTCCACCAAAAAAGATTCGAAGAAGCTCGTTCGCAGTTCGAAAAGGTCGTACCGCACGAGGGATACTCGGCCATGGCGACACTCGGTATCTAATACCTTCCTGCTCAGGCTTCTTTGTAGGACTTTTCATCTTATGTTAGCGGTTTCACTTGACTTCTGCCCCTGAAGGGCTAGCAAAAGCGTGTCGCGGAATGGGTCAGTTCAAGGAAGTACTTGATTTGGTAACTCAGGCGAAGCATCGCTTGGATGAAGGCGCCAGCGAGTCGTCACGAAAGGTGCGTTTTCGATAAACTTCAGGTTCTGACATAGGGTTCGCTTACGGTTATCATCTCTTACAGACCGATGTTCCTCTGCCACTGAAGGATGAGGTGTCGCTTATGGAAGCGCAGCTCAGCGGTAAGGGTAACTAGTATTCCGGTCGGCGGGAGTTTCAAGCGGCAAGGATCTTCGTATTATATTTAGAAGGGAAAGAAAGCAGAGAAACTCTTCTGCAGCTCGTTCAAAGCCGCGCGGCTTTAGTCAAGGTAACCATCCATCGCGCTTTCTTACTTACAGGTCGGAAATACGAATCCCTTGACGTCACGTGATCCGGCTCACGACTGTTTGATGCTGTAAGACCACGTGACATCGAGTGGGGGAGCATCTGCGACATTGTACGCTTAACACTGCTCTAACGATGAGTGCGCTGATTGTGCTGACCTTCACAGAAAAGTCCGCTGGACGTCAAATATGTGCTTTCCGTGGACCCCGTATTCATCGGGCAGTTAGTTCGACAAGTACTGTCGTACTGTTTTGCTGAGGTGGGTTCTATTCTGAGCTTAACTGTGATCGGGGCCAGCCTTCTATAATATCTCTCATCTTTTCCAACGCTAGAACGCAAAGATTACAGTAGAAAGTCCGATGATCGTCCAGACTACAGAGCTACTGAGACTTCTGAACAGTACACTGCCGAACTCGGCTGAAGCCGCCATTCTCCTGGCAAGAATATTGATAACTCGTCAGGAACTGAAGACCGCCGAAACCATACTTTCCTCCCTCATTAACTCAGAAAGATTTGGGCAGGACTCGGAAGCCTTCGTTGTAATGGCAGACGTAAGTCAAATTATAATCATAATTGTGATTTCAATAAATTAACCAGAAAGAAAAAAGACAATCTCGCGGAGGAGCGACACACTGTGTGGGAAACTATCATTTTTATTTGCAGGTCTTTCTGCGGCAAAAAGTATTTAGCAAAGCCAAGACTTCACTAGACCGGGCAGTGGCGAACAGCTTCAACGTCAATGACAAGCTAGAATACGTGGTACTCCAAGCGCGGCTACTCCAGGCCACCGGTCAGTCAGACCAAGCTGTCAAGGTTCTCCGAGCAGCCATGGGACGACCCGGTGTCCGCCAGGCTTCGTCCCAGCAATACTTCACCATTCAGGACCGCTGTAGCGTTTTCCTTCAGCTACTCGCTGTATTTTACGCAACACGAAACTTTAAAGAAGCGAAAAAAATTCTGGACGAAACGGAAGTCCTGTTCTCTGACACTTCTCAGAATATCCGGGTGAAGTTGGCTCGTGTGGACTACCTTTCTCTAGTCGATCCAAACTCATCGGACATTCCGGCGGTTCTGTTGTCGTTTGACCCGAGTCTTGAAGACCACTACTTCCGAGCGCAGGAGAAACTGGGCAGTTACTACCTGAAACTGGGGAACCAGAAAGATTACGTGGCGGTGCATGAAAGGCTTTTTGGTCAGATGGGCGGAAGTGCGGAAGCGTCGATTCTGTTGGGCAACGCTTATCTGAAGATTAATAAGGTGAAAAAAGTGGCGAATTTTCGAGAATCTGTTGAATGTGTGAGGTATTTTTCGTAGGTCGATAAAGCCATACAAATCCTTCAAAAAGCCTTGCGGCGTGAGCCGGATAACCGGATGCTGGACGCGGCAATGGGATCGTTTTACACTAGGTGCCATATGTTTTCGAACGTAAGTTTCCTCGAGTGCGGTAGCCTTTCTTACTGGACGAACGTCGGTTTGTCATCTAAACTTCTGAGTTTTCTTTCAGGCCTTGAACTATTACGAAGCTGCAGTGAAGAAAGGAAACAAGGAACTTCGGATGGAATATGGCAAGTTACTCGTCAAACTAAAGCGATTCGACAGGGCGGAAGTCGTCCTCCGAGAAATCATTGACGAAAAGGATCAAGGTGAGAAATGCTTTTCATGTTTTTCACTTGTGTTAATAACAGAAAGTGGCGCCTTGTCAGTAATTTGCTCGTTCTCACAGGCGGCGACACGCAGAATGACCTTGTGAAAGTGCGAGCAGCTCTGTCGCTAGCAGCAGTATACGAAATGTTGGACACCGACATGGACGAGAGGATTCGATTGTGGAAGGAAACCTACAACCGAGCAGAAAGGTCAGTTCTTTAAAATGCCCTTTCATCTCTCACCGTACTTACAAGACCAGACTCGAACATAGCTCGATTTCATTTGCAGCCTACAGACCCGAAGTCGAAACGCGAGTACTGAAACTATGTCGGAAGCCACGGAGTTTTCATCTCGGTAAGTTGCTGCATAACGGGTTACATTGTCAGTTCTACTATGTATCTCATTCTTACCGTATACTGTAATGCTTCATGAACTTCGCGAAGCACGTCATCGTACGCGCGAAAGATCCCTTAGGGGGTTGGTAGGGCAAAATTTTCGGACCGGTATTCAACTGTACGCGTATGACGACGTGGTTCGCGAAGTTTATGAAGCATTACAGTACGTGCATGAGTTCAGTATTTTTAGGGTACTGAACGCACTTGTGGATGCTTACTTCAAAAAGCGCGAACCGAAACAAGCCATCCAGCTTTTGAAGCAGGCCCTGACGTCGTTTCCACCAGCCGAAAGTCCTTCTCTCCTCTGCCTTCTATCCTCCGCGCATCTGCAGTCTGCTGACGTCACCGAAGCCTACCGAACCATCCGCGAAGCTCAAAAGCTCCAACCCGACTTTCGCCAAGTCTACCTCATCAGCGCAGACATCGCCATACGCCGCAAAGACTTCGACCACGCCGTCACGTTGTACCGAGAGTTTCTGGCAAAGTTCCCGGAAGACTATGTGAACATCGCTGAAGTCGCTCCGTCGTTGGCCAGATTAGGGAGCATACAGGTTCTCCGAAAGCACTTGGATGAGTTGTCGAACTCGGTCACGGTTCGGCATAGTCCGGGCTACAGTTTGTGCGAGGGACTGTGTCTACGATACACCGGTAGCATTGAAGCAGCCACGAAGGTGTTGAAGACGGTTCTCCAAGGGAAGAGCCAACTTAGTGCACCTGCCGGGAAAGCGCTGGTGGAAATGTTGTGCAATTTCGATTTTGAAATGGCCGGAAGCCAGTCTCTTCCGTCCAGCTCGACCACTACCGCACATGACTTGACGAAAAGATGCGAAGAGATATACCAGGTACAGTGCCATCCGCGGCAAACTGTAATTCGTCCTAAGTTAACTCGTCGCACCGTGAATGCTGTCTGATCCGGGTCTGAATGCTTTTCCAGAGTATTTCTGAGTCTTTGCGGAAGTCAAACCCGGGAGACGCGGTTCTGCTAAGTCTCCCTGTACTTTACGGTGGTGATGTACCAAGACTACAGGCTTTGATCGATCAGCACAAAGCTACCGTCTCGAATGAGGTGTATACGTCGGTTAGAATCCTTTTTATATGCGATTAAGTATCGTGACAATCGTGTCATCGTAGAACATGCCGCCTTCCATCGGTTTCTTGCTGGCTTCAGCCTACCTTCTGTTGGGCTCCAAGGACGAAGGTGTCGCAGTCCTTCGGCACTTCGAGAAAACATACTGGAATAAAAAGGTACAGTACGCCTTTCCTTAACGTCTACGAGTGGTTAAGTTCTGCATGGGCATTTCTTCGACAGGATGCCGATTACCTAGAGCGTATGTGGCTTTTACTAGCCGATAGTCAGGACATCACCAGGCGTAGTGACGAGGTCGCACAGCTGATATTCCGAGCTGTCGAGTACAACCGGGCATCCTACCTGACAAACATGTACGAAGGCTTTCACTGCGGTTCCACGAACCACGCGAAAGCAGCAGAGTGCTTTCGACGTGCCATGGAAGCCACCGGAGGACGGGACTTTGTCAGCGGGGAACGCTATGTGTGGTCCCAATTGAACGCCCATCGTCCCATGGAGGCCATCGACGGCTTGGCCGCGTTAGAGCGTTCTTGTGAGGCTGTCACCCAAGGAATGAAGCAACCTGGCTCGAATGTGATGACGACCGTCCACATGCTGCGAAGAAGAGCCCTGGCTGGTTTGGCACTTCGACCGGAAGAGTCAGGAGGACGTCCTGATGGCGAAAGCATACGTCGTCATTCCCGATCGTAAGTCCGAATGACGAGAGTTTCTCAACTCGTTGTTTTCTCAAGTGGCGTCCACCTTCAGCTAATAGCTCTGAAATCGCGCGCCACTTGGGGAAGCAGCTTGGCTGAGTTTGTTTGTCGAGCTCCGAAATATCCTTTCGCTTCGATTGAATCTCTTTATATTCTGCAGGATAACAACATGAAGAGCTACGGCCAACGAGACTAATCGGGAAGACCAGACAGAAACAATTTTAAAATTCAAAAAAGCAATAATAAGGCATTAACTGGAAAAAGTGTTCTCTGGTACAGTATGAGTAATAGTGAACAGCCTGAAATTCCGAGAAAGAAAACGACGACAAAGCAAAGGCAAATTCTACCGAATTTTCCAAAAGCAATTTCCGCGGCAGTTGTTGGCTTCTTTGCTAGGGTTTCACAAGGCGGCAAGCAGCGAGGAACTTAAGGCCAAAAGACAAGTCAGACTTTCTCTCTTCTCAAAGCTGCCGGAAGACATAAAAGCAATCTGAAAGGGTTTGACAGCGCTGAGTGCAATCTTTGGGTAATCAGGAGATTCGAGGGAAAATAACACACGGGGATTCCTTCCTCAGCTTTACTGTAGCTCCTCATTTACAAGAAACTTGGCTCTTCGTAACAGTAATTACTTCCACCGACGTTCTCCTCACAACCTGTGATGAACTCACTAGTCGTAGTTGTGGTTCGCGGACCTTAAACCTTTTCGAATACAACTCCGTGTTCTCTTTTTCTGTGAAAGTACTGATCTGATGTGGTCTTCGCATGGGTGGGGAACTGACAGCAGCCGCCAGGTCCTTCTCTTCTTCACCATCTTTCTCTTCTTCACCATCTGATACGATGATTGTGGCCGGTAGCATAGTCAGCTGTCCAGACTGTACCATCTGTGGCTGTTCTTCAAGCTTTGTCTTCTCGACTGTGGATGCTTGTGGTGAGGCGATGTTCTCGTTGTTGGCTCTGATGGTGGCGGTAGTGGCTTCCGTGAGAGGAGTCGTCATCCAAGGATGCTTCCGGCAACTCTCCAGTGGCATTCGGTTCCTGTAATGTAAAATCAACATTAGGGGAGCTTCTTCTTGCTGACTCGTAGTGATCAGTTCATAGTGGTTACTATAAAAAGCATGTCACTTGCCTGGGATTTTTCACTAGTAAGCGTTTTATAAAGTCAACGGCGGATGGCGATATGTCAGAAAATAAATCCTCGGGGAAATCACATATGCCATGGTTGATGTTGACGTAGGTGCCTTGGTTGTCATCTCCAGCAAAGGGGGAGATGCCCGTCAGCAGAACGTAGGCTAAGACACCGATACTCCATAGATCGGTGGCCGTCGAGATGGGATCAAAATTCAGAACTTCCGGGGCTAAAGAAAACATGCTAATAAACTGAAATAATAAAAAAACATTGCGGAAGATTAACACAGTCGGGCACGCATCCCTTACCGACATAATCAGGTGTCCCAAGGATTTCTCTCACTTCATGGCCATTGGACACTACTCTTGATATACCGAAATCACAGAGCTTTATAGTAAAGTCGCCAGTGCGGTAATCCTCGGAGGCTAAGAGGATGTTTGAGGGCTGCAAAGACAATCATTGCTACCATCTGCTCCGAATGTTACGACACTTGCGCGCATGCAGTAGCTGAAAGGGCTATTTTGTAAAGTTTCGGTATTCCTTACTTTGATATCGAGGTGGACAATATCCAATTTGTGAAGTTCATGCACAGCAACCAGCAGCTGTTCGATAATTTTTCTAACGTGATCCTCCTTGATGTCCTCCACATCATCACAGAGAATCTGCAGTTCACCTCCAGTGGCACTAACAAGGAAACGCAAGATCACCCACAGAAGATGGACGGGAGCTCGGAAAGCAGACTCGACAAGACTGTTCTGCCAAGTGGCGCAAGTTTACAGTGTATTTACTGGTAGCGTGCACCACCCATTAAAACAATCATTTCAAATTCCTTCACGGTCGTAAATATGGAAACGAGATGTGAACTTACAGTTCGAGTATAAGGGTAAAGTCGTGGTCATCCTCAAAGACTTCGTAGAGGTTTACGATGTAAGGGCTATGCGCGCAGTTTTCCAGGACGGCGATCTCGTGGACGACTTCCGGCTTGACCGTTTTGCCCCTTCTTCGCTTCTTGACGACCTTGGCTGCATACTGCTTTCCCGATGCTCGATGTGTTGCGTGGTATACGATGGCAAACTTGCCTCTGTAAAGAAAAACAACACCGCGATGTTATTTCTTGTCTTGATAAGTCATATTATATCACAATTATTCTTGCGTTCTTGTTTATTTTTTCTTCCACCACACACCGCTGTTTTCATTGCACAACAACCACATCTTGCCATATATTCGTCAAAGATCAAACAGGCCATATCTGGTTTTTCTCGAGTGTTTACGAGGTTCTTGGTTACACACTGCGTTCAATGCTGATTACGGCTCTTTTCCACCTGGTTCCTCTTGGCTTTCCTAACAATGACTAACTGGTCTTCTGCATAAGGAAATAATTATACGTCAACTTAGCGGGCATTTCCATAATTCAAAAGGGGGTTGTTCACTCCACAACGCCAACATTTATTTACTTATGCTCCCTAGCTTATCATGATGGTACCTATTCATCAGCCAAACAAGCTCGACCGCCGAGCCATTGTCCAGTAAGGTTTGCTGACAGCGGCAAAAGAATAGTCATTGCGGAATGACAACGGAGTAATTATCTGCTGCCGAGAATTGCTTTAAACTTTATTGTTGAGTCATTGGCTGACACAAACACTACCATTAATATTAACGAAGGTTCTCGCGTCAGCCTTTCATGGACTTGCGAAACCGCGGATGGGGAATGTGTCATGGACTCTGCCGAAGCCGGCAGTCAATAGGTGTCGATCCGTCGCGATCCTGCGTACACCAACTAGTGCAGTTACCAAGAAGGACATGTATGCAGGTGTCTGACAGGATCTGCCGCGGATCTGCGAACCGAGACTACCGTAGCTATTCCAGTACGCGTGTGACGAACGATCAAACGCTACTGGCCGGATGTTACCCAGAACGCCGACTGTTAAGAATCTGAACAATTAGAAAGAGCGACCTAATGGTTGGCGGTCCTTCTCGTTCAAGCGTTACTTCTCAAGTAATGGCCAATGTTGCGGTCAGCCAGCCGCAAAGCACGGCAATTAAAAAGTCATTTATGACCATTAAAGAGCCTGCATTGCCCAGCACGGTGATCAATCCATGTTTCACAATAACATGATGGTCTCACACCGACCGGCCAAACCAGCCATGAACTGATAATGTATCGATGGAAAGAACAGCTAGGTTAGTGTAAAATGAAACGTTTAAAAAGCTTGAGAAGCCGCTTCACGCACATTACCCAAGTTTAAGGCATCAGCTCACGTTACGCCGCCACCATCATAGCCATAACCAAAATACCCACAGCTGCGAAAGTCACGGTCAAGATCGTCGCTACAAGTTTGCATCCGTGTAGGCATTCGAAAATGTCCCACAATTGACGGCTGACGCATTATGGCGTAAACTTTAGAGTTATTTTGGAGACCCGCCGTACTCTGTTTTGTCAATAAAAATTCCAGCACGCCCTTTCTCACGAGCCATTACGATAGTCATGCCGAAAAACTTCCCTTCATTAACTTCCGGTCATGCGACTAAAAAAGGAAACAGTTCCATTAGCATTCGGCATTCAAGATAGTGTCGTAAGCCTTCACTCGCCGTTCACGGCAGACGTAAAGATCCTGGTCATCAACCACCCGCATACTCGCGCACAGGGTAGCCGAACGATTCGGTGTATGGGGAGTCGCGAGGAATCCCCACCTACATGTATAAAGCTTGAGTTCTGTTTTCTTACAGTAAGAAGACGTAGTGATATTTTCGAGCCTTGAAATTACACATGTTTCGAGCAAGGCGAGCATTCCATACTCTGCTCGGGCCGCACTCAAGTGCTACGATTTGAAAAGACCGCGAAAAAAGTCACGACATGCTGTCGACGCCTCCAACTTTTCACGAAATGGATCTCTCTCGCAAAAACACGCTCGTAGTCACGAGAAATGCGATGAACGCACGACGTTCGTCTCCGTCGCCATTGCATAACTGCTCTCATTTTGGCGCACCGGCGAGCCGCCGAACATCTCCGGAATGTAATGTGCTCGCAGCAGTCGCGCTGACACCGCCGCCGTTTAAGATTAAAATGTTCTTTTGTGACCGCGCAATTACGAGCATTTCAATGGCAATCCATCCACCGAAAAACTCATATTAAATTTAAGGACCTTCCAGCCGGAAATGAACGCATCGCTTCTCCCGTCATCAACCCATTCACACATCCGTAGACTAATTTCCACGGACCAAACACTCTCCAGGATTATGGTTATTACGTAACCGCACAATAGACCATAACGATGGCTTCCTCTAATTCTGACCGTTGGGCGTATCATTCGTCCCAGCTGGAACGCGATCGATGCAACCGGAACTAATAGATACCCTTCAAACATACTGCAACAAAGAAAGCTTTTAGCTAATCCCCCCCTTTCCTAACTAGATACAAGTGTGCTCTGGATATTACAAACTATTCTTCTGTCCAAGAGTTCAAGTCCAGCAGCTGGTTACTCCAGTAGGCAAATATCAATGTTGGCTGACCCGTGGCGAGTGGACGCAAGACTCCCCCCTTGACAGGAAAATTAGCCGACTGCTTCTGACTCGATCTCCTTCACAGCAGACTACATGTACAGCATCTAAGGAAAAGAGGACAAGGCTACGCTTTCTTAGGATGCACTGAAGCTTCATCGGGTTTAATCACTTCCTGCTGAATGGAAATTTTAAAGTGTAATTACAAGAAGTGAAGACCTATTATTAGACCAGCATAAGTCAAATATCTCAGCCTCCATATCCATACGCTTCGTGCGTGATCAGCCAACTGGAATATTATACTGTAATCATCCTCCTTCAAGCCTCAACGAGATGTTCGCCATTTCACCGGATACTGTTGAGAAATAAATTCACCCAAGAATGAGCCACACAAGCCACAAGCCATGTGAAACGCCATTGACGTCTCCCATAAACTATCAATCATGTATACAGGTATTGCATTCCTGTCAAGCGACACTGCAATACCTGTCTCAACAAGGAAGCTTTTACACTCCACTTTTACAACATCGAACATCATCCTTCCACTTTCCTTCAACGCCAAGAAACATCATTCCAGAAATTTCGTCAAGAAAACATGCAGAAAACACATGGATCGTGGGCAAAGATTGTGGCAGATCGTTTTCTCGAAGGGCGCACCCTTCCATCCAATTGCAAAGAAAAGGTGCGCCACTCGAGCCAACAACCTGATTCAGTTTATTTGCCCACGTCCCACATAGAGCCCCTACTTTTTTTCGAATATTTGTTCACTGCTTTGGTTTCAAGTCTATTTTAAATGACTACTGAATACCGGCGGCTTTCACGGACTTCCTGCTCATGCTGCCAACTGTGAAACGAGCAAATTGTTGGTTTCTTCATCTACGTAAATAATCCCTGTTGTTCGTCAGCACAAACGCTGGTGTTTACGATGGGTGACCATCAAGTCAACCATAAGCTCGGTGAGACAAGTGAGATTTTCAGTATGGGCCAAGGTACTCATCAGCATGTTCGTCCATTCCTTCCACCATTAAGCTTTGAAGGTGCTTGTTCGCCATGCACTTTCCTCGTTCGACGTGATCTTTCAACGGAGTATCCTGCATCAAGTAGCTCCAATTCATCCGTTGTTCTCCATTTAATTGTTCGTCTGTTTACTGTCATCACGCTGCGTGCTGACAGACAAACAAACCGAATATTTCATTTCAACTACCATCTACGACAACACGAGTCTATCAAGACACGTTCTGCCGTTACTACTCTCCATTATCACGCGAAGACCCTTGGCCTGTGATAAAACAAGCACCGCATAGTGAGAAAACCAGCCGAGCGTTGCGAAGAACCTCTGAACCACCGTTCGCGGACTTCAAAAAATTCAGTTAATTTCCAAAAGTATTCCTCAGCAAGATCCTCTCCCATCCTTCTAGGTCAGACCACCAAGCTTAGTCATTTCGAAGGTGTTCATGCAGGCTGAATCTCTCATTTCGCCGTTCAAGGGGAGGATGAGTCGTGTTAGCGTCGGCCACCTTCAAGTCTGCAGCGGAACAAAAGAACCTCTAGGGAAGCTACGAAATTGGTAAATGCATAGATAATTAAGTTAGCTCGCGTTTCATTTCATTCGGTGCAACCAACCCCCAGCAAAGCTCAGCCGCAAGTTGAACGATGGGAAGATATGGAATTAGATGCGCGTTTAACGATACGAGACGATCCCGACGCAGATAGCCAGATTCTTCGGCATAATCTGTCTTCCGAACAAACTACTTCCAAAGATTACCATAATCCGATGCATCCCACACGCTTGGGAGACAAAATCCCACGCATTTCGTAGTAGTAAGGGTATCGAAGGAACCACAGTCGCGAAAAAACTTCTCGCTGAATCCTCTTTCCAAGTTTTTGCTTCTTTGCTTCTTCGATGTTTTTGGACGCAATATGCGCTTTGATTTTCGCATACAGGTTCGAGAAGGGAAGTACGCTGTTGGAATTTAGATCAAAACAGCGCCGCGACTTCACGTCGACGCAAGAAGAGCACCTTGGTCAGACGTCGTCAGGTGGGACCGCATTAGTATGCGACAGGTCGCCATTTTTTCCAGTATAAATTCATTTACCAGTTCTTGAAAGCAGCTGGACAATGGTTTGTCGCCGTGATCGATCACAATTTCCCTGAGCACTTTTGACAAGTTCAGTCAGCAGCAAGACAGCGGAACACTGTCCACTATCGAGCTTATTCAGGCCTGTCAAAGGCGGCAAGCAAGCACCGTCTGCCCAATGGAGGTGACTGCACGAGGCAACAAGCGTGACTCGGCCACCTTGGGGTAAACCAGCTTGTATGACGTCATGGCGATCCGTCCGCAGTGACGTAACACAGGCGAGATCTCGGGGTGACCGACTCATATCCTCTGCCCAGACAGATGAAAATTCAGCACACATCTGCTGGTCAGTTTGCAGATTCAGTCGACCACATACTTGACAGGAAAACGGAAACACCAACGGATTAGAGGCAAGTGTCTGTGAATTCACTATGGAGTCTACTGAATTCAAAAGCGAGAGTGCACGATATCAAGTTAAAGCCAGACCAACCGGAAAATGAAGGAAACCGATCACCAGCCGACTTTCAAGTATAAAGTCAATATTTTGCCGTCAGTCTTGGATAATTTCCCTCTGATTTCTCAAGCACCGGTCCGACGACTATCATGCCTTTCTGAAGTCGGTTAGCGTTAATCGGGAGAGTTTCCTTTGTGTGCTATAAGGAGACTTTGACCACAGGATGCATTGTCAAGCGTCAAGCTGCACACTTGATTTTTCCTGCATGGGATGTTTACCTGACTGGCCAACACGACAGCTGCCAAATTTGGTTGGCCCATCTCCGGTTACAACTATCACACATCTACCCCGCTATTCTTCTTCCTGTCAAATTTACTTTGCCCGAAAAACCGGTTCTTCCCTCCGCTTTTCCCCTTCCTGAAACACTACAAGAAGAAACCTTATGAAAAATAATTTTCGGAATATTCAAAGTAGACCATCGATCGCGTAACTACCTCATGTGATGAACGGTGTGAGGCTCTCGGTAATCGAACAAGGGTATATTCTCCTTTGGAGAGCTCAAAATCAAAGCTAATAAGCAAACCAGATTGCCATTCATCTTCTCACGCACGACACTCAATATTATTAATGCAATACACGAACAAGCCAGTCGGCGTTCTCTGAAGCCTTTCTACGTTTTCAATATTCTTCCAGATACTCACAGAAGACAATGTAGCACAGAAATTCTAGACACCACTCAATGGCGAACACTTCACGCGAATATTTCGAAGTTCAAGCGAGGCTCTTCCATAGCATCTGTCGTCCAACATTTGATTGTGAGAAGACCATAAAGGTACTCTCGCCTTAATCAGGTCTCGCCGCGGTCATTTCGACCAGTGGCTGCCCACAATACCTACAACGGCACTTGTCCTCCATAATCGAGCTATAAACCACAAAGAAGTGTGGTAAAACAGTGGACAAACGACCTCTTATACCGTTGTTCGATATGAGAGAAATGCGCTCAACATGAGCATCGTTATAACCTTCCAACACAACAGAACACCGACGGTACAACTTGAACCAAATTACATAGGTATTTCACAATCCCTCCATGGAGCATGATCGACAATAGATGTCCCTGAAAGGCGCAATTCACGTTCCATAAGCGAAAGCGCGAAATCAAGCCTCTGAAGCCTGAAGAAATAATCGACCCGGAAAACGTGCTGTAATAGAATTTTGATCAAAACAAAATTAATCCTTCAGAAAATCATTTGTGTGTCATTTTGTTCTGTTCAACCCCCCCCCCCCCCAAAAAAAAA
>BDGG01000008.1:59647-100267 GCA_001949185.1 Ramazzottius varieornatus
ATACACCTTGATTGACTGGAACAGCTGCACACCTGTACTCGGGCCTTTTTACGTGTACGACTCCGTACAGGGTCGCACATCACGAGAATCAAAGATCTTATCAGTTAATCTTCCCCGGTTGCGGGATAATCAAGAAGTAATCTCAACTTTCAGGAACGGCCAGTTGATTGCCGTCCGACTGTTTGAACAACTCGGAGCCATATCTGGACAGAAGTGGTCTGAAAAAAGCTCACCGTTTGAAAAGTCTTGGGGTCTATGGTTGGTGATATAGAGCTTAGTCGACGGCTTCCTCGATCGTCACAGGATAACGAAACATAGAAAATTACAGTAATAACAGCTTTGGCAAGTGGAAGCGATAGTAGGCTGGGACCAGGGCTTAGCCAACTGCACCAGGGTATCCATGACGTCATTGAAAGACGTGCGGGACAAAAAGGCGAGTTCTGCAAGAATTGATTCTCAATACTCCTGTAGCCAAGTCAGCGCCTTGTCGTGTGGGACAGCCTGTATCATGATAAAGCGAATATTATGGTAACCTGGTCTCAGATGGACGCGCGGTTCAGCAGCACTACATGTTCCCAGTCCTGCCGCGTCACCGGCTGTTCCGTGAGGAGATTTATAAACTTGTATGTCGAATGAATCTACATCATGTTTGCAAAACGGCTATTGCAGACTTGTTTGGATTTGCGATTTGTGCTCAGGCGAAACTCTGTTGCTGCAGCATCAACTACCATCTACGCGTTGTCTTCTGGTAGAGGGAAAAGTGGCATTGCTGTCGTTCGTGTTAGTGGACCAGACACGGGATCCGTACTGGTGCAACTGCTGGACCGGAGAAGCCTTCCACAACCTCGACGCGCATCGTTGCGTGTGGTGCGCGATCCACTGACAAAGGAGAAGATCGACAAGGGAATTGTCCTTTGGATGCCCGGTGAGCGAAAGCAGCGAATCCAGATCGTATTGCGACTCACCTTGACAGTCATCTGTGTTACAGGTCCTCATACATTCACTGGAGAGGATTTGGCCGAGCTTCATATCCATGGAGGACAAGCCGTCATCAACGCGGTGTTGTACGCAATTGGTCGTGTTCCTAAAACAAGGCTTGCCGAGCCCGGCGAATTTACTAGAAGGTCCGTCATTGACTTATTGTTATGTCCTGATCGTCGATCCCTTCTAACAGTCAATCTCACCTTGTTACAGGTCGTTTCTTAACGGGAAGATTGACTTGACGGAAGCGGAAGGCATCGCGGATGTTATCCATGCCGAAACTGAGGCTCAACGACGTCAAGCTTTTAGGCAAATGGATGGTGATTTGAGGAGGAAGTTCTCTGATTTCAGAGAGCGACTTATGACAGTAAGTGAAGCAGCAAGCGTGGGTTCTTGACTATTAACTTCATAAAGCACTATAGCTTTTAGGATGGCTGGTCTTGGCACTAATAGTTTTGAGCTAGTGGGTGGTTAAACGCGGCTTATGAGGACTTGTTTCAGTAGGCTCGAGCCCATCTGGAAGCCTTTATCGATTTTAGCGAGGAAGAACATCTGGAGCCCGACATCCTCAATAAAGGTTCGTCCGTTTATTTTTTATTCGAATTGCCTGCGATGGTTCATTGCGATGACTCTTGCAGTAAAACGTGCAGTCAAATCGGTGCAAGTTGACCTGAAAGAATGCCTGACGGATAACAGGCGAGGAGAACGTCTTCGGAATGGCGTACATGTCACCATAGTTGGAGAGCCTAATGTGGGCAAAAGCAGCCTTCTTAACGCAATATGTAAGACTTTTGATCCAGCAACATGGGAAAAGCACCAATCTGGTTTTCGAATAGTCCATAGCCCTATCAAGATTGGTGCTTTCTTTTTCAATTTCAGGTCAGAAGCCAACAGCGATCGTTTCGCCAATCGCAGGCACAACGCGCGACGTGGTGGAGTCGGCGTTCGATCTTGGAGGCTACCCGGTACTTCTGTCCGATACTGCTGGTCTTCGAGAGACTGAAGATGTCATCGAAAGCGAAGGTGTGCGTCGCGCAGTGTCTCGAGCAGTATCGTCAGACCTGATCGTCCTCGTACTAGATGCCGACCAGTTTACACATGTTGCTCCGAGTTCGTTAGACAATCCAGACTCCTTCATTAGGTCTCGTTTAGCCTCCTTCGGAATACAACCCGTAGAAAACCAGAGAGTAACTTTGTTGGTCAACAAAATTGACTTAGTTCCTGATGAAGTAGCTCAGCAGTGGCGCACTTCCTTACCCAAAGAGTTTATTTTCCTCTCCTGTACGACCAACACGGGAATGAGAGAGTGTATTGGGAAGTTAACAGGGATGGTCGAAGAGCTATGCGGAAATCCGTTAGTGGGGGAAGCCAGCCTCACACAGCATCGGCATCGCAGTAATCTGGAAGCCTGTGCAGAACGTCTGGGCCGGTTCCAGGAACTGCTGGACTCTGCGGAAGATGTGACACTAGCCACTCACGAGATCCAGCAAGCTTTAAGGTTTCTGGGGAAAGTGACTGGTCACGTTTATGTCGAAGAAGTCCTCGATGTTATTTTCCGCGATTTTTGTATTGGCAAATAAACCCGGCAAAGTTATTTTCTTTGATTTTTGTTTCTGCTGTAGATGAATTTGTCACCTCGTGATGACTTTGTTTCGCATCTCGTGTTTGTCTTTCACTGTGTTTGTCGACACTGTTAGCCAGCCGGTTGCCTTCGAACTTTGATTAACAAGTGTGTGTTTGATATTGAAATTCCAAACGACTCATTACATCCCATCGATTGATGGCTATGAGCCGTGCACTTGATATGTAATTGTATCAGTCAATATTTGGCGAGACAGATCACTTGTTCGCGATGGAGTACCCTAGCCGGGCACTGGCGGGTCCCCATCAACGTCCGACAACGATGGATGGAGTTGCCTGTTCCGCCGGCTGGAAACCTGTTCTTGCAACTACTGACCGTATACAGGCTAATTTCTGTCTACGGTAGAGGAATGGTATTTATAAAGCCGAACGTGACTTCGGCGGGGCGATTGGAATCACATCAATTCGCTGTTTTACTTTCTACCTCGGTCTACTGCACCTCTATAGTGTATTTTATAATCTGGAAAGGGGATTAAGCTACGAGTACTTCACCAACCAGATAGATGTGCGCTTCAGACTGGGTTAATAGTTCATGCACGGGCAACTCTACAGACCACGCCTAGCTAAATCCCTCAATTTGGCCACATTATTTTTTTCATAAGTTGACGACCTGGGCGGCAGACGAGCACACATCTGTGTACCGGCCGGTTTCCTAGTCAGTCGCTGACCACCATTGTTTGTTTCGCGCCGAGTACTTTTATGCTAATGACGTGTTTAACGTAAAGTTCGTAGCATACGCCGGTTTCACGTCCAGAGAGGGACGCTGGACGCGGAAGCCTGGGAGCCATGTTTGCGGGCGTCGAAACTTTCCGTGGAATACCAATATCTGATCAACCTCTGCGTATGATTATAAATTAGCGGGATGTTTTGCAGTCATGTGTTGGGAATATACCGAACATGGGGACTGATTATGGTGTGTTTATTCACTTCCCTGTTCCTGGTTGTGGAGCCGTTCGGGAACGAGATGCTATCGTCGTACCTCCTCGCCCCATCCCCTCGCATTGATTACACAAAGTAAAATGAAAATCTTCTCCATCACTCGCGTTTGACCTAGGTAAAATTTGTCTTCTTTCTGGAGCAGCAATCAGTTGTTCAAGATCTACACTCGGACACCAGAAGACTTGGCGCTGCTAAAGCGATGGCAGGTGGAGCTGCGCCCGCTTCAACTGGACTTTTGGGACGATGCCTTGCCGGATTACTTCAATCCTTTCCATACCAGCTTCCTGGTTCGTGTTCCTCCGCAGTCAGTCAAGGACTTCACGGGATACCTCATCGCTGCAGAAATAGACTACCAAATATCAAGTCACGATCTCAAAAAACTAGTCCAATGGGAGAAGATGACAGTAGCCACCGCACAACAGGCAGGTCGAAACCGTGGCTCCGGGATGGTCATCGCACAAAGCCCCGGCACCGACAGATATCCGAATCATCGCAGAGTCTTACTCCCGGGTGTACATACCTTAGCATCCTATCTCCCACTGGAGAACGTCAATAACTTTATCGATTCCATTGTCGATCGACATCCTGTAATGGCAAGCACCTTCGAAATCGGCAGAAGTTTCGAAGGACGACCTATACGCGGAATAAAGGTACCTACGAGTACCTTACTGTAATATAGAATTCAAGGCACTATCTCCTTACGTTTTGTGTCGCTCAACTTAGATCGGTACTCCGTTTATGAACTTCGGGGAAACCACCTTTGAAGACCCACAGTCAGTTCCACCCACAGTAAAGAAAGCCATTCTTATTGACGGTGCCATGCAAGGCCGTGACTGGATTACCGTGCCGGCTTTACTCTATCTCGTGCAGCAACTTCTGTCTCGCTACGATATTGACGACCGAGCCAGATTCATGTTGGACACGTACGACTGGTACATTGTAAGACCATCTTTTCTTATATCATAGGCTCTTGTCCCTCGTTTTATGCCCTTGTTTTCAAAGATACCGGTGGCCAACCCGGACGGATATCTCTTCTCCTGGCAGACGGTAAGTGACGAACCTTCTGCTTACTTTTTAGAAATCGCTCTTCTGCTTTCCTTGTATATATGTAGGATCGGTTCTGGAAGAAGACAAGATCGATCAGTGCTCTAAACACCACGTTAGGCAATCCGCAGTGCCGCGGAGTGGACTTGAACCGAAACTTTGCCTTTGGATGGGGAAAGAGCGAAGAGTCGGACTATGAGAGCTCCGACGTGTGTCATCGGTCCTTTGGAGGTGGCAAGCCATTCTCCGAACGAGAGTCCACGGCACTCGCCAAGTTCATGTTTAATAACCGGAAGCAGATCAAGATTTACATCACCCTTCAAAATTATGGCCAAGCGGTCCTGACTCCTTATGCTGCCAAACCGGTTCTGTCCAAGGATCATCGCAGCCATGTGTTGGCCGGCAGTATCGCCGCACGAGCCATGCATAAAGTCCACGGGGAAGGTTACGAACTGGGAACCTTCGCCGAAGCTCTCTGTAAGTTGCCTGTCGATGGAATATTCTGATGAGCGACATTATGATCACCAGGGTCGTGCCGTCAGGTGAAACTCCAGCCATGCACGGCCTTGATCAGTTATCAAGGCTGTGCCCGAAACTTTGCATTTTCGACCACTGGTCGGAATACTTTTGACTGGCCGCAAGATCAGAATATTCCTTGGTTTCTTTTATAGATCTCGCAGGAGGGACAAGCATTGACTGGGCATATGAAGTGGCAAAGATCAAGTATTCCTTCCAGTTTCAGCTGCGTGACAGAGGAAGCTGGGGGTTCCTTCTGCCAAGAAGCCGAATTATTCCTGCCGCGGCTGAATTCTATGCCGGCGTAACAGAAATGGCTCACTTTGTCCATCTCTCAGAGATGGACTATGAAAATATCGACAAGGTTTGGTGAACATGTTCGGATTTCATGCCGAGCAATTAAGTTAGAGAAAAGAGGGGTATGCTTTCACAGGCGAATTGAGATACTGGTTGGAGTGAAAAAACAATGAAATGAAACAATAAATTAACAAGACAACTCACAGCATCACGAACTTTGAAGAGCGCGGAGCAACCTTTCGAATACTTCATGCGTTTCCCCGATTCCATCGACGGTTTTCAAAACGCCCTTAGCTTTGTAGTGCTCTATCACCGGTAAAGACTCTCGTCGAAAGGCTGCGTACCTTTTTCGCACACTTTGTTCTTGATCATCGGAACGGCCACGTCCCAGACACCTAATCAAGTTGAGATCCATTGTGATTACTACTCTGAGCCAAATGAGTTCAACAAACTGCACGGATACCTTCGAAGTCCCTTTTGAACACATGCATACAGCCGCACATGATGCATAAGCATGTGCATGTGTTCAGGTTGTTGATCCATGGCTCATACCTTATTAGAGACAGCTCCTCCGGAATATCTAAGAACACGACCGAGCGAAGTTTCATCGTACTCCCAAGACCTGCTTCCCAGGTCGATAGATTAGACTGGTTTATAGGGAAACCATCCAGCAGGACAGTGCTCGAAGGCGGACAGCTTGCGATGGCTTTCCCGATTAGCGTACACGTGATGTTCGAGGGGACAAAATTACCAGGCTCTTTCAGAATCTCCGAGATGATCGTTCCATATTGCGAATCGAGCATGTCCCTTTCCGTGCGGATCAGATCGCCTGACGAAAGATGCACGTAGCCAAGTTTCTCGCTGAGAAGGCTACACTGCACGTCTTTGCCTGCACCCGGGGCTCCAAGGACGAATATCAGCGCCAGCTGACTACCATTCTGATTGCTTCCGTTCATTACAGCCGTCAGTCCTCCAACCGCTAACCTGCAAGACTCTCATGAAATCAACAGCAACACTTTCGAGATCAGTAAGCTACTCACCAAGAACAACGCGAACCGAGGCTTTGAATCCTGGTGAAAGCAACAGTTGTCAGAAATCCATTCTTCGCGGATCGGTGTCAAGGGATTGACGGAAATGGCTATCCGGGATCATTCGCGGCTAATCCGGCGACATTCATCTACATCAAACTGCTGTCGTAAGAATACTGACGACCTGAGAGAACTTGCCTGTCGTCAGGCACAGGTAGTAAAAGCACTCCCGTTGTAATTCATTCGAAAGAACGATCTTAATTTCTCAAAAATGTAAACACGGTAGCTCCGCCCCTCATTGCAACTTCCAGGCAGTGTTGAGCTCTTGGCTCTCCTATATGCGCCGATGAATCAAGGGAAGGTCTTCCGCCCAGATGACGGGGTTTCTAAAAACTTTGAGGTCTCTGGAACTGACACTGTCATGTTCCCCACCGCACAATGCTTGCGCAGATCCGGTGAGATTGCTTCGGTTTTGTGAAACTGTCGGCGGTATGTCACAGCTCACGTGCGGGGCCTTGCGGCCATTTCACCACATATTGGATAACTCTTTTGTTATTAACACGGCAAGGCCTCTGTCATTTTCACATACATGGCTGACATAACCATCCCTTCTGGTTTAGCCAGATAATCACCGCGCAGCACCGAAATTGTCGAAAATGCGGAAAGCAGGTAAACACAACGTAGAAACGCAACACTGGAAGTATGATTTGCTGGTATCAGGCGAACCCGCCGATGCGTGTCTGATATCTTCCAATGAGGATCCACGATGGCAAGAAAGCTTATAACATCGTGTTTATTGATTGTATTGATTGTGGGACTATTACAGATTTTTTTTGGCGCTTTTGTGTTCCAGCAGACGTCGCACAAGATTCTTAGCGACCTAGGAGATTCATGGTCGAATCTGGAGATTCGTCTCCGTGAGAACTCCGACCATCCCACGAACGAGTCCGCTTCGACATCGGCATCCAAAAGCCAGAAAAGGAGTCTGGACTCGTCCTGCAAGAAATGGAAGTTATTAGCTTGTGCCATGGTCCATAACGAGGCGGCGTACCTGTTAGAATGGATAGAGTTCCACCGTGGTCAAGGCGTCGACCATTTCGTGTTCTACACATATTTCAGTACGGACTTGTTGGAATACGTCCCGATGATCTACGAGGATCTGGGCACCTACGGACTTGTTGATGTAATACCCGCCCGCTTCTTTGCCCAAGACGCAAAGCGGAAGCTGGACCCGGCGGACTACGCCCAAAACAAGGAGTGGTCAATGGTCGACTGTAATGTACGTTATAGAGAACATGCCCAGTGGATTATGCAAATGGACGCCGGTCATTTTGTCCATTCAGAAGAATACAACACAATCTTGGATTTCTTGGAGAATCAAACAGAAAACGCCTTGGCAAACGGCACCCTTCCAGAGGACGTCTTTACGGCTGTTCGAGTTCCTACAGTGCGATTTGGCACTTCCGGTGTGCAGGACAAGTTCCTCACATGGATAACACCGAACGCTTATACTGGAGGAGCCGAAGTATGGGATTAAAAGTTTCCTAGTGTTTTTGTTTTGCCACTCGATAGTCTCTCTAAATAACTTGATCGTACACGTAGGTACTCTACGAGCCATATCGCGGAACAGAGGACCTTTACCCACTGGTCATCGAAAGCAACCCCAAGCGAGCTCCTCACGGAGAACTGGACGGCAACCTAACCGATGTTCCTGTTTGCTCTGGTCAATCCAAAGAAGAGCTACAGCTTTGTAGCGATTCTTCAACCGTCACGATAGTGAAAAGCGGCAGGTGTCCTCCGGCTAACATTACCGAATGTCTGAGGCCAACGGAAAACCTTATCTGGCCGGAACTACCTTTGTTACGAGCAGACAACCACAACTGGCGCGCTGTCAATCATGCCAAAGAAGCCAAGTACTGGGACCCCCTTCATGATCAGACGTTTGATGCGCTGGACACTTCGTGGTTCTCGTCCGTTCTGGATGATATCAAGTTCAAGTACATCAGTCGAGTACGAGAAGGCATCATGTCGCTGAAACCAAGACTCTTCCTGGATGTGAATCGGACTTGCGACCCAGTAGCGATGAAGAACGGCCAGCAAGTGATGTGCCCGCCATCTCACCCTGTAAGCATAGATCGTCTAGTAAATTAAAAAATCAGATAGTACAATGAGCTGTCGACACAATTTTAATAATGTTCCATAGTATCCATACGGTAACTTCGGAGGAAAATGGCTACGAGAATGCTGCGAAAAAGATATAGATTATTATGGGGAACCATTGACGATAGAGTCGAACAGCTGCTGGAACTATTCAGGTATTCACTTGGACTGTTTAGATTTCACTGGTACAATCTGATCCTTTTTGGCAAACGAAACTGCAAACGAAACTGAGAAACTGAATAAGGTCTCTGACTTTGTGGAAAATTTTGGAATTTGGACTTTTTAGTGGTTGACTGCCCCGATCCGCCCGGAGTGGAAAAGTGGCTGCACAGAAGCTGCTGTGTCTACACTCCACCTTCCGGCTCTCTCAACGCGACCATGCTGGACTTTGATTACAGCAACGACACCTCACTGGAATATTATGACTATAGTAATGATACCTATTCGAACGCCTCAGACCCTCTGAACGACGACTTTGATAACAGTATTATTCAACCGATGAAAGGAAGTCTGACGTGAGAACTCGAGAAGGTTAGTTTTCTTACGCTTTCGGCTGTTGTTTCAAAAAGTTTTCTATTGCGATACGCAGAACGTGGATTGCGTAGTCCACATCGTCTTTGGTGATGCACATGGGCGGTTTTATACGGAAAACCTGCAAAGGCAATCATCTCTTTCATACCTTTTGTAAACTGCCTTCTGAACCACACTTACGTTTCCGTAATATCCTCCTTTGCCCACAAGCAGTCCCAGGTCTTTGGTAGTTTCCCAGATTTGAGCCATACTGGCAGCAGGCAGAGGTGTCTTCGAGTCCTTTGTAGTGACCATCTCCAATCCAATCATCAGCCCCTTTCCGCGGACGTCTCCGACGATTTCGTACTGCTCCCGTAGCTTACCCAGCTCTGTGATGAAGTACGTGCCCAGTTTCGCGCAGTGCTCTTGGAGACCTTCTTCCTCAACCACCTACACCGACAACCAGCAATAGCTGGTTTTTAGTAACGCCAAGCAAAACAGTCACTGAGTTCTTACGTCAAGAACTGCTGAGCCGATCGCACAAGCTAGAGGGTTTCCACCGAAAGTGTTGAAATGGGTTGCGGCGGCTAGCTTTTGCGCTATTTCTGGAGTGGTGACAACAGCGGCCATGGGAAAACCTAGAGTACAAGACCGTTAGTCGCCCTTAGTTTCCGGGGAGAAAGCTCCAATATTTCGTGCAGATCAATGCAACATACCGTTTCCGATTCCTTTGGCCATTGTTACTGCAAAAGAAGAGCTTTAGTTGCACAGAGGGCAAAACGGAAAAGCAAGTGTGTGATTGATCGTACCTATGTCCGGTATCACACTATGGCCTTCAAAGCCCCAAAAGTGTTCTCCGGTTCGACCGAATCCTGTCTGCACTTCGTCGGAGATGCACACGCCACCGTGGTCACGGATGATCTTGAAGGCTCGCTGCATGAAGGTCTTCGGGAACTGGATGGTACCGCCAACGCCCTGAGATAGACAAGCGGGTCACAATCGTTTTCTCATCAGACAGAAGTGCTACTGTACGAATGCGAAAAACAAAAGCATGGGTGCAATCTGTTTCACTTGAGTTCGTCTACCAGGTGGCGCTGGCCCTCACCTGGATGGACTCGGCAAACATACCGCCAACTCTCCCCTTCGGACAACTGTATCGCAGAACTTCTTCGAGTTCTCCGATGTACCGATCGCTTGCTGCACAGGACTTCGCTGAGGCACAATCGCAGCCACGGTCCGTCTAGAAAAACGGGATAAGCATTGAGTATTAACATTATAGTCGCGCAATACCGGTGAAACTTCCGCCATCGCATCCACCGGTGAAACTCGGTTGCAGTTCATAAGGATAATGCTTGATAACACCAAATTGAGGTATACTCACTTGACAAGGTGAATCTCGGCACTTGTTACCTCCCCATATACCACGATATGGGTCGGGATTCATGGTTTGATGGATACCAAAGCCGGTAGGGATATTGTAATGCCAGCTAGACAGTGCCGTCAAACCCATCAGGTTGGGGCTGGTTCCGTGATAGCCACTCCTTGAATCGGCATAACAGCAAAGTCATTCCCTAATTATTGATTACCGCTCTCAAAAACAGAATACCTGAGTCCAATGATGTCGTAACAGCCGGAATGGAGTCTGGCCAACAACATGGCCAAATCGTTCGCTTCCGAACCGCTATTCACCAAATAGACAACCTACGAGCAAAAACGCGTGTAAGTTACCAAGAGGCAAATGTATGGCAAGAGAACTCACTTTGAGGTTTCCGGGCATTTTCTTCATGAGCTTCTCGATGTATTCATGCAGCGTCGGATACATGTAAATGACGGTCGTATGCCAGAGTTTGTCCATTTGTTGACGCGCTGCTTCAACCACTCTCCTGCAGCATGCAACAGGTGATATAACTTGGCAGACGCAGCGGAAGTGATGTGAAATATGCGTGACAGAAGGAAACGTACGGATGTGAATGTCCGACAGAAACAGTTACAATGCCGCCGAACAGATCCAGGTAACGTTTACCGGTGGAGTCCCAGAGCCACTGTCAGAACAAGGATATTTAGATCCGCGGTGGTTGCAGCACAGTTTCGGCTTCGACACCTGCATATGGCCCTGATGTATCATGATTGGCTTCTTATAATACGCGAATCCATGGGTTGACGGAAACAGGTGCTGCTTCCGCGTCTTTACGGCTTCCTCGATTGGTGCGCCCTGCAATGACGAAGTGCGTGGAAGTGAGAACAGCATTTCAGAAAGTGCAGTCACCCACTGAGGAGCCATCACACTCAAAATTGCACTCTTACGGTGTATTTTGGAGGAACGAAGTTGCACGGTGGAAGCTCCAACGATGAGGAATCTGTCGAAAGTCTGCTGATGTGTTTCTGACATCGTAGAACACGAGACTTCAAGCCAATCTTCCCTACAAACACAAGGCGTGCAGTACTTCCTCTGCAGCACGAAAACGCAAGATGGAAACCTTCCTTACCCAAAAAAGTTGGCATGCTTGGTACTTTAACCACACATCCGAAAGTGGCAGCAATGGGCTGTAATCCAGTTATGGTTTGCCTCGTAAGCACAACTACTTGAGCCTAACTGCATGCTCGATCAGCCAGGAAGAATGGGGCCACTGAATCGAACCCCAAGCAGACCAGGAAACGACATTATCTTCATCTGCTGATCACCGCTAAGATATCAACGTTAGTACACGTTCGGCCATGCCACGTGTGTTCGCAGACTTTCAAAATCACGTAAAGCAAAGTCTACGGGATATTCGTTTATCGAGAAAACGTTCTATAAAATTGATGGCTGCTATGATAAGCGGACGACTCTGAATATCCTGCTGTACAAACTTGCGAATGTCTCCGTGAAAGTGCAGCGACCTACAACTATAAGCCATGCTACTGCTGCCCTTGAAATCAGTCACGCAAAAGGTGCACGATGACGGTTGGTCACTACAGCAAAATACAGTGCGAAGAACCTGACGACAAACTCTTTCTGCTATGTTTCACGCGAGTATTAGTGCGTCGAACACCACGGATTTACTCTTAACAAAACTAAACAAACCCCGATATCTGTTCAATTCTCCCAAACGCCAACGAACAGTACGTTAACATGCGGTTCGGCAGAGTACTAACGAAAAGTTTCCCACCGAGCACCTCGTAAGGATTCCTTGTCGTAGGTATGCGTAATTGTTAGATGGGACAGCCTATAACGGATACTAACGACAAGATAAAGACTTGCATCGCTGAGAAGTGAGAACCATTCGTGACTAAGAACGTACCCATGTCGTTCGGAGTCAAGCATAAAAAGTCAGCCTGAGGAGCAGCAGAAGAGAAGAAAAAATGGATCCTAGTGTTTCCCCCTCCCGATCTCATACGTTGCGGGCCCCTTCGTTGGCAAGTCTCGAAGCGTCTCCGCCTTTGGGTCCGAGTACCTGCAAAAACGGAAATTCAGATGAAAAAACCCCGCACAACACAACCACTTGAGCGGTGTACTACGCATCGTCATGGCCATAACGCTTCCGTGTATGAATTTTACCCATTCAATGTCGAGTCCATCAGCTTCTTGTGCTAGTTCCTGAAGGTCAGCAGCATTGGTCACAGGCTTTCCTTTCGTCGTCTTCCATCCATTCTGTAGCCATTTTGATGCCCACTGTGTCATACCTAATGAATACGGAAAAGGCTGATTAACAGTTCGGAAGACACTCAATTGCGCAGTTAAAGCCCCGGAATGTTGGAAGGCTTTCCACCGGCCATCGCACTAATCTACGACAGTCGAGGATATTCCTTCACACATGGTTTAGCACAGATTCGTTACTGAGACCAACGAATGTCCTAGTTTTTGAACACGAACTCGATGCCTTATGGAAGTGAGTCTGTGGCTCAAGGGAGGCAAAGCTTCTGATTAGGCAGCCAACTTACTTTGGACAACGAAAGAGTTGGGGGTATTTATCGTTATAGATTCCACTCCAAGTTCTTTTGCTTGCCGTAAAGCACGAGCAGCGGCATGGACTGCCACACGGTTCATCGTTGGTGTACCTTCTATCAGTAACTGCTCTGAAATGTTCCTCGGGGAATCCTCTCCCCAGAAGACACCCACTCCGCATCGTCCCTTGACGTAGCAGACTGCATCGATGTAGACGACGGCTGTCTTCCCGACAAGTCCTGTGAACGAGAACCATGCACTTGCCTGCTCATACACCCAGCAAATGGGAGCAGACAGTATGGAATTGTGGCCAGAATTGTGCGTACCTGGAGGAGCGAATTTGGGCTTCTTTTCAGTCTTTTTTTCTGGTACCGTCTCGGTTAGCTCAGTAGCAGGACGCTTGACCTGGACTGATGGAGCTGGTGCCGTCTTGGCAGGTTTGGAGGAAGCTGCTGCATTTGAGGCGGCTAGGTTCTTAACGGCTGCTCCTTTGTTGACAAATTCTTCAGCCTCCTGAGCAGTATCGAATTTCTTGAACTGCGCTCCCGTAAATGAAACGGTCTGCTGTTGGCATTCGGCCCTGAGAAGTAAGACAGAATGGTCAAACGGCGCAGAAGAGGAACGATTAGCCATAGCCTAAAGGAATACATCTTGGACAATCGATCCAGCCGCTCTGAATAGGCCAGCTACAGGACATCACACACCTTTCCCAGCGGAAGAAAACGGGAGGAGAAGAAAGTTGCCACCGTTGACTTACCATGTTTTGTACACTCCCGGCTTCTTCCCGACCTTGACTGCGTAAAATGGCATGGTGGTCGCGTTGGACGATGAGCTTGACCAAAGGTAACGGACCTGTCGATTGATTTGAAGACCTGCTCCTTCGGAAATGTGGTCAGAAAGATGCTCCTAGAAGGTTCACTGATTGAAATTTTGAACTGCTCCCAACATGGCGATGGCCCATCGATTTTGACTCGATTGATTGGTCGGTGACCTGTTCTATGGCCCTGGGGAAAATTGTTGTGGCGGCCGTGGCGATGGCACTTGCGCCGGCGCCGCTGCTTGCGACCCCGGGACAACCCAAGGGCTAATCAGTTTGTTTACAAACTTTCCAGTTACATCGACGATTCAAGATTCCGAAATCCGGAATCAGGACGTCCAGATTTTAGATTCCAGAATCCCGATCTTCGGATTTGTCATCATCCGTGTGAGCTACATCTCAGGAGGGCTTTTGTATCCGTACTCAGAAGAAGATCCGGACGCGATTGCCTAGCAGGAAAGGCAGGAAGGTTAGTGCATTAGTTCGCTAACGTCGCTTCTCATTGTATTTGTACAATACGAATAGCGTCTAGTCTCTGGCGTCTATCTAGTCTGGCGTTTAATAGGATGGCCCCTCGTGCGCATCCAAGATCTGAACGGAAAGAGCCGCCAAATTTTTCACCAAAGATCACAAGACAAAGAGCTAAAAGAAAAGAGCAAGAGGGATTCTCGGAAACACCTCAGAGCGACGGAAGGAGTAACAAGGCTAGTTCACTGCCCAAAGGATTCTTAACGTCGAATGAGACCGCTCCAGCAGGACCCATGACGATAGAAGATTTACTCTTACGAGATCTCCCAGCAAAGCAGCGCAATTCTTTGTCGAGCGATTTCAAGGAAAAGATGTCCAAAGTTGGAAGTGCGGTAAGACGTGCTAATCCAGCTATCTCCTGCTCAGGACCTGCTGTGCATTTTGTAAGCTTCAACTGAGCGAATACGCCACATCTCAAACTTTTGCAGTTGATCGCACTGTACTCATCGAAAAAGGAACTACAAGACACGGATACGAAACTCTTACATCTTGAAGAGACGTATGGCAAGACGATGAAAATCCAAGATTTATGGAATTATCATGAAAGAGCAGGTATACCCATGAAGTGTTTCACGATTGAATTCCATGCCGCCTAGTGTACTGGTTCTGGACTTCTGGTTTAATCTGACTTACGATACTCGTCATTCTGTATTTTTAAGGACTATCTGCCATAATCGGGCAGGATCCTCAGTACGCCATGAATGCTCCTCATGTTTTCAATGATGAAGAGCGCCTGATGTATAACTCATCTTTCCCACGGCCCAAGGCGAAAGAAAAGGATGCTACGCCCGAACCCGAGCCCTCTGTTTCTCCTCCTCGACCGAGGACTCGCGCGGCATCCCATCAAGCTCTGCAATCAGCCAGAAGCCCGAAAAGGGAAAGACTTAGCACAGACGATGAAGACTAACATAGCCCGTCATCCCGCACCGGAAACCATTTCTATTTTGCATCTCGTACGATATTTTGTTCGATTGTTTTAACAACGAAATGTGTTCGTGATTTCGTTATTCCGTACGTATTACAAATGATTTACTTCTGGAACAGCATGTGAAAATAAATTCTAGAAGGCAGTGTATCTGGAACATTTAGAAAGAGGAGGTAAAGCTTCGCTGTACGTAGTTCTAGTTACGCGACCAGATCAAGAAACTTTTAAACGAACACGAAGCAGGTTTAGTAGTTTCTCTTTACTGTGAAGTACGTTTGAGATAAGCTTCGAAGGCACGAGTCTGGTACATTCTAGCGGCTTCGGAAGGCTTGAAGGCTTCAGTAATGCCTCGGCCCACGATAACTGCATCCGCACAGTTCTCAATGACAGTTTCCGGGAGCACGTACTGCTGTCCTAGAGTATCACCCGCCTCTGAGATGTGGACTCCTGGAGTCATTCGGACGAAGCGAGGCTCATCGTCGATGTCGCTCTGGCAGATGTAACCCATGATGTCTTCTGGGTGGTCGTGAGCCATCTGAATGGTCGCAGCGACGTTTTCCTTGTTGGGTAGCGCACCTTTGCTGCTCATTTCTGCGATCAACGCGCCTCCTATAGAAGATACACTTAACAGTTGGGACCCAGGCAGATAAACTCGACAAGATCGTTATCCCAAGTGGCGCACGTTCGCAGCCACCAAGACCGAAAAAGCAGGCCACTTGGGAAAACAATGCCGTCGAGTTTGTTTGCTGCGCTCTTAGGTGTTTAGGTAGGTTCAAGTTTTGTTGATAAAGCATTAGTTACCAATTCCATGACCAGAGCGCTGTCCCTTCTTCAAGCCTTCGATAACGGCCGGTCCAGGAGTAGGTTGGATAGTGACCATATCCGCCCAGTGAGCAATCTGGAAAACACCTCCTCCATACTGTCGCGCCACAGTCGAGCCAATATCACTGAACTTTCTATCTTCGAAAATCAGGAATCTATGTGTTTGTGAAAGCTCTTTCAGCTTAGAGACGAAGTCCTCGGAGAACCCGTCGATGATGTCGGCGTGAATCTTGAAAGCGCAGATGTTTGGACCAATAGCGTCTGCCAGGTTCAAGATGGCTTCCGTCGAAGTCAAGTCTGCAGCCACAATCAGGTTGCTTTTCTTCCTGTCCATCAACTGGAACAGGTGTTTCGCCACAGCATTCGAGGTGTGCTCGGCCCGTGCAGAGAAAGATTGTTGCTTCCATGTTTTCGAGAGTCCATTTCCATTAACCACTTTTTGCGGTTTTGGGTCTGGAGCTTGAGATGCCATAAACTGCTCGATCTGCTTCGCCATCTTCGGATCGAGCTTTCCTGACTTGACCAGGGTTTGACAGACGTAGGAGAGAGTCATAACCGAATGGAGCGTGATGCCTGTAATCAAACGGAAGATGACAGCACTCCACACAGCAATCAGGATGAGTCGGCCACCCCCGGATATCAATCATCGTAAGAAAACGTTACGAGGTGACCGATTCACCGTGTTTGCTTGCCACCGAGTATCAAAGTTTAGATTCGTTTGAGATCTACGATCGAATAACTACTTACCTTCATTCTGTAAGTTGAAAGGTCCACCAGCTTCTCGATCCAGGAGAATAACGGCATGTTCGACCACCAGGCCGACTTTGCGCAGGTCTGTTGCGGTTTCCATAATGCTCAGTCCACTAGTACAGACATCGTCGATGATAACACATTTCGCTCCATCTTTAACAGGCCCTTCCACTGCTTTCTTGGTCCCGTACTCTTTAACTTCTTTGCGGCGCATAACCATAGGAATGTTTTGAGCAACTGTAACCAGCGTGCAGACTGGAACAGCAGCATATGGAGCACCACAGAGTACATCGCAGGAGATAGAGCTGCTCTTCTGGCGTATAACGTTGTGCAACAGCTGGGCAGCGGTGTTGAGCAACTTTGGGAAGCCAATTAACTCTCGAAGATCGATGTAGATCGGGCTCATCACTCCGCTCTTCAGCTTATACTGTCCCAACTTGATAACTCCAGCAGCGTAGAATTCCAGGATGATTTCGTCCAGTGACTGGATAGTGGCCGGCGACGAGGTGTCCATGGCTGGAGCAGGGATGTCTGCAGTCCAGAGCAAGCAGGCAGCAGCGGCTTTCCGGTCAGTTTTAAGATTCGGAAGATGTCTGCTCCGCTCCTAGACCTCTTTGAAAGCAAAGGTGCGAGCTGCGACTGCGAGCGACTGCTGCAAAATTTTCCAGGTTGCCATCATTACGTAATTAAAATTTATACGGTGAAAACAGTATAGAGATTGCGAGCGAAAGCGTACTAGCACAATTCGATACGCACAGGTACATCGTGACCTCATAGGAACAAGATCGTCTCGTAGACTCTCTGTTAAAAGAGTCACATAAAATTTACATATGACGTCACGATGTTCCTATGCGTATCGAATTGTGCTAGTGTGCTTCTGTTCGCGATCTGTATATCAATAATCTGCTGCGTCCGCGCAGCATACGTCATCGACTCATCGTCTCATCGTACACGTAAAGTACAGCCACGGTCCGGCTTCACTGATCGCTCAACTCCTACGGGGGAACATCGTCTCCTACTTGTACGTGATGTGCTGCCAAACCTTACAGTTAGTGATGTTCTAATACTGTATGCGTTAATAGACCTGCTTCGCAAGTCATGTTTTCGCATTGCACAGCATATGTATAGGTTTTATCAGAGTGTATCACTCTGGTTTTATGCTGTGCAGCTATCCACGGCTTATGTTTTGCCTAATATCGCTGCACAGAATTTCAAATTCTGTGCAACCTGAGTTGATTGCCGTATTGACCAGTTACGTTTCAAATTCGAAACTTCAAATTTCATTTCTCGTCCTGTTTCCCATTTTCCTTCTTCTGTCAAGAAATACCTTCCGTTGCTTACGCTTCTCGGGACTCATCAGCCGTGAAAATGTCGGACAGCGAAAGCGGGAGCCAGAAGGAGAGAGATGATTCCCAGCCAACCAGGCAGAAAAGACGGGATAAAAGTCAGAAATACTTCAGAGGTCCGAGGTTCCTCCCGCTTTCAGTCGAGAACAAAGTTAGCTTGATCATTGAGGACATCCTGTCCATCATACGCCTCAGCACTGAGGTTAGTAACGCGTCTTTTTCTTGATCGCTTATGATACGAGCTTCAGTCTTGATGGTTCCGAGCTCCAGTTCTCGAATTCTTAAAGCAGCAGCTTCCTCTCTGGCTGCCTTTTGTTCAGCTAACTGAGCCTCCTGAAATGCCAGCTGACGGTTCTGCAAGTCTAACTTCATGGTACCGTACTCTTGTTCGGTCTTGGCAGAAGCCGACAGAACGTCAACCAGTTATCGCTTCCGGTCGGTGGCCTGTATCGTTTGAAACGATCAGCATCGTCTTCCCCGTGTTCCGCTTTTCGGTTCAGATTGCGTGTGTTGACTCCCATATGGCCATTGATTTCGTGTTCCTCTTCCCCGTCCGTATCTCCATTATCACTCGAAAAATCAAGCTCTCCCGCAAGTAGACGCCGTGAGAAGGCAAAATTACCACTTGCGAAAGTATCCGGTTGACAAACCAGAAAAACGCGCCACTTCACCTGGGAAAGCAACAGTAGTCAAGAGTGAACCTTACCTCGACGTCGTTTCATCATGTCCATCGAAGGATCTTGAATGTTCTTCCCCTGCTGGACCTCCGTGACTCCCCTAGCTTTTCGGCTTGACTTCTTCGCAGCAGGGACAGCTGGTGGTTTTGCAGCTTTCTCGGTGTGATGTCTGGCTTCTTCCTTTCGCAGCAAGGCGACTTCTTCCAGCAGCTGCTTCAACCCTTTATACTGTTCCTCCGTACCAGACTTCGGAAGCTTGCTCATCTTCTTGTCTTGATCATCGAACAGCTTCCTCACTTTCACAAAGTGCTTAGGATTTTTGGCGGCCACTTGACGGAGAAGAGCAATCAGATGACACGGTTGGTAGGCAAATCTACATCTCCGGCTTGGCTGGGAATCATCTCTCTCCTTCTGGCTCCCGCTTTCGCTGTCCGACATTTTCACGGCTGATGAGTCCCGAGAAGCGTAAGCAACGGAAGGTATTTCTTGACAGAAGAAGGAAAATGGGAAACAGGACGAGAAATGAAATTTGAAGTTTCGAATTTGAAACGTAACTGGTCAATACGGCAATCAACTCAGGTTGCACAGAATTTGAAATTCTGTGCAGCGATATTAGGCAAAACATAAGCCGTGGATAGCTGCACAGCATAAAACCAGAGTGATACACTCTGATAAAACCTATACATATGCTGTGCAATGCGAAAACATGATTTGCGAAACAGGTCCATTAAACTCGTATCCCACTGTGTTGGAATTTTGTTGTTAGCCGAATTTCCTCCAAATTTCCGTTTCGACTTGAAGGTTTCTCTGTGATCTGTCTCCGCTTCTGAACTCAACTGGAACATACTTGGACTACTAGAAGCTTAGTTGAGACCCTGGTCAAGCAGGGATGCAGCGTGGAGGCCTGTACACGAGAGAAGGAGCACTCCGCGGTCGTGGCGGATATATGAGTGAGTCCTGCATTATGTTCAAGTTGGACTCAACCGCGTCACTTCGGTGTGCGTGACGGGCCGTTTATTTTTGCAGGATCTGATCAGCCTCAGTTCCACAGAAACCAAGGTGGTGCTCCGTTGGAGGATGAATCTGAGCAGGAATCCGGACCTAGCGATATCGAGAAGCGCTTGGATTCGCTCATCACTCGACTGGGTGAACGCGTAAGTCCGGTTTCGTGATCCCCTGATCTCTCTGTTAATGAATTCAAATCGTTTTTACAGAGTAATGCCAGTCTGGAAACCAACATACGAAATCTAGCGAAGGTCCTCTCGGGTGACATCGCTAACTTCAAAGATGCCATCCTCAACATTCTTCTCAAATGGTGAGTTAACCCAAGAACGTGGCTCTATACCGTCCCCGTTGCCTTCATCCGGTAGAAATTTCGTTGGAGAGGAGCGAATTGCGAGATTGAGCAGAAAGTTACCAAGACTTTTGTTTTCAGCTCCACTACGATGCCGGAGAAGATCAGCATCTACACGTGTCTCGCCGGCGTATTGAACACGGAGAATTATACTTTTGGCGGAGAGTTCGTCGATGGTTTGGCTCGACGTTTCCGCGACTTGCTTAGTGCCGGAGCTTATAGACAAGCAGAATTGGTGGTACGGCTGTTTAGATCTTTCGTTTCGGAGTTCAGGAATCAGAATTACATTTTGTCGTGTGACATATTTCTTCTTCTAGTTGAGAGTTATAGCAGACTGTGTGAACAGTAACCTCGTCAGCGCGTCCAGCCTGCTGATGTTCATGGAAGTTCTTCTCGAAGTTACATATGAGAAGAATGTTCCTCAGGTATCCATAAGGCACAAGCTCTACCATTACAGTTTCCAAGCATCTGATGTGCTGCGTTAGTTATAAGCCCATGCTGCTTTCAGGTTCGATCGGACTGGTATGCTTTTGCCGTATTGTCCTGTATGCCGTGGATGGGAGAGCGTATGAACTTCAGCAAGCCAGACGGTCTCCGAAAGCTCCTGGAAGAAGTCTTGTCTTACATCACCAGAAGAAAGAAGGTGCATGTCGCTGCTCTTCGGGTGATAAAGTCGGACGATCCGCTGCCACAAGAGGACGTAAGTTGTTGGACCTTTCGAAGGTTCCCCCGCCTATTTGAATTTCGGACGATTTTTCTGCCTCAAGGATCTTCTAGTTTATGAGCTCTTACTTGACGGAGCTGTTCAAGAAGTGAGTTTCACGTTGATCCAACATCATATTGTGTTGTTCGCAGTATCTGGACTCGCTGTGGACGCAAGTCGAGGATTTGAAGAACCGTCAATGGCGCGAGAAGCACATTCTCCGACCGTACACATCCCTCGACAGCTCGCTGTCGAAAGGCCAAGCCCACAACCTTCCCCAAATTATTCCTCCTTCCTACGAAGAAGATCACCAGTACCCACTTCCTCGTGTCGTGTTTCGGCTCTTCGACTACACAGATTGTCCAGAAGGCACAGTTCTTCCGCCCATGAATTCTATTGAGCGCTTCTTGATCGAGGACGATCTGACTCGTCTCATCGACCAGCACCACGAAGACCGGAAACAGTGCGCTGTAGTTCTCCTCAACTATCCCACTGCGCAGCCCAACATTCCCATCGACTACATTGTGACAGAAGTCGTACTTGGACAACTGATGCAGCTACCAAAGTCACCCCACAAGGAAGTTATGTATGGGTCCATGATCCTGGAGCTGTGTAAAGTCCGACAGGATGTGATGCTGCAAACACTAGCTTTGGCAGTGTCGTTGCTGTATGAACGCATCGAACACCTGAACATCAGCAGTCTCCACCGGTATGGTGAAAAGTGTCAAACAGAAGCATGAGGAATTTCGTAAGATTTTGTTTATAATCTTTGGAGGGTGGTTGTTATTTTGCAGGTTGGCGTCGTGGTTTGCTTACCATTTGAGCAACTACGAGTTCCGCTGGACATGGGAGGACTGGAGCGACTGTCTTCAGGTGGATAAGGACCATCCGAAGGCTCGGTTCGTCACTGAGATTATCCAGAACTGTGTTCGACTGTCGTATTACGGACGCATTGCCGAGATTGTGCCCCAGCGTTTCAAAGTGTTCCTGCCCGACGAACCTTTTCTGCGTCAAAAGTTCGATGTTGAGAACCCAGGTACTTGGTCTACCTTACCTTATCTCAGAGTGTTTTCTTTAGTTGGTGTGTTCTGTTTGGATATTGTGTATTTTAGAAACGATCGAAGGAGTCAAACAAGCTCTAGAGGTTCACGAAGCAGCTCGAGATAAGAAGGAGGTGACACGCATCTTGGAGATCATCAAGGAAGTTCCGCGACCCGAAGGCACCTCAGGTTGGTCTTTTTAATGATTTTATATTCTGGATCTACATGCATGTAGTGTCGGGCAAAAAATTGGCTGCTCTTGGATTCTAATCGGTATTATTTTTGCAGAAACGGATTTTAACCCACTCCAGATCGAAGTTTTTGTCCATGTCATACTGGGAATGTATGCGAAGACGTTCACCCACCTATTCACCGCGCTGAACAAGTAAGAAGCATACAGATTGATTATTTCTGCTTTCGATGTAAGAACTAAGCTTACTGAAGCCGCTCCTGTCTAGCTGTGAGCACTTGTGCGTGGTGGTAACTTGCTTTGCTCTAGGTACGCTCCTGTTATGAGAGATCTCCTCACCGGCGAACAAGAGCAGATCTTTTTCCTTCAGTCCCTTTACGACTGCTTCGTCAACCGCGAATACACGATCATTGTGTTGATCGACCGGCTGTTGCGTATGCAGCTAGTTGATGCGACCAGTGTGGTTAACTGGATCTTCTCCCCGGAAATGTCCATGTACTTCAGCGATCACCATGTTTGGGAAATCCTGCAGCAGACCATTCATCGAGTCTCCACGCTCGTCCAGAAGTCACAGTCCGAACTGAACGAAGCCAGAGCGCGATCGAAAGAAGCTGCTGACGCGGAAGTTGTCAGAGAAGAGGACGCAGTAGAGGCACTGGAAGAGGCTCTTGACCGCAGTCTGAGCCAGCAGAAGAGCATGTTCCTCGTCATCTTCCAGGTGATTTGTTATATCATCCCCATACTACTGTAATTCGGCGAAGTTACGGTAGCTATGATGAACATAAATCTGTTATAGCGCTTTGTTATGGCTTTCACGGATTACCTGGAACAACAAGGAGTCAAGGGGAAGCCAACGGACTCCTCGTGGTGGAAAACGGCGATTGGACACATGCAGTATATTCTGATGACGGTGAGTGCACCCGATAGGTTCATGTGCTATAGTCATGAAAAATAATACGAGTATTTGAACATTTTATTCGAATATGTCGTGGAGAAGGAAATGATTTTTATCTTAAACATTTTCTGAATATTCCTTTCTTCAGAATTACGAGCTAATTCGTCCATATAACTCCACTCTCGAGAAACTCGTCTTCACCAAAGAAATCGATCGCGCCATTCTTCACGCATACAATGAATATGCGGCCATGTTGAGCTGAACGTTCCTTCCTGCGATTCCCACATCATTTTGTTTTTTGAAATTTTGAAGCTTTATTCAAACGCAGAGCTTGGAAACGCTTATTTTACATCATAGACAACCATAAATTATTCAATGAATTTTTCCAATATGTGCAGTGTCAATGAGATAGAACAACCCTGACATCGGCAGCCAACACACTATCTCATTTTCAGAAATCACTAACTCGTCCCTTCCTTTCCCAGTCTCCAAATCTTGTAGGCTCAGGGCCCTTTGGTCCACCAATCTCACCTGTATGCGGGTTTCTGTTATTTGGCCAGGGTTTCAGAGGTTCTTTTTCTGCGTGAGGGTGTCTTGTGTTGTCGTCTAGAACATCATCAAACTTTCCTGCCGGAGTCTTGCCTGTCTTCTTCTTTACGTTTGTCGTGTCGGCCGAGCCTGATGCCTTGACGTCGCTTTGGTTTGGCTTTGTTGTCTCGGATGAGTAATTGAAAGACTAGAGAATAGACATGAGAAGTTAGGTGTGGAAATAAAAGCTTGACTTACGAATAGGCAGGGAAACTTACGTTTGCATAGATAACTGATGTCCAGGTCGGTGGTGACGGATTATACTGGCCAGGTAGTGCACATCTTCCGTTGAAAAGTAGTCTTCCTCGAGAGCAGATCATCTTGCACCAGAATCAGGGGGAAACGGAGGAAGCAAGTTGAATTAACTCGAAAAGAGAAGAGAATCTTATAGGAAAGTGACATGACATAACAGTTACAGTATCACAGTGTTTGCCAGCAGAATACCGTCCGTCCCGTCGGGAAGCTCAGCAAGCTCATATACTGTGACAGTATGTCGGAGCCGATTGATTCAACAGCTTGATTGCATGAGCTGCCTGAAAATTTTTCACTCATGACTCATCTGAGGGCGGCTTCAACTCCGAACCTGTTCGGAGCTCAAAATCGTCTTCCAGAAGGTTGCTCTACCATTCGTCCGAGGAAGCGAACGTGATAAGCCTATCGCATTTGTGCTTCATCGGAACAGTAGTAACAGGTTGACCACTCAAGTGGACTTTGAGATGTGATCGAAGTTCTAGCTTTTTGTCTGGTAGGAAGTTAGTCAGCCGGGCGCATTTCCCACCGCTTACGATGGGTGGAGAAGCGGATGAATATATTGATTTCGGTATATTCATCCCGAACGCACTGCGGTGCAGCTGCTCTAGTTCAGTCGTGCTTCCGGTGGGATGGACAGCGAGCCACGACCTATCTGGGCACAGTTCCCGCATTCTTTGCCAAGTAGTACAAGAGTAATGACCATCCACTACTTTCGATATTATGTGAACTGGTAACTGAGTTGAGCAGTTCTTATCTGAAGAAACACCAACACGTTCGACATTACAAGAGACGTTATCTTCCGTGTGTAATCTATGAACTGTATTCTGTAGTAGAGTTGCCCGATAAACTACAAAATCCTCCCTCCATCGATTTACGAGTCGTGTAATTTCTGTGATTTATCTAGTGATCCGTTAAAATTCTACGATTATTTCCTAATTTTTTTCATGAGCTGAATGAAAATGGCTTCTGATATTTCTCATCCAGTACCATCGAGGTCTCCGCCTACCCATTCGGATGTGGAAGTTGTCCTTGCCGCACTGAAGGAAGCAACAGGTTGTGAGATTCATTTTGAACGAGGTTTACGCCGGGTTTGCTTTCCCCTCAAAGGCTGCAGTGATTTTTCGAGCAGCTCACAGGAACGTGGACGGGAGATTTTTATTGGGAGACTTCCGAGAGACCTGCTGGAAGACGAGCTTTACCGTGTTGTATCGCCACATGGAGAAATATTGGAGATTCGTCTGATGTTGTCTTTTGACTCCGCGATCATTAACCGCGGCTATGCTTTTGTCGTTTTCGAAAGAAAACAAGACGCGAAGGCGGCAATAGAGAGACTGGACAACTCGGAAATCAGACCCGGAAGACGAATTGGAGTCAAACGCAGTGTGGACAACTGGCGGCTTTTTGTAGGAGGTTCGTTTCACCTGATGTTTTGAGATTCCCTTTGTGTGTTTGGTCGAAGTTGGTTCACACAGTTTTGGTTTCGAAGGTTTGCCGCGGGACAAGACGGTGGAACAGTTTGAAGAGGAAATTCGAAAACATCCTGCCTGCAGCAACGGGATCCGTAAAGTCATCATGTACCCAGCGGTCCACGACAAAAGCAAGAACAGAGGCTTTGCGTTCGTAGAGTTTGGCTCCCATCGAGAAGCAGCTCTTGCCAGAAGACAGCTCATGCACGACAGAGTGACCATATGGAACAAAGAAATATGTGTCGACTGGGCGCAACCGGAAGCCGAGGTCGAACCGGAAGTTATGGATCAGGTAGACATTACTTTCCAGGTTCTTCGTCATACTGTAGAGTTTGGTTTGCCGGAATCTTTTATTTGCGTTTTGCAGGTGCGTATTGTGTACGTCAGAAACCTAAACGTGGACACTACGGAAGAGGACTTGTACAGAGCAGCCGTTCCAGCTCTTCAGAATGGCGTCATCGAGAAGGTTAAGAAATTGACAGACTATGGGTTTCTTCATTTCCAAGATCGCGAAGATGCCGAAAGAGCGATAAAAATTCTCAATGGTATGTTTCGGTTTGCGAAGAACGATCGTGACATATGAACAATTTTCCTTCTGTGTTAGGAGCTCTTGTTGGAGGTTCCAGGCTGGAAGCAGTGTGGGCCAAGCCTCCTACTTGCAGACGAACTCAACAGTCCGTGAGCCAGCGGAACCCTTTTTCCTTTCATACTTCCAAGTTCCCGCAAGATAATGCTCTTAGTGCTCTGCCGTACGAGATGGTATACTGGCAACTTTATGCGCAGCAAGAATATCCCGAAAGTCGCGGGCTGTCGCAGCGCCATTATAGAAACGCAGCTGGTACCAGAAGACGGTACCAGAACTTCCGACAACCCTCTCAGGTACATAATGTCTACACAATTGCTTTCCCAAGCAGCACAACAGGTTTTCATGGTGAATTGTAGAATGCATACGGAGCAACAGAATTTCCGTTAGCCGCTCGTGAACCGCCTATCACCAGCACTGTGCGTTTCGATTCAAGAAGATTCGGGGTACCCGTGGTAAGGGTGGGCCCACTTCTGGACCGACAGCGAAATCTTATTTTCATTTTTCTTTCAGACAAATCCAGAGCAGCCTTTTCTTTACTCTCAACATCATAATGCCGACCCGTTTTACCAGTACCAGCAGCCCGCCATTCCTCACTTCGGTCAAACGTCGTACGGACAACAGCACCCCGCTTTCTCCTCCGAGCCTGAATATCCGCCGTTCCTGATAAATCCTTTGCATAGCAATTTTCTTGCGAGTACCGCTCTGGGGCTCCCTGAAACATTCTCGCAAATGCGCGTCAGTGGATAGGTGGAGAAACTCGCTGAGTTGCTGAACGATCAAGTCCCTTCCAGGTACCGAATGACAGCCAAATCACTCGCAATTATGAGCGGCTCCTCGGCGAGCTGTAAAAGCAAGAAAACAAAGACTGCGTGAAGTATCAAAACAGGTTTATGGAAACCCCGTCTGCTCAACACTATGTGCTTTGAAGCTTGGGATACACAAAGCCAGTCCATTTGAAATCTTGGTATGCCATAGCCCGAAGTTTTTTCTTATGCACCAGGGTGCCCTTAGTCTTGCTGTATATTTCTGCTGTTCGGTTCAACTTAGTTGGAATACTCAAGCCTACTCAGTAATAAACAGAAAGCCGACAGCTACAAGTAAAAAAGTTGAGAAAGTTTCTCTTGTTGTTTGACACGAGCTACAATCTGGGTTTTCTGCCGTGGCGCCGGTGCGGGTTTTCGATGACAGGCGTAGACAGATCGATATGAGGCATCGTTATGGGCGTCAGTTCGTCACTTCCTGTGCGCCGCACCACGTCTGTGGCATGCGATAATTTATTGCCCGTGCTTTGTTAATCATACCAGAACAGGTTTCAAGAACGCTGACGTCTCTGACATTTTCTCATGTTTTTGTTGAGTCTAGCTGCGACATGAGAACCGACAAAGGCCAGCTCGGGTTTAGCGTATGCTGCTCATACACAGCCCATGCTAACCCGCAATAAATTTCACCCATTGCAGAACTTGAGGCATAGCACCAGCAGTTGAGGTGGATACATTTAGTGTCCTCTAGATTGTAGACTCTTTCTAAAACGCTGCGATGGCGAAGAAGAAGCGAAGTTCGAAGACCGTGGAGAAGCACAGCGAAACTGTGACCAAGCACCGCCATGGAGAGAAAACTCGCAATGCCATCGAGGAGAAGCTTGGAGACGGACAAATCACGGCCGACGAATTTGTCCAAATCTTCCACGGTTACGACAGGGACGGTAAGGAATTTTCTTGCTTTTTTCCCCAGTATAATATGCTTGTTTCGCTTCCTAAAACTCCATGCCTTTGCAGGCAATGGGTACTTGGAAAGGTCCGAGGTAAGCCTAGGGTGGACTGCCTTGTTAAATCCTAGTTCTTTTCTGAATGCTTCAAAAAAGCACAGACGGCATTGTTCTTTAGGTTGACAATTTTCTTTGGGATCTGTTGAATTCGTCTCTCATTGGAACCAGCGGCGTGAGTATCATACGCAGTGTCGACTGGAAGATAGCGCTGCACGAGAAAGTACTCTAGTACACCTCCTCTATACAGCTCTATTGTATCGTTACAGAAAAAGTTGTCACCAGAGGACTTCGCGGAAGTAAAGGCGGTTTTCATGTCGGAGTTCGACTCGAACAACGATGGGAAAATTTCGCTTGATGAGGTTAGTTTACTAGCTGGCAACTGTTTTTCCCGGTCGAATTTCAGCTACTCGTTGGATTAGATGCTTGGGCTTCTGTCTGACGAGGAAAGCTTTTATGGATCATTCCGCACGGAGTTCGACCAGCAGCTGAGTGGGCAGAACTACATGAAGGTAAAATATTCGTGTACATTTCTTGCGTGGGTGTCCGCGTGCCAGAACGAAAGTTAGTGGTATAAATTTCTGGTATTAGGTGTGGAAGAAATACGACCGAGATCTTAGTGGATTTCTGGAAAGGGGCGAGATCAAGGTATTACGCAAGGGCAATTGTCCAGCATTGACTTACCTTACTTTAAGCGGGCGTCAAACCCACAGAACTTCCTGAGAGATCTTAGTCAGCAAAGCGGCAAAGAGCTCAACGACAAACAACTTGAACACTATACACAGCAATGTGTACGTAAGATCTTCCTATCCATCTTCCACCCATTGCATGCAATGCATGGGCGATGCATGGGGTACGTAGCCTGAAATATCTCTTCGACAGGTGGACTTGTTCGATGCCAACAACGACGGGAAACTGTCAATGGGCGAACTGAGCAGGTACGGCGAACCGAGAAGTTTCACGGCTACTTGCGGGTCCGCAAGACGGAAGCCGTACCCAGCGTATCCCCATTTAGCGGACCCGGAAGTGGTGCTCTTAACAAGAAACACTGGCTTACGTTGCAGGATGCTACCTCATTCTGAGAACTTCGTGCAGCTGACGTTAGACAAGGTATAGTAGAAGGCGAGCCAAACGAGCCAGCGCGAGTTCTGCCCGTGGGAAAGTGTATACACAGACGCGGCATCCGATCACTAGGAACAAATACCGTTCTCTGTTTGCAGGCTTTCGCGTTGCACAAGCTGAAGCAAAGTGATGTCGATAGGCTGCTAGATCGTTACGACAGGGTAAGTTGGTCACTGACAATCTGTGTTAGTGCGAAACGCGGAAAGGTGGAAGACCGGAAGTGGGATATCTTTAACTTATTGGCTGGTTGCAGGATGGCAATGGAACTCTCGAAGGACGAGAGTTGACGGACTTGATCAAGGATATGCTGGGCATTATTCAGCAAGGATCTTTCTACAATGAAAGCGACGTCTTTGATGTCAGAGAAGCCATCTTGAAAGGTTGTGACCGCGATGGCGACGGAAGAATCAACCGCAAGGAACTAGCAGTCATTTTACTGACTCTGGCTAACTCCGGTAAGTTGGGAGTGGCTGAGCTCGATATTGCCGGTTTTTACCTTTGTGATTTTGTGTACTTGTAGGTACGTACACGGATGACGCGTCGTACACCCGCGCAGCAGACAGTGAACGTATTTACCAAGGAAGAAAAAGCCAACATATTCTGTCTTACATCCGCGTCGGCGGTGACCGAAAAACTGGTCAATAAGCCGAGTACTGTTTCGCCTATGCGAGAACGAACATTCCGAGGTTCCCCCTGTTAATCTACGGCCGTTTTGCCCCTTTCACATCAGAATTCTATCGACTTGTACTGCAAAGCCTCACCTATGGCCTTCAGAAGCATACAATATTTTCAACAACTGGTATTTCGAGCTATTCTCTGAACAAGCTCGACAACTTTTGCATTTCGCTTGTCTTGAAATACCATCGATGGAATGCCGCAGGCTAGTTTGCGAAAAATCTCCACCTGCCTGCAACTGGCGTAATCTACCACAATTTCCATGTCCCTTTGATAAGGAAGCAAAAACTCTATGGGTTTGATTGTGAAGAACGCCCGCAAGGTGGCTGTGGCCCGCGGTGCTAGGAAGTTGCCCGAGGCATTGAAGCTCCCGAAGTGTTCGCCACGGCCGTAGTTGGCAGTCACCTCAGCATTAGAGTCATGTTGGAGGTCTTTGCTGTTTCGACAGAAGTTAAAGTATCTCCGTCAAGATGGCACGAAGAACGTCCAGACTTCGAGTGGAGGAACGTGGCGATCGCAGAGGGTCGAAATCCCACAACTTCGTCGAGCGTATGCTGCAAAGAAGTGATGGGTCCATGAAGGCGGATATCTTTCTCCAGGTCTTCAAGTACTATGACCGGGATGGTACGTTTGTCTCGATTCTTTCCTCAAATGAATTGAAGAACGGTAGGGAGCGTATTTGTTACCTGTGTACTGTTCTTTCCCGTAGGGAACCGATACTTGGAAAAGGAAGAGTTGGATGCCTTCTTGAAGGACTTTCTGAACTCATCCATGTTTGGTACCGGTGTGAGTCCCTACGTCTTCTGCTTCTTGACCATCAAATATTTTCCAGCAAGTGTCCCAGTCCAACCATGCTTGAATTACGCAGGGAAATGTGACGGACGAAGAGGTCGCTGCTCTGAAGGTCACGTTTCTCCAAGAGTTTGATGACAACCGCGATGGAAAGATATCTGTTGGCGAGGTAAGTAACAGATTTCGACCCCTTTCAAAACTTCCGGGAGCTGCAAGTTTATGCGGCTGAACTTGTCATTAGCTGTCGGCCATCTTGCCAGTTGACGAAGGGTTCTTCGCCCTGTTTCGACTGGACAATGTTACAGACAATGGAGTAGACTACATGAAGGTATTTCCCTTGTGCTCAACCTAACCGCCACGGCGTCACCGTTATTGCATTGCCAGTGAAACTCAGAGTCGACCTAGATCTGTTGTAGATTTGGAAAAAATACGACAGAGACTTGAGCGGGTACATCGAGAAACACGAATTGAAGGTAAAGGCTCCGAATTTTTGTCTTGCTCGTACGCAGGGGATTATAGACCTAGAACTGAATTTCACTACAGGAGTTCCTTCGCGATTTGATAAGGAATGCATCGGTTGACAGACGAGAACACATAAATGAAGAACGGCTAGATCAATATACCCAGACGATCGTACGTACAACAAACCGGCAACTTCCTCGTTCGCGGTTAGAACCATCGATGGCCTAGAGCGGAAGGATGATTATCTCGATCGTTTTCAGTTGGAACTATTCGACATCAACAACGACGGAAAGCTGGGCCTTTCAGAATTGTGCAGAATGCTGCCAGATTCGGAAAATTTCGTCCAGTTGGTTCTGGACAAGGTAACGCCCAAGCCCCAAACGAACTTTCTCTTCAAAAAACATTTCCACCGACAGAAAATTGCTTTTCGCAGGCAATCGCTTTGGACCGACTCAGTCAAAGCGATGTTGACGGGCTGCTCGACAAGTACGATAAGGTAAAACTCTTGACTTAAACAGACCGTTTACCCACTATATACGATGAAAACCCCGATAATTTTCAACCCCGAAGGACGGAAACGGTACTCTGGAAGGCAGCGAGCTGACAAGACTGGTCCACGATATCTTGGCAATGACACAAAAGGATGGCTACTACAACGCCAGTGACGTGTATGACCTGGAGCAAGCCTTGCTCAGGGGCTGCGACATCGACAGAGACGGGCACATCAACAGAAAGGAACTGGCTGTCATCCTTCTGGCTATAGCCGACGCTGGAGACAATGTCCAACGTAAGTAGCGTAAAACTGCACCGAAACCATAAGTGTGAATACCTTTCGATTAAATAGCCGATGATTTCCAGAAGTTGAGAGCGCCGCTGAGGAGTTCAGCCGACGCGTATTCCAGGGACGCAAAGGACAGCACATCATGTCGTATGTGCCGATGAAGGAAACTACTACCACCACTACTACCACCACGACAAGCAGAAGTCACAACAAATAAGACAACAGCATTCACACAATGAAAGACCAACCGATTTTTTAGTACAACTTGTCTCAGTTGTAAACCTGGACTACAATAATTATCGTAAAAGGAAAAGACGTCAGTGTTTTCGAACACCTTCGTTGGCCAGTCGGTCGGCTTGTTCGTTTCCGTATACGCCTTGGTGCCCTCTGACGTGCACCTGACAACAAATCAGAACCCTCGTTGTAAATCTGTAGCAATGGATCATTTGAGGGGGAAAAACACGAAGACGAATGATGCATTAAGTTAGTAAGAATTACCCATTCGACAACGATGTCATTCATAGTTTCCAAGAGCTCTTCGAAGTCTTCCTTGTTGACCACCTGCTTTCCACTGAGCAGCTTCCAGTTGTTCGATATCCATTTTGGCACCCACTGTGTGATACCTAGCGGGCGAAGAACATAATTAAGCACTCAACAAGGAATTAAAGGCACAATGTATTTGACGAAGCTCAGCGTATCTGACCGGAAGTGGGAGTAATTTACCTACTATTGATCAGAAACTGGCTATCAGTGTAAATCACAATCTTCTTCTTCCCCAGTTCTTTCGCCTGTGCGATAGCTCGGACGGCAGCATATATCTCTGCACGGTTGTTAGTAGCTCGACCAACTAGCGGTTCCGCGATATTCAGCGGTGAGTCCGCGCCCCAGTAGACACCGATACCAGCTAAAGCTCCTTCCTGTCCGTTATTATGACAGCATCCGTCCGTGTAAACTACAGCTGTTTCTTCCTCGCTGAACTCAGCCGGAGCATCTTCACTCACAGAAGATACGTTATGTGAATCAACTACAGCCACGGTTTCCGTCGTGCAAAGTCTCCTGGCTGTCGAAAACTCGCGCTTGGAAGTTTGGTTAACATCGGTTGGTTGAAGTAAACCTTCTTTCTCGGGTCGTGTATATGGAGTGGGTCGTTGTGGTGCTGCGGCAACGGGAGGTTTCCGCTGATAATTGGTAGGTGAGCCGCCAGTGGTGTTCTTAGGCGCATCGGTGTCATCTATGAAGGCTTGAGCTTCTTCTATAGTCTTGAACTTCTTGTACCGCGCACCGGAAAAGGCCTTGACTTGCTCGGCACATTCATCCCTGAAGCAGCGTCAACTTCAACACTTCATCATTTCATAATCGACGGTTTTCGCTTACCAGGTTTTGTAGATTCCAGGCGTCCGTCCAACACGTACTGCGTAGACGAACTGAGGCATCGTCGTAGTTATGCCATGAGAAAAGATCGCGACTGGCTGATGGCATGTCCGCGCCAACAGCCGACGCGTAAGTCCCGCTAAGAAAGACACTTTGGCAGTGGGTAGGCACTGGGGTCAGTCCTTGGAACTTGAACCGTGAAAGAGGCAAGTCGCTTGTATCCCAAATGCTCCGATGTCATCACCTGTAAGAGCACAAATCCTAGAGTGACTGTCGGAAGCGCAAAGTGGACGTCGGCGGTTAGATGAGCTTTCAATCAGCATCAGAATCTTGCGTATCCAGTCCGCCTCAAGATTACGGAGATCAGGGACTGTGCCACTGGGAAGACCGGACCGTCCAGGATGCGGATTGTCAGCGTATATGGGATTGCGGAGAAATGGGCCGAATCACGACAAAATATTCTCGAGACCCTAAGATCGAGATGACATGTCACACCTGGCGTATGACATGACGCATAACGTTCCAATACTCAACACAGGGCGCTTGCGTCATGCAACGGTAAGAAATTACTTGATTGTAACATGTTCTTGATTACCCACGGCTGAAGCGCGGGAATCGATCCCGATCGGATAATCATTACGATCGAACTTTCGAAGGATTCTGTCTTCCATATTCTCTGATTCTTCCATCATTCCATAATCTGGACCGAGCTTTCTTCGCATCGCGTTGAGGTCTGGATTTTGGAGAGGACATTTCCATTCCATCTGCACAGGGTATTGGGTTGGCCGATAGGGAGGAAGCGCTTGCAGTTTCAGCTGTGTCAGTTAACTCCATCAGACGAGATACCTCCGTCCCAGCTTTGTAGTTTGCACTTTCGCAGTTGCACTTGTTGCGGAAGGCAGAAGCCGCAGACATGGCTTATCGACCAAGCAACTACCATCCGCGGGAGTCGAACATCTACCGGTCATCATCGATGTCAACGGGAATGAACTACAACCCAAATGGAGCTGGTATGCAGCATAATCACTATTACGGAAGCGCCCTGGACATGAGCGTCGTGGGAAACGGCGGGCATTCTAATCGACCAAGCCTTCTGTCGTCAACTCCTCTAGCACGAAAGTAAGATGAGAGACTTGTGTGCTGAAATGTAGAAGCAGTTGGTTAGACGACCAGTAACGTTGCACGCGAATTCATTTCTTGTAGACTCAATGAGGCGGTAAACACGAGCGTCATCCATTCCACAAACGGGAATGGCCATTACCAGTCTTCTCAACCCTCGACCAGCCAAGGAGGATACCTGCAGGATGGCCATATGGGACGACCAACTGCTTCGATTAGCGGCATGAGTTCATTTGCTGATCGACAGTCGATGGCCCCTTTCACCTCCTTCACTCAGCCCTCAGCTCCCTTGCAAGACCCTCGGCCAACCGACAAACATGACTTCCGAAAAAACGTGGCTGTAAATTTGTTTCAGGTACTGTTAGCAAGTTCGAATACGTGTTTCGCCCCTATCACTATCATTGACGAACGGTACTATCTTTGCAGTTTTTGCAAGGGCACGGTTTCGACTGGCAGCCGGCCAACTGTAAGAGTGCCTTTTCGGAAGCAGCACTCAATCCAGCTAGCCGGCAGACCTTTGAGAAGGTATTTGAGTTCCTCATAAAGCAAATATGTGGCGGAGACTACTCCTTGGATGGAAAGAAAATTGAGGTGGAAGTCATGTCGAATGCCAGTAAACTGGGCTATCCGTTCGCAAACTTACTGAAGCCCAACGTCCTGAAAGCGCCTAACATTCCGAATGCTGTTCCTGTCGTGTGTGGATTTCTGGATTGGTTAAGGGAAGAAGCCGAAGCTTGGGAGGTTTTGTCGACTTCAGGTAACAGGGAAGCTCTCGAGTCTGGCTATGGTTCACTGTTCCATCGAGCGGAAGAGGGAATGGGACCCAACGGCAAGAACATTGAGAACGTTTTCCATAATGTAAGTGATAATCGTTAAAATTTGACGGTCTGACACTTCATCAATATATGTACTATTCGGAAGCTCGGCGAACCGAACTCGGCAGGATTGTGTTCCCAAGTGGCGCATTTATCCAGTGTTGTAGGCCGAGAGCTCGCGCAACTTGAGAAAACGATCGTGTTGAGTTTGTTGGCCGAGTTCCCAGTTATCTTCAATGAAAAACATTCAGGTATGTTTCTCCTTACAGGCACGACTGACTTTCATGGCAGAAGCTTACAACCGCGCGCAGCAGAATCCGACCGGGGATGGTATCTACACCGAAGACATTCTGGATCGGTTTAAGCAAAAACTAGGTACTTACCCTCTATCAACACTTCACACCACGACACTTTTCAATCACGGATCCACTTAAATGAGCGCAAAGAGCAGTAATGGCTTTTTTCCTTATGCAGATCCGTGCGTCGATACTTCCGTTGACTTGGAGGGACTACAAGCGGAGCTCGTGGAGAGAGCCGCATGTATCAGGGAGAAGACGGCAAACTACGAGGTTTGGTCGACACTCGACAGTTCGGTGTTTGTGTTTTACTCTGTAGCTTGTTGTAAAATTATCGTTTTTAGAGTTTGGACAAGCTGAAGGCTCGGCTAGAAGCGACCGAAGCTCGCATCGCACAGGCGAAGAAAAAGCACGATGAAGAGAAGAGCATGATCAACCGCACCGAGCACGAGCTGATGAAGTTCGCGGCGGACGAGAAGCAAATAGGTACGGTGCATATTATTACAATCTGTACGTAACTGGCACATATCAAACGGGAAGATGAGTAGCTGGTTCTTCTAGAGCAAGACAATCAACAGCTCTCTAAACAGATGGAGGAAGTCCAGAAGCAGATAAGGAGACAGAAGATCAGCAAGGACGAGCACCTGGAAAAGCTGGCGAAACAGGAAGAACTTCGTGCCCAGATTCGCGCTGCGACTGAAGAACTGGAGAGCATGGACCGAATGATCGTGAAGCGTAAGCAGAATCAACAACGATACTGCGCCAAGGTGGGAGGTTTGGTCGCATACAGTTCCCTAGAAAAGTCGGAATTGAAAAACAATATAAATATTCTGGCAAAGATTCAAAAAGTGTTGAAAGGCTTTGGTGATCTGTAGTTGCAAGATTCGGTGCAAATTCTGAAATTGGGCTTGGTTCAAATGGACGACACAGCAAGACTGGACAAGCTGTCGGACTATACGGCGGACCAGGATGTCACCAAGTACATGGCGGATGTGAAGGCCGAAGTAACATGTGTCGTCTCACGTTTACGTTCCCGCTCGGATGAGCTGAGAGTGGCTATGCAAAGAACCAGGAACGAGTTGGCGGACCTGGAGAAGAAACGGGAACCTTTGCACGCCAACCTGGTCAAGACTGCTGAAACGGAGAAGACACTCCAGCTCGAAATCGAAACCCTGGTACGGGAAATACGGTTGAGCTTTCTTGAGACTAAGTTTTGACAGTGTTCCGTTTCTAGAAGAATGGTCAGGATACTAGTGAGGCCGAAAAGAGACTGGAAGAGAAGAAGCGTGCTCTGCTGGTGGATCAGCAAATGGCAAATGGTCAACTGGATGCGGCCAAGACAGGTTGTCAGAAGGCCGAACATCGGTACGAAGCGTACGCCAAAGCACAAAAGAAGATCAAGGAAGCTTTGGCACTGCGGAAGGCGGCGGACGTGAGACTTCGGACGGAACACGTGGAAAAACAGCAGGTACTAATATACGCTCCTGGTTTCCTCTCAAAAGTATTCGCAAACGCCTAAGCCTGCGAAGACAATTGTGCACTTCACAGAGTCGTTGTAAACATCTCGAACAGATTCTGGCCGGTATCGAGAATAGCGGTAATGAGGCCGGGGAAGCGGTGGCGGACTTACAGAGGAGCATGCTGAATGCAATGCAAGGTATGGAGAAGCATGCCTGATAAATTCAGGCATACTTCATGATGGTACTGTATCTCGTACTGTAGATCACCGGATATACTGAGCGAGACGTGTTTTAGGTCAATAGTGAACAACTCCGAAAGGGATCGACTTGTTTCTCTTCTCATTTGTTGATAGTTCAATTCCATTATTCTGATCGATTTTATTCGAATTTTTCCTTTTAAAGTTGTTCTGTAGAACTTGGCAGTCTACTGCTGGTTTGATGGCGATCCGCCAAGTAGCCATGCAACATTGGTAAATGTAGTTTTCCGTTTTGCATAAAGTATTAGAAGCTGGTTAGCACCTGTATTTTCAACTCTTTCGCAATCTACTTGTAAAATGGCCGTATCGGAAGGACTAAAAGCTGCGGCGCCGGCGGAACACCTCGTTAGGCACGATGTTCCGGAAATCTTGGTGGAGAAGCCTGATATGGTCAAGCCGGGAGTGCGTAAGGGATTTTGCCTTTCTGTGTTGTTCATCACTTTTAGTCTGGTACTAATGACCGGGAATCACTCTTCTTTAGATGAGCAAAGGCAAGACTGCACCAGCTCCAGAAACGGCGAATGATCAGCTAAGCTACTTTTTGCCAGTGTTACCAAAGCTAGAAAGACGGGAGAACCATAAGACCAATGTCTCTTCAGCAGAACCCATCCTCGACTTTATACTTCCTCCCCGGTATGTTATGATTAATCAATCGGAACAGCAACGCAAAACTACAGTAGGAGCGTCTGTGTTGCTTGGTAGACTGATGGTCTCTTTTCGGCTTTTCCACAAGACGTCACTGCGGGCACACAGTATAATACTGTACAGTAATTTTTATCGCGACAGAGTTTGGGTCGCTAATGGACATCAGTACACGCAGAAAATCTCCCGGTGTGCTGCTAGCAGAATGGACGTGATCAATCTGCAGGTGGGTAAGTGACAAGTCCTCTTACCGCCGCGACTTTAAACAAGAACGGTGAACCGGAAGATCAGCAAGTCATTCTAATTTTTAGGAAAGACTGGATGCTCGCCTGCATCAGCTTCAAGCGCGCGAAATGGGTATTTGTCCTATAAGGAGAGACCTTTATTCGCAGACATTCGGTATGTAATTTCGCGATTGCAATCCCGTGTGCACTTTGTCGCTGTGGCTAGCTGAATATTGCGTCGGTAGTATTATATACGGTAGTGTTTCTGGTTGCAGATGAGCTTATACGGCAGATAACACTGGACAGTCCGGACCGAGGTCTTATGTTTCTTCGTATACGGGATGAGATCAGAATGACCATGGCAGCATATGAGACTCTGTTTGAACGAGGTGTGGCGTACGGGTCGCGGAATGCTCTAACATTCGAACAACAGAAGGAAGGCACTTCTGAGAAGGTACTATGGCCGTATGGCACACATCAGTAAAGTCCTTCGCCTTGCAAAAAGTTTACTCCGGTCAATTGCAAGCTGGGTGTTTCAGGTGCAAGAAGCTGGGGAGGCGAATCGAGAACTGGAACGACAGATCAACGAATGGAAGCTTAAATGCGAGCTGTTGGAGAAAAAGCACAAAGACTTGCAAGAACTTGACGATAAGCGACACCAGGAACAACTGAAAGCCGAGAAAAGACCGGGAATATGGCTGAAAGTAAGCTGAAGCCCCTTGCTGTTCGTGTGCTTTTGCTGGTTGTCTGACTGGTCTGGTTACAGAATACCTTGGACGCAATAATGAGCCATACCCGTTCCGACTTCTATTCCGCCAACTCTGGTGGAGGTATAGGTCCTGCCAGGTCGGAAAGACTGGCGGAACAGAGTGAGAACCACGAGGAAGCCAACAAGAACGAATAAGCTTCACACTAGCCTGTTCCAGTGCTACTTCCGGGTTCTTTGGTCCTCTCCACAACTCTGATCAATAAGCCGGTGTGTTCGACATACCGTATCAACAGATTGCCGTTTCATTCAAGCTGTGTAGACGCTGGAGCCAGGAAACTATTCTTTCCAAAGCCATGCTTTGGATTCTCCAAAAATCATCGTGCGAAAAAAACTATTAACAAAATATAAACATAATCTCTTTTGTCTACAACAAAATTCATAAAAAGCTATTCATAATGTAAAATCAGAGGGAGCAATGACGGCTCTTATCACACTGCTTCTTTGATAGACGTTCTTCTTGCGAGCGATATCTGAAACTGGCCACAAAACATTCTTTTTCCATGGCGCAGCAAATAAACGGCATAATCACAGGTGCAAGCAAGGCAGTAAGATAGTGCAGAAGTTCCGCACTTGAGATAAGGTACTTACCGTTGAACGAGATGGGAATGACGCATGAAACGTGGCATACTACGGTACAACCCTCGTAAACGTGGAAAGGACAACAATAAATAAATTTAATGAGCCAGTAAATCGTTCTCGAAAAGTCCATCTTTCGAAACAACCTCCCGTAACACTGCCATCACATCCTCATGGACCGACTGCATTGGTCGCGTAGAGTCGACACTCCTCACAAGGCCTTTATCCTCGTAAAACTTGACAATAGGCAGAGTATCGTGCAGGTAGGTCTGAAATCGCTTCTTGAGGCTGTCAGCATTGTCGTCTATGCGACCGGAAGTGGCACCTCTGGACAGAATCCTCTCCACACAAATATCCTCCGGTGCTTGCAGGAATAGCAGAAAGAGAAAGTCGGTCTTGTGACCCATCTGGTTGATCCACCCTTGCAGATTATCGAAGTTCCGGGGGAAGCCGTCGATTAGGAAGTATTCTTTTCCGCTCATCTTCATAGCTTTCTCTAATAACGAGCATGTAATTTCCACAGGTACTATCTTGCCGTCCTTGATGTAGCTGGCAATCAGGTCTCCGTACTGAGATCCTGATGTCGCACATTCTTGCCGGAGAAGGTCGCCTGCGGAGAGGTGAACGAAGTTGGTCTTGGAAGTAATTAGGCTGCATTGCGTCCCTTTGCCAGAGCCCGGTGCGCCTAACACGAAGACGACGTTAGGTTTCATTCCATCTTCTACTTCTGCCTTGTCGCCACTCATCTTCGTAGTGTCTGACATCCCGGAGAATCGTTAGAGAATGGCACGCATGCAGGCAGCGGGTACAAATCAGGCGAGGCACCGAAGCGATGGTTGCTGCTGCAGAAGCCACAAGAGAAGGTGACACGACGCAACCTGCAGCGGTGCACCACTTGGGACTCCTGAACTTTCGGATCCTTCGCATATGGATAACACAACCTAAGATGCGACGCCGACAGAAAATTTGCTGACATAAGCATTAAGATGATTGTTAACTGAAGAAAGTCATTTCGGACTGTGTGATTTGGTCAATGGCCAAAACTGTTCAGGAATCGATTTTTTCATCTGGGGCAGTTAGGGCGAGTTGAAAAGGCTGATGCAGCCTTGTGTAGCACTCACTGAGTATCTCATGGTGTGAAGCTCATGGGCGGCAGATGAACATTAAGCGAGATATCACTTCGGCAGATTAGGGTCCACCGTTATGAATGAAGGGATATGTTCCACCACCACCTAAACATTCTAGTCTTATTTCCACTGCCAACAATGACATGGAATCATCATGTCCACTTGTACAGATAATCAATGGCTAATTACAAGTGTAGTTCCGTATTTCAACTAGGTCAGAAATTACGCTGTGACTACCACGTTCGCACTCCTGCTCCTCTGACTTCACGCAGATATCAATAGTACACGCCTGACCGCAGCAAGAACTCTGCAACAAAAATTCTTCCCAAAAATACACTATTGCACACGCGCCTGGCCTAACTGTTGGCATGGACAAAAGAGTTGGCAGCC
>BDGG01000008.1:100317-133524 GCA_001949185.1 Ramazzottius varieornatus
GTTGCCGCTTTCGACCGGCTGCCAGCTGTTTTTTCCATGGCACCAGTTAGGCCAGGCGCGTGCACACCCTTGCATAGGGGAAACTCTTTCCTTGTACAGGGGCAGGTGGTCAGCCAAAGGGTGGCCACTGGTCAATCGGTACTTGTGGGTGCGCAGAGGTGCGCGTGGGTTATCGAATGCCCCTCATTAAAACCAGCAACTTGATGTTGTTGGATGCGTTCTTGAATCCATAGGAGCAAATCACCCAGTTCCATATGATTTTTTTCAACTGTTATTCTCTTAATGGAAGCAAGGAAGAACAATAACGATTTTCGTTTCCGGTCCACATGGACCGGTGGTAAATTTTTTTGATACCAGAGCATGAGATAGTCCCCGGGGTCGGACAACTGGTGAGCATGGATGTCAGGATGTGCCAGCAGACGACACGGACCCGCTCTGAACGAAAATCAACAATCAATCATTAGGCAAACTCCCAGGCTAGATCATTGCACTTTCGAATTGTGCGTTATCTGATCGAACCGAAAGCAATAATTATAACATTGCATTGGTTAGTCATTGCTTGTGGAGTTTCGTGGACGGCATGGCCCGCGCTCGGCGCGCTGTCTCCCGATACACCCATGCTGATCTGCCAGCCAAGTTGAGCCAGCAAGGTCAAGGTCGGGGCCCCCTCTAACGGGGCGAAACAGCAACAAACAATTTTTTAAGATGAAATTATTTTGTCTAAATTTCTGGATCTTCCAAGTTCTGACTTCTGACATCTCTCTCCATCTTCTCGCCGTTGAAGTGACCATGGTCCATGCGGAATTATCTTACCTAAGTGCAGGATGCAACACGTCACCGCACTGTGTGGCTTGGGGACCAAACGGTATCCTGCTCTTCGGAAGCGACGTGAACATCATAGCGTGTAGCACAGTACGTGAGATCATTTCCATGTTAACAGTCTGAAACCTATTCCCAGTGAGCAAAAGGATCAAGTAGTAAGATTAGACGTGCGTCTGGTGGCGATCACTGTGTTAATGCTTTTAGGCACGTGCCGGGAATACAACGGTGATTCACGCCGATCAGTCACTCCGGCACCATACCGGCATGGTTAACTGCGTGAGATGGATCAGCAATCTGGAGCCTGCAACAGGTAATTCGAGCTATTAGGGATAATGTATCAAAATTTGGTCGCGGACCCGGTTCGATGGACTGTGCTAACCAAGAGGGGCCGTTTACTCTAAGGGAACCGAAGTAGAAGATAATATTTCCGTTTATGCAGAGCCGGTGGATGAGTTTATTTCGTTGTCGTCCGACAAATTGTGCACCGTATGGACTGTCCAGCGCGGATTGACTGCAAGCGGAGACGAAAGAGGGTTCACGGTGAACTTGAAAAGAATATCCAGGCTGTAAAACCAATTTCATGAAAAGTTGCTTTTTTAGCATTTGGTGGTCCAACAACTGGAATGTTCTGCTGCTTTGCAAGTCGGTCGATGTGTCTACCTTCCCGGAGGATCAAACCAAGCAGAGACTAACACGAGACCCGCGATTCTAGCTGTTGCTGCGATTGACGGTACACTGTCGGTATGGAAAAGACTGAACAAGTTGGGCTTCGAACTTGTCACTTCGGTGAACTTTGGGCGTGGCTTGATTTTGGACCTGGACATCACAAACATTCCTGGTTCCAAACATCATCTGTTGGCTTGTGGTGCCGATGACGGCAAAGTTCACTTGTACAGTCTGTCGGCCGAGACTAACGAGTGTCAGAAGCTGACAGCGCTCGAAGGACATGAAGACTGGGTTCGCTCAGTCGAGTTCTCCGCCTTGGATGACAGTGGGTCAGTACATCTACTCAGCGCTAGTCAAGATTGCACTGTTCGTTTATGGACGATTCGGGAAGAACAGTCGCGAGCGTTGAAAGACGGAGATTTGTGGAATAAAGTCAATAGTAAAATCATCCGTATGCCCGGTATGAAAACAGAAACACGTCAGGCGGGAATTATATTGCTGATATGTTCTCTCGCGTTGGCAGGAACTACAACGAACCATGTGGTTACGTTCGACACGCTTCTTCTTGGACACGAGGGATGGATCTATGGAGCTCACTGGGCGCCGTCTGTTTTGGAGGAGTCAGGCAGAGTCAGACAGCCGTTAAGAATCCTCACGTCGTCGATGGACAAGTCGCTGGTACTGTGGGAACCACAGGAAGAATTTGGAGGAATATGGACGGAGACGGTATCGCCAACCTCGTCATATGCTAGTGCTGCATTACGACTATATTGCGCTTGTTTTGCAGGCTCAAGTGGGCGAAGTCGGGGGAAATACTCTTGGCTTCTACGGATGTCAGTTTGGTCCTGATGGGAGACTTATCCTAGCCCATAGTTTCTCGGGAAGCTTGCATGTCTGGTCAATGGCAGAAGTAAAGTTGACTTTCATTTAGACTGTAGGCAAATATGATCGAAAGATGATAGCTTTACGGCCTTAGGATGCATCGTGGAGACCTTGTGTCGTCCCTAGTGGGCACTTCGCACCTGTGAGCGATCTGAGCTGGGATCCACAAGGACGCTACATCCTCTCGACAAGCCAGGATCAGACTACACGATTGCATGCGCGGTGGATACAACCTCAGAATCCGACACAAGTAAGCGTTGTCCGGCTTGATGAAATTTCGTAGGAGCTGGCAGTTCAAACTTGTGTTTCGTTGTCCATGTTCAGTACTCTTCACAGACTGACTGGCACGAGATGAGTCGTCCACAGGTCCACGGTTATGACATGCAATGCCTCGCTCCGACAGGTCCTTTCAGCTTTGCTTCGGGAGCCGAAGAGAAAATTGTCCGTTTATTCCAAGCGCCAAAGAATTTTCTGTCCAACTTCACCAGTCTTTCCGGCGAAACTACCTCGGCTGGAATGGTACGAGTTTCTAACTACATGGGCGGTTTTCGTTAAAGAAAGTACTGTGACGTGTTGGTTATTGAACCAGGTTGCGGCTCCGGAAGGCGCTAGTGTTCCCGCATTAGGTTTGTCCAACAAGCCGATATTCGGGCACGCCAGTGGCCAAGGTGACACAAGCCAAAGGCATCCATCGGACCGCTATGCGGAAAACACCTTCACTTCCTTGTTCATGACGCGTATGACGCGAAGTCCTATAGTATTTTCTTTGGCCTTTGAAAGTTAACCGCTGGTCTTCTGCAGAACCACCACCGGAAGAAGACCTAATCCAGAACACACTTTGGCCGGAAACGGACAAGCTATACGGACACGGCTACGAAATAGCAAGTCTGGCATGCAGTCATTCGAGCGACGGGCAGACTGTCTTGGCTTCTGCTTCAAGGGTAAGTTCAACCGAGAGTTTTCGCGGTTCATGATCATTTTATCTTTTTCGACTATTAGAAGATCGGCAAACGAACTCGTCACGGTGCGCACGTGTTCAGTCTTATTGGATTAAGGCGTGCGCCACTACTCCAGAAACTTCATAATCTAAATCAAATTGTTCGGATGCTTGACATACTTTTTCTAGGCTTCGAGACCCGAAGATGCAGAAATTTACCTGTGGTGCGCAACGTTAAGGTCTGTAGAGACGAGTGCACAGACGTGGAGTCTTGCCGGAAGGATCGACTGTCACACCCTGACAGTCACACAGATGGAGTTCTCCCATAACGACCAATACCTCCTTTCGGTCTCACGAGATCGGACATGGGCTCTCCACAAAAGAGATAGCCAGAAACCCGTCCAGTACGCCACATGTGCAAAGAGTGACAAGAAGAACGGACAGTCGCGAATCATATGGACATGTGCATGGACACCGGACGATCGGTACTTCGCTACTGGTTCTCGGGACAAAACTGTACGTGAACTTCCGAAGAGCTATTCTGGTGTCTTTTTCTAATTTCTTCGAACGGACTAGGTTTGTGTTTTGGGTGTTCGCGAAGAACCGTCGGTTACTGTCGTTGTGGACCTTATCTATCGACTCACCTTCGACGAAGCAGTGACGGCAATATCGTTGACGTTCGCCGAAACACAGAGGTAAATCAACGGTTCAGTTATAACTTCCGAAGGATTTTGATTGAAATGGCTTGGTTGTTAGGGTTCTGATGGCCATCGGGGAAGAGAATGGTACAATAAGGTTGTACACGTTCGACCGTGCAGGTACCGAGGAGCCTTCACCTGTTCTGGTGCTACCCGAAAGCCACAGCAGCACTGTCAATCGACTTCGGTTCAGACCTACAGCTGGTTCTTTATACTCTTCTTACATTCAGCTGGCGACTTGTGGGAACGATAGGGCACTCAAGTTGTTCCAGATTAATTTCTGACCAGCTTTCCAAGTCCTGCGCCGATGAATCTACTGTAGTATTCAAGAGAAATAGTTTCTTTGTTGAAATAGTATCTGATGCCGACACGCCAGATGAAAATCCATATAAGGGCCGGAATAAAAATTAGTACTGTAGTTTGCAAGAAAACATCGTCAGAGTCACGACGGACAAACTTCTTTAGAAACCGTTCATCTTTTCGAGCTTGGGTTGGCTTTAGTATCCTTCTTGATGCTGCTGGCGTACCCTCCCAAACCTCGTCCTTGACTTCCACTGGCCGAAGTCTGAAAGCATCAGAACTCAGTTATCTTCAAACCGGCGTACACCTGTGAGAACCGAATTTGAGAAGCCGGCAGACGGAACCGTACAAGATCGTTATCCCCACAGTTTCAGTCAATAACAGTGGAAACGTGCGCTACTTGAGAGGGCGATCTCGCACATTTCGTGTGCCGTCTTGTCAATCTACCTTGGCAGTTTCCCGCTTGAACGGCTCGATGGAAGTAGTGCCCGCCGACGTACTCGGCATTTCCTTGTTCTGGACTGTCTTTGTAGCCATCGGCTTGTGCGGCTTGGGCGGTGGCGCAACCGGGATTTGTGCGACACTTGCCTGTTTATAAAATAGTAACTTTGGTAACGCTTGGAATGGCGAGAAAGAGAAAAGCAACATTGCTTACCGGTGGGGAAGGAACTGCTAGTTCTGCTGACGGAATGTTTGTAGCCTTTCTAGCACACTCCGCGGAACACTGGGCGCAATACCAGATCAAGCGAGTATCCGAAGGATCGATGTCAGTCACTTTGGGAACGTGGCATTGCTGATGAAACTTCTTGCGACAACTTTCGCAGTCCAAAAGTCGATTTCCGGGTTCTTCGCGACCTTGTCTACAAAAAAGCTGAGCTGATTGATAACGAAAAATTGCACATTCCACTTCAGAAATGTAAAGTGAACTTCAGCTTTTCGTGAACTGTTAGAAACTCACCCGCAAACGAAGCACGGGTCTTCGAGAAGCATTGCTAGATCGATGACTTCATCGACATCCATCGGAGCTCCCGAAGCGCCGGATCCAGAAGAGACTACGATATCCATGCCTTCTGATGTGCCAGCAGACAGCGTCATTGAAGTAGGTGGTGGAAGGAATTCTGGCGAGCTTGGACTCTGTAAAGTCACCACAGGCGGGGCTAGGGAAGAAATCTGCTTCAGGTCATTGCTGTTTGGGGATGCGGGTCTCTTTTTGGAGGCAGGGTTAGTCTTGACTGGGGGAATAGGCAAATTTGCTGGTATCTTTGCCGGTTGTATTTTGGCTTCCTTCTTCGGAACCTACAGCATAGTCACACACAAACGTTTCAGTTACTCTGATCTATGAGATCGTTTATTACCATCGAATTTGCGAGCGGGATGGCTGCTTCTTGTCGATCGCGCTGTTCTCGTCTGTGCGAGCATTCGTCCAGGAGTTTGAGCAGCTCGGTCTTCACGTCCTCCGCTAAACAAAAAGCGAGATTAATATTATCATAAATGGGCGTACCGTGAGATATTCGGCTAAAGCATCGCTGCCTGCACTTACGTGGACCAGTGATGATTTTCAGGCATTTCGTCATCCAGGCTGGCATGTCGGGAGAGGGCTGTAGAGGAAAATCTGGTGACGATGCTCTGCTAGATCTTCTGATCCCAGCGCTTTGCGGCTCTGGCACGTTTTCAGAAGAGCTCTGCGCCATCGACGACGTCTGATCCATTCTTCAGAGTTCCAATAGGGCGGAATCAGCCGGAAACGATTCAGTCACTTTCGCGGTAGTTCAACTTCAGTTTCAACGTATACACTTAGAGTTTCACCAAAGGTCCCAAGCTCACAGTAGATCACGGCAAACGAATTAGTAAACACAAATTTCAGATGGAAGCAAATGTATAATAATGTCAGCGCAGAGAGGAAGGTCAGAGTATTATAACTGGAATACAATGAAGCACTGGAAGTCTGGATCCACTCATTTAGCGGATGGCGCAGCTTCGGGTGCTGCGTTAGCAGCGATGTCACCGTAACCTAGTTTTGTCCAGGGTTCTTTTGCCATCAGCTCGTTCCGCATTCGGCAATCCAGATAATCTTTGGCTTCCAGACGGCACTTACTGTTGTCGTACTTGTTATCGCTGAGGCATTTCATATAAGATTCCATGTTGATCTTACACTCGCCTTCATGGTCCAAAGGGAAGCTGCCTTTATCCGGTGGCTTCGGCTTGAAAGCTTTGCTCCCCGAAAAGACGGCTTGAGACATTCAGAGAGAGAACGGAGGAACGAAGAATTTTGGAGAATATACACATTTAATTGTAAGAAATAAGAATCGCCAGGCCTGGAATCGCGAATCACGATCGGGACTTCCGGTCTGGCTGGGCAAGTCAATCAAGACAGCTGCTAGCCGCCAATCAAACGAATCATGCGATGTTGACTTATGACATGTCAATTTGTCAATACGTTATCATATGACATAACATGGCAAGCATCACCAGTTTGACATTCTGTACGAGGTCAGGGTCCTGGAAAGAATTCCGGATTCTGGTATTAGTTTCCACACTGAGTATTGAAAGAGACACGAAGAACACTGTCATTCATGTTTATTTCGAACTGCCGTAAGATGGTTAAAGACAGAAGAAAGTATGCGAATTAAACCATTTTTTGGTATTTTGGTAACAAAACTGGAGGAGGCAGTTCCTCGACAGAAACCTCTCATGGTGCTACCTGCTAAGAGCCGTTCTACGACAGCAGATACAGCGATAACATCTAGCGTTAACAACGGCCAATTATATGGTATCGTGAAGCTACCCTGTGAGATCCAGCTAGGATAATTCGTAGACCTTCAGTCATCTTTATACTGGATGGATGTAACAAGGAGGACTTTCTTCGGCAATGTTTCAAAGTTTGTGGAGAAAGCTATCTTTTTCGTCTGCATATCCACTTTCTTCCTGCAAGACAATCACACGCCAAAATTTAGCAGAAACAATTACCATTAACCATTTACCATGTGAAAATTGATCGAGACGGTACTTACACTAATAAGTAGCCAATCACGCATCCTTCCGTGATGACCTTGTCGGGCGAATCGACGTTGGTTAGGTAAAGAACATGGTTGACTTGGTACTTGCCTGCAAACCATAAAAAGATTATGCTCCCTTTGTTTCGTAAGGTGAAGATCACTCAACACGAGCGGGAAGCCTCACTTGGCTGGATAGGAACAGCAGCGGCTTTCACCGCAGAGAGATCCACGTTCGCCGGCAGGAGATCCTTGTTGATCAACTTATCTGTAAACGAAATAATTGTCTACCACAAAATGATAAGTGCGATATGTTCAGAACAGAGGACGTACTTCCTAGTTTGCACAGCATAATCTCCGAGAAGTCCACTTCGTGATAGAACGGTATCTGCTTCGGAGACCGAAGAGGATGACCGTAGATTTGGTTGCGTACTCGCCCCTCGCGGTGAGCTTTCCTTTCGTCATGACTACGTTCAGCCACACCACCGGACTTCGGCATAGACACCAGCTGCAGATCAGGTTCCAACGCGGACTTGTCGGGATGCTCCCTAAGCTGCGTGAAGAATTTCTCGTTGATGTCTAGACCGACGATGAAGTTAACTGAAAGAAAAAGAATAACACCAGTTAGCTAATGATATAGCTCGGTGGTGGCGGTTAGAGTATTGAATAAACCTTTGAAGGCTTTAGCGATGGTTATGATGTGCTGGTATGAGTTGGGTTTCCACGCGAAGGAGTTAATTATTAGTCCGCTCTGTCTGGCACGCTTATCCTTCTCCAGCCTCTTCTCCACAATGTCACCCAGCCTTTTGATCTGCGTGTGAAGGAGCTCCACATTATCCTCTGGAGAGATTTCCCCGTAGGGAAGGACGTATTTCCGGTGGAAGTAGTAGTCATACATCGGATCAGCCGGTCGATCGAACTGACAGCAAGCTGGCAAAATCAAACAAAACTAATATAAAAAGAAGTATCAAACTTTCACTCGCTTTTCGTAAATTGTTCACGTACCTAGAGTTCCGGGGACAGCCAAGTCGGGTTGGCTGAAGTCCAGATCGACAAAAAGCGGATTCCGTCGCTCTTCTCCTCTCATCCGAGCAGCGTAGTTGAGCAGTATTCGGCAGAAGGTACTCCGACCGCTGTTCGCACCTCCCACCACCAGAACACGCGGACCGCCCGTGTCGTTCCTGACAGCATCGTCTCGATGTTGTTCGAGACAGTTGTGGAAGTTGAAATACGTGATCATGACTCGGCTTTCCTTTGTCTTGTACAGCACGTCTGGGGATCCGTCTATCTGCAGGTTACAGCTTGTCCAGGACCAAATGCTAACTTTGGAGCCTTTCAAGAATGTGTAAATGCGGTCTGTGGAAAGCTCAGATCCGAAGATTTCTGCTTGTCCTCTCGACATCTGAAAAAGTACGCAACAGAATTTTCAATTTAACACAACGGGAAACCGACACCGCGAAGGAATTTTGTTAGACTACTTACCCAAACATGGACTTGGCTGGTCGACTCGACTTCGAACCTCATTTCCTCCAGGGCGTCAATGGTATGCGCTTCGGGGTTTCTTAGATCTCGCTGAAAAAGACGAGGGTGTGTAAGATCAATAGATGGCTCTACTCTCAACCTTAATCTCCAGTTACATAACGTAGTAACACCATGTCAGCACAGTGACGACACCTAAATTACCGCGAAGGCCGGGAGTTTCCCGTGGGGTCCGTGTATCTCCAGCTGCGGAAGCATTGGCGGTACCGGTTCCATCATGTTGGACAGTAGACTCTATTCCAAAAATCCCTGTCATGAGGGGAAAAAGAATCATACATATATATGAGAGCGAAATGTATGTACGTCACTATATAACTATAGTCTATAGTCAAACCGTCTTACCAATTTGAAGCTTCGCTAGGCTGAGTCGTCCCCGGAACACGCCTCGAATTCTAGGGAAGGACAATCTCTGCATTGGCTCCAAGTTGGAGCCTCCAACCGTTTTCACTTTTCCGGGTAGGTTACGCTGCAACAGATCGCCGGAAGTGATCACCGATCAGAGCAAATAACTTGGTCTTCAGTGCTCTCGAGCCGACTATCGGGTCTGCGCTTCACCTCAGTCTCGTACAGTGTACGACAAAATAAACCGTTAAAAATGGGTGTTGGATGGAGCCAGATGGATAAAGCCAATGAAATTTGCCTGTGCCGCAAAGTATAATTCTCATTGGCTCAGTTGTAAAGAAGCTCTAGCTGCAGCATTACGCCCATTCTTAACGGTTAATTTTGTCGTACACTGTACAGAGATCGTGACTTTGAGATGGGATTACATAATCGGCTGGAGAGATGAATGGGAAGAGGAGACGTGAGAGTTACACAACAGTTCACTTTTAGTACGGCCATGAACTTGTCTGCGCCATTTGCGTCACCGCAATGTTGCATGATTCACCGTTCAAGAGTAGATAAATCAAGTGCTAAATCAATCAACTCACTCAGAAGGCGACATCTTAGATCTACAACAAATCAAGAATATAGCCGATCAACTCGCAGTGGATTTGTCACCGAGAAGGCCAGAACCCAAGGGCAAGCCCTTGGCGGAACAGACCCAGAACTTGCCCTCACAAACTGACCCCGTTCTAGAAACTCGAAACTTCGAATAAAATTATCCTGGAGCATCCGTGAAGATTTCTTGAATTCGCAGCGACTCTTTTCTCTAGGAAGTCCGCGTCCCGTCGAACGAGGTGAGCGAGCTACATATTGTGCGAATACCATACCGTGCTTTGGTAATGGCGGATCAAACTCAGCGCTCTCGCTCAGTATACAGTAAGTGCATTGCCTTAGTAGCCTTACATAGCTTCCCGCAGAGAGACTTCTCTGCTTCTCGTACTTTACCCGAGGGTTGGGTCTACCTTGTGGCAGTTGTAGTTGTTTTCTACGTCAAAGGCTGACTTTCGTGTGTCGCTATTGCAGTTGGAAACCTACCATGGGATGTCAAGGAGGACGAGCTGAAAAAGATCTTTTCCCAAGTGGGGACCATCGTGAGCCTTCGTATGCCAGTTGATCCGGAAACTCAGCGTTCACGTGGATTTGCTTTCTGCGAGTACCGCGAGCAAGAATCTGTGGCTACAGCGATCAAGCACTTCAATGGATATGAACATAACGGACGGAAAATAAGAGTTGATAGTGCGTCCAACAGTTCCGAGAAGGATGGCAAAGCAACTTCCGGTGGTTATATACAGGAGGTATGCAGTGTATTGTTCTACAGTCGGTCCGTCTTGTCGATATGTCTGCGTTACGCGACCCAATTGTAACCCATAGTTCGTGTCTTCCAGAATGAATACGGTGAACCGTGCGAACCTGTCGATACTCCGGAGAAGATAGCAAACGTAATCGGAAACTTTTCGCCAGAACAAGTTCACGCCCTGTTAGCCGAAACGAAGAGGTCCCTACAAGAAGACCCGGAAGAAGCTAGAAGAGCCCTGGTCAACAACCCGCAAATCACCTACGCTCTTCTGCTCGCGCTGGTCCGTGGACGGTATATCTCAAAAGAACGTGGAACGGTAATGCCTTCTACCTCGATATCACAAAACATTGCCTCACCCCTGCTTATGTATATATTCGTCCGTTGTAGGAAGCCCTAAGGAAACCCGAACCTTCCCTCGTTCCACTCTTTCCCGATAACAGGCCACCACCTGTACCGGGTTTTTCAAATCCCGTTGCAGCATTGTCCCCTGGCGGACCTAGGCCGCCATTAGTACTTCCGCCTGGACACATGAATGGAAATGCAGCTCCTCTTCAGTCGTTCCCGCCAGTTGTACCTCACACTCAGCCGCCCAGAGCACCGTTCCAGAACTCGCCACCTGTGAGACCGAACGACGCTCCACCGCATTTCGATGATCATCCTCGTGGTGGCCGAAATCGGCCTAATCGATTTGAGCAGAACGACCGGCCTTCGGGAAGTTCACGTCACGATAGAATGAACAGTGGACGCCATTCGGAGCGCAACCGGCCTTCCAGCATCCGATCGGTAAGTATCTAGCGAACACTCTTTGACTCAAACACGATTAGTTTTTCTTTGTGACAGTTCAGTTGACGTTTTGAAACGTTTTGCTTTTGTTTTCCTAGCCCACGAATAACGGCGGAGCAACGCCACCTCAGAATCCACCCGCCGCCACCAGAGAAGAACAGGAGAAAGCTGAGCTTATCATGCAGGTCTTGAAGCTGAAAGAAGAAGATATCGCTAAGATGCCTCCAGATCAACAGCGAACTGTTCGAACTCTCCGAGAGCAGTTCAAAGGCATAAACAAGTAGCGTAAAAGACTTTCGATCTCGTGAAAATTCTATTTGTTCGAAAGCACCTAATCTATTTCTATTGCTTCGCGTTGTGACCGTCCACAGAGATCGCTCGCCAAACTGTAGAAGGAAGCAAGGCTTCACGCACAGTATCTTTCACGCTACATCTGTTTATGTTTCGAACACTTCTGCTCAAGCGTGAATAAACTTCGTTTTGCTGATTTGGCGCCTCGTGCATGCATTTCTTTACGCTTTACCGGCTTGGCACGTTCATTCAAGAAGGCAGTTAAACCCGCGAAACAGGCTGTAGACTATGGAGGACGATTACTCGTACAGAACGATCTCGCAGCTGAGGGGGAACAGATCCTGGAGTGTTCTCTCTCTCTTTACAAATCAGCAGTCAGCTAATTATTTACTGGCAACTTGAAGCGTAAGGAAAACACTGATAACGTTTGCGTGAGTCTGAACTGAGAGATCGATGGATTACACAAGAAATGCATCTGTGTTGTACCGAGGAACAGCTGTAGCTGTTTTGAAGTTGAAAGACATGTGCAGAGCTTGACAAATAGGAAGTGCTGGCTCCGCAACTGGCTCCAAAGAATGCAGCGAACAGTTGGCTCAACCTTAGAGTCAGTGAGTATGGATGCCATCACAGTTTGACTTCGCTTGCAGATGAACTTGATATCAACTTTACATGAGCATCCGACTGATCGACATTCTCCGTTGTAGTCCCTGTAGAGTCGCAAAATTTTTCAGCAAGAACTGTTAGCTATATTCGACAAAGACCCCGTGAAGACCAGCGGAGGTGAACAAAGCTTGAGCGGACTGCAACACGGTACGCTCACCTTACTTCCTGGTTTCACCTCTCCGTATAATATTATGATCAATTAGTCAATTTTTACTGTTATCCCAACAGCGCGATGGATTTCTGGATACCACTGGTCGTTTTTATGGCGTTCCTGATAGGAGGTATCGTACTTGGCTACTATGCTTAGAAAATCCTTGGTGATAGTGGAAGCTCCAAAACTCACTCTTGAATCGATATGATGGCCGCAGATGCAATAAGTATGTCCTTTCAGAAATCGCCTGTCAGTTGAACTGTTTAGTCTGTTCCTCGGTGAATGGCTCCAACCCAGCGTGCGAAAATGGGGTCGCTGACTACAACTCCAAGGAGCTCATCCAGAGAAACTGTCGTTCGACAATTGGAGCTGTGCATCCCAGCACGCCTCTGCAAGCAACTGCCTGCATCAGTTTACTCGGAGAATATAGTAAGTTCAACTGTGACGGTTCTTGCATAACTCGTTGATATTTATAGCACGACCTTACACCCATACGACTTGGATTCTGGAAGTTGATTAATGCGTCTGTGTCTGTTTTCAGAGGACAAGAATAGTAACCAAGTTAGCTACGTGGTATCCCGAAGATGTACTGCTTCATCCTCCGCCTGGATGCAAGCCAAGAACGTCAACTGCGGCCTCATGGACAGTGACGACCATCTACCTGGAGAACGGAAATTCATCACCGGGTGCGTCGAGGCATGCTTCGAGAACGAATGCAACGGGAAACCTTTAATGAAACTCAGCGAAAGACTACGCCCGAACATGAAAGAGTTTATCGAGGACAGTCAACGCGCGGATCCCGGAAGAAAAATACGGTTCCCGGCCGTGTTTGCATTGGAAGAAAATAAGCGGACCATGGATGGACGAATCGCTCATAGCATTAACGACGGCAGCGAGTTATCAACAATGTTTCGAGGATTCCTCGGAATATTTCCCTTGATATTCGTTGCCTTTATCTTGTAATCTTATGCCTTTCGATAACTGACCAATGTGAAGTTTTATACCTATGTAGTCTGATTACTAATATTTTAGCGTCTTGTCATAGTCGTTTTGATAGTGGACATCATCGCGTATGACCACGTTGCGTTGAAATAGAGGTGGTGAAATTAGAAAGTCGTCTTGGATCAGTACGGAATCGTTTCTGATTTCATCAAACAAAACCTGTGGCAGAGAAGCGTTTGGTGGAGCTTTCTGGCTGCGAACTGCGTCTCGATGTTGGAGTTCCACGTCTAGCATTTGATTCGCCATGTTCAGCTCGCACATTTCCTGCTCCATCTCGAGAAGCGTCAGAAGCTTCATTGTGGATGCTGTCTTTTCTTTCTGTAACTCCTTCCGCAAGGAATGAAAGGTTTCCTCCGCATCGTCGTCCATAAGGTAAGTCCGGTCTCCTCAAGCGCTTTACAGACGCTCCGGCAGTGATCAGTCCAGTTCTCATACGACAGCCGTAACTCATTATAGTTTATCCAGAGGACGTACAACAACCCGTCGTAGGTTGTACTCGGTATTCAGGTGGAACCGTTTCACGTAGACATTGTCGTCCTCGCCCACGCACTGGACACGGACCGCATCGTCTCGTGGCATTCTTTCCACCTTGCGTCCTCGTAGACATTGTGGAAGAGCTGTCAGGCAACGCAAACGTTCAGCCAGCTGACCGGCACCAGGATTTTCTTCTTCTTTGAGGGAGTTCAGTGAGAACTGCGCGAGGTTCGAACCCGGAAGTATGTTCCTCTTGGACAGGTCGAAGGTCTCACATGCCAGGTTGAGTCCCATTGTGATGTGGTGCTCCCATCTCTTCACGCAGGATATTAGCGGTGTCTCTTTAGTCTCACTTGCTTCGCTGTTCCCCGCATCAGTCCGTTCTAGAAACAAAACAGGAAATCTGAAGCTAAAGTGCGGCACACGTGACAGTATTTCGCTCGAATCTAATAAGTTCGTTCTCGGAGCACAATTCATCGCCCCAAGCCCCCGGGGGACAACAACTCCAACGTTTATGGGCGCATTCTTACTGGCAGTGGCCGGGCGCCATTTCTTGGAGCTTTTTCCCCAAAATATCACAACAGTTCAGAAATCAGGAAAATAGTTTCTTACAAGTCTTACCGGAAGTCGGACCCGCTCCGCTTGGAGCATCATCCAGAACGTGTGATAAACAGCAAAGTCTCTTCACAAGTTCGGAAAGGTTACGCCGGATAGCCTGAAGGTTGGGCGCTTCGGTTGCGGTTTCACTGATGTGTGGAGAAGCGAGAGTGATCAAGTCAATGTCGATGTTCGCCATGCTTGAACAAAGATGAGATATCTGCTTCATCAGAGCGTTCGTGGGCATCTCGACGGCCTCCTCGAAGAGCAGCAACCATTCGCTTATCTTTGTCGCGAATTTCCCCATCCCGTTCGACTGAACGAAAGCCGCGGAGCTGTGCTGGAGCTTATGGAGGAATAGAGACACGTGGTCCAGGAAAACAGCGACAGCATCGTACAAACCTCCTGCTGCTGACCCGTCGTGATGAACATAGTCCCGTAAGGTAAGTCCGGTCTCCTCAAGCGCTTTACAGACGCTCCGGCAGTGATCAGTCCAGTTCTCATACGACAGCCGTAACTCATTATAGTTTATCCAGAGGACGTACAACGAAGCATAAGGAACGCTGTGAAGAAAAGTGTCCAGCTGGCTCGGCTCCTCACCCAAGATCTTTGCAAAGACTGTTTTCGAGAAGTCGAATTGCTCTTGGGTGAGAATATCTGAAGAAGCCGGCGGATCAAGTCCACATTCTTCGCCAGCACCGACATGGTTTCCAGGTGGGATTGTTATCCTCTGGAGTGTACTTTCTCGGCAGAGGTAAGCGCTCAAGCTGGTTTTCACAATCTACCGGTAGATAGAACTTGGTTACGGAGTTAGAGCGAAAGAAACACCAGTTCAGCAGGGGCAAAAGAGTTTACCTGTTCGAATAAGGCGTGTACGTTCTCGACTCGGGTCGGAAGACAACTGTTCGAGAATGCTTTCAGATTCTGAACCATCACCCTCACATATTCTCCCCATGGTATGCATTTCTTTCTGAGCTCAGCTCGTACGTCTTCCCGATCGTTCCGACTGCGATGTTGTATTGTGACTGACGCCTCATTTAGTAGAAACAAATCGACTTCCTCTTTCAGGTCTTGCAGCATACCGAGGATGGAATCCTGGCTGGCCAGTAAGAATGAATCAAGACCATGGAGGGCCTTTAGGAAGACCTTGCCAAGACCACGGACTTCGGAGACTATCAGCTTGTCCTGTCTTCTGAGTAGTTTATGGCGCTTCTGGGCCATATGGTACCATTCTTGGTAGACGACATGAGTTTCGGTAAGTTTTACGAGCTTCTGGTCCTTGATCATTTTGAGGCATATCAAGTAAACAGTGTCTTGCCATTTCGGCCGTACTAAAGTCTGTTTTCGTAGCTTCTGGTCGGCGTGGTGACGATAATCCGCCTGCAGCTTGCGCAGGTTCTTCAGCTGATCGGCTTCTTCGTCGTGACGGACTGCCAGTGGGGTAAGTTGTTCCAAATCTGCAACGAATGCATAGCGTTCTCTGGCACAGTCAGAGCTGCAGGACAAAATGGGATATCAGGTTTTCTCAATGTCTAAAATCTTACCGCCTTTTATGGCTGCAACCAAACGTCCGGACAGTTCTGTGGTACGTCTCAGATTCCCGAGCTGCTTCTGCCACCATAGACGGCCACTTTGTAGGCGGCGCTCGAAGCTTTTGTCAATGTTTTGCTGGTCAACCAGGTCTTGATGAAAGCTTCTCAAAATTCTCGGAGCTTTGTTTAATAATACTTTGTATCGCTTCCGAATAGTTTTGAGTAGGGCACCTCTTGGTTTTGATTCAGTGTCTGCTTGCTGAGCTATCTGGTGAAATAAGGAGTCGTACAACTTTTGGTCGTATCGCACAAGGCCGATCAGCGACAGAACGTCGTCAGAAGTCTTGATCATTTTTCCCTTCTTTCTAAATTGGCGATCTTCCACAGTTTGTAGGTAGTCGTTGTAAAGGCTTGTGAGATGGTGACGAGAATTAGGAGGTAGTGCTTTCGCAGGTTCAACGACCACGATTTTTTCCGCATCTCCTGACCGGCTTCGTTTCCGACCTTCATCCACGATATGACTGAGGAACGTTGTTTGTTTCTCCAGGTCCGTTTCCTGATTGTGCATGTTGTGCTTCGCGTCATGTAGGAAAGAGACGTCACACAGACCTGCATGACAGTCAGGACAGGTCGCTTCACCATCGTCTTTGTGGTCGTGTCTTAGCCTTTTCGGAGGTGAATTCTGCAAAGTTGGCAGCCAGTCACGATTAGGCGTGCATCCACGGACCTCACGTCGCCAGACTCACTTCGTACCTCGCTACCTTACTTCCATTGCTTGGCCGTGGGTTTCTGCGTATTCTTGGGCCTGATGTATTTTAGAAACGAGCGACAAAGGTTTTGACACTGGTCTATTCTTCATCAAGTGTGGGATCAGCATTTCTGTCGCTGTTGGGCGTGCCTCATGAGAATTCAAATCCCGAACGCTGGGAACAGGTACAGGAACTATGGGGATAGCCAGCTGGGCGGGAACTCTTGCCAGACTCCTCATTTTGTGATGATGATCATTGGAACTTTGCATTGAACGCTAGCATGAGACCCGCGGAATCAGGAAAATAGTTTACCGTGCAGCGGTCCAGGGGGCGCCACTACTGGTCGTCAGTCTGCAAACAGACTAGCGCGGTAGTTACTGTGCAACCCCAGTTTCTTCCGTTTTAGGGAAGAGACCGATCCTTTTACCCGAAGTTTACCGGTACTAGAACTGACCCTTTATTTTTTCGCTCACTGGAATTTTATGTTATGAATATGGTGCCACCTGTATTGAAGTCTCATTTGTCGGAAGTGTACGAATCCAGCGCCCACGTTCATCAAGCTCTCGCCCGGTTCTCTCAAAACTATGGTGTCGAAGCTGTCCAACTACTGATTCCGGAACTGACACATCTTTTTGAGCAGCTTGAAGAGATTGTCGGCGCGAAAGATGCCACGCATGTTGAGGAAACTGAGAAGAGCTTGAAACACACCCTTCATCAGATCGATGAACTACGGTCACATCGTATTCAACTGGGGCTGAAGTTCGACGCGGTAAGATAAAGAGTGAACCGTTCAAATATCCTTCGCGTGAAGATGTCGGCCGACTAATCTGATACTGTTTCAGTACTGCAGGATTTCAGCAACATAATTGAGCAATGGCGAGCAGAGTCAAGCGCCCTCGAAGACCGTGTTTCTCAGCTGAGAGCGGAAGTTGAGATGCTGAAGATAAATATCAAGAACCGTGAATTTGACGTGGAGAACTTACATGCCGCTGCCAACAGGCATAACAAAACGACGAGTGGAGCGCAATTCGATCAAGTTCAAAAACTCGTGGGTGACATCAAGTCAGACATCCTTCAGAAAGAGAAGTATTTGGAGGAAGCTCACCAAGAGCTCGATGCGGTAAGTTCTTACTTATGACTACAGAAAATTTTTATGAATTCGAAATGGACCCATTTGAACCTGGTTGTTTTTTCCCTGTAGAATATCGCGGACCTTCAGCGAGCAACCGATGCTGTAGCCATAACCAAGGAAATGAACAAGGGAATGAGATGGGCAAACGCGAAGCTTCGGGAAGAAAAGTACGGCCGGTTAGCCGCTCTACGGAAGTTGGAGTTTCAAGTACTCCATGCTGAGAAGAAGCTCGATCAGACACAGAGAAAGGACCTTTCGATTTTGTCGATGCAGGCGGTCTTGGGTGATGCTGGCTCAGGTAGTCTTGATGGAAGATTCTGCTGACCGCAGTGTGGAAGTTCTTCGTCTTTCCTTCAAGCTTCCCGCTCGACGAGTTGGCTCCCTTGATGGTCTCTGAAGGGCGCTGTTCTAGAGAGAAGTCATACTAGCTAGCCCTTTCAGTATGACAAGGTCTCCACTGGGCCTGTGCTTGTTAGCGCCTGTCCGTCAGGATATTGAGCATATTAAAGGCTTCCAACGATCATAACGCTTTATCGTCACGCGGTTGAAATCCACAGATCCATTTTATGAGAGTGCAACTAAATTTTTTATCACACTCGTTCAAGCGCCACCAGCCCGTTTCGGGACACCCTCCGCGTACCTCCTTTTGTGTAGCGACAGGTCATGTAGGCTCGTAACACTACAACAAAAAGTGTTGTGACGCTGTACGTGTGCGCAAGTAGAGATGCATGGGTGATAAAGTGGCAGGTGGACCGGCTTCGTAGAAAAAGCAATGATGGACATGATGAACTTCAGGATGTGGATGAGTTCTTCTTGGAGTGGGTTTATTTTGCAGTGGTGTACAGTGGCAAAAAGTGTTGACATTAATTAACGAGATTACATGGTTTGCTCTCATGTAGGTTACGTGGTGTACCTAATCAGGTTGGATCCACCACTTGCATGGAAGTCGAGGCTATCGAGCTCGATTGACAATCTTTTTTCACCGTGTTGACGGCACGCCACACTTAATCAACTGTCAAATTCTGAAAAGGAATGATCGGAGGCTTTTAGCCAGTTTTAGGGTAAAATGGATATTGATCAGATCGCAACATTTTGAGTTTCGCCCACAAACGACCTGGCTGTAAATAAGTTCCAGGTTTCTATACAATTATCATGTTTTACTTCACCAAAAGTTAGAAAACTGATTACGAGGGAGACGATGTAATTCCGCCATGCAGATTTTCATCTTATAATTCCGCCAACGCGAAAAGCTTAAGCATTAAAGTCAACGCTACCTTGATTGATCATCGTACGCTTATTGATACAGCTTTAGGTTTTTTTAACACTGAGCAGACCGTTTTTCATTCCAAAGAAGACCTCTCAGCTCCCAGTATCCCGATTTTTCTCCAACTTGTTGATAGGTTCACGAAAAGGGTTTGTCTATCTCAGGAAACAAAACTAGTTAGATTTGGAGCAGGAACTGAGAAGAACAAAGATGGCGGATTTATGAGGTGAAAGTCGTCATGGCGGAATAACAGTCTCCACTGATCTGAGCGGTTTATAACCAGAGAACTTTGTGGTGACAGCTTTGAATATGAAAAATGCATAGAATTTTGAGGCATGATTCCCTTTTAGACGCGCGGACCAGGAAGCACATTTTCATGCAGGCAATTAATCGATGAGGGATTTTGATCGCACATCACGTTCAATCCCAGTTGGTTTTCTGAGTCTGTGACTTGACAGTGATGTATGTATGGCCATTCTTGTCGTAAAGAAGAAAAAGGAAGATTTTACGCAATCTACGACTGCTCTTCGTATGAGTAATGTCCATAGATAAATTTGCATACGGGACATTGCACCCGGAAGTTCCTTCTTAGAAATTTTCGACGTTGATTAGATGGAATCTCCTGGTGTCATTAATTTTGTCTCGTTTATTTCATGTCTCATATATCCTTCGAGGTTTATTCAAGTGTTTTTTCAAATATTGAGAATATTGATTTTTAGGAATCTTACCTGCGAATTATTGTACTAAATTGTTTTTATTACGCATATTTGAATTTTCGATTGGCGATTTTTCTCCTAAGAGGTTTGTTGACGTGGCGGAAAGCTTGATCGAATCTTAATTACCGCCGTCCATGGGACGATTGTACTTTTCCATTTACTTTGTCAGCCTGAAGTTGGTTTTTGAAAGAGTGAAGAGGAGCTGCTTGGAGGGTTTGTTTAGGTCTCTTTGGGCCAGCTTGCCACGCTTGTTTGCCTTCGTCAACTGGAGGACGCATACTTTGTGCTCTGGGAATCTTTTTCTGTGCGCCTACCGTGGCGTGGAGGCCTCGGCGAACCACACGAGGAGAGAAGGTACCAGGCGCGATCAAGTTGCTCTTAGTTAAGGACGGGCTGATGGCAAGTGACGCGCCTGTCCAACTTGAGAGAAGAAACATCTCAGAGCCCGAATTACTCTGTCCATTTAAGCGGGCAGTCAAGCAGGCTAACTGCAGCTGGACGGGAGATGTATGATTTCTTTGGATGGGGTTCTTCGTGCCTCTTAACCATATTGTTGTAACTGTTGCAACTACCGCGTACTTCGGGTTGTTCGTCCTGTCTAACAGTGTACTGATGGAGGAAGGGTCGAGAGGTTGGTAGTGGAGATGTGGAGCTGGAGTACAAAGCGCAATCAGCCATATATCGTCCCCCACTTAGCCATCATCTCTTTATTCACGTTATGGGACAACAATATATGGCCACGGCAGCTCAAAAAGTCTCTCCCAACATGAGCAAGATTTTGACAGGCTAGCTTGATACTGCTGGAACTCGCACAGGCCAACAATATCGCATGGTGATCGACACCTTACTTCCAGACGCAAACTGTATTGTGTGACTTCTTAGCTGGCGCTGCGGCCGTTCCATCATTGGATGAATTGAAAAGCACGCATGTTTGGGCGTACGGCAACAACGGGGCGGATGTCGTGTACGTCGCGGAAACTTTCTTCACGTCATTGCAGTTAGTTCAGTTGTAACGTGACTACTTAACGTTGTGTATGGATAGAGCGATCGACTAGCTGGACGGGGTTCCCGCATTCTACATCCTTCTTGGGGACTCAAGACCAACTGAAAAACTTCATACTGTTGACACCCTATTTTGAGCACAATATCATCACATTTCTAGTTTGACAAGGTCACCTACTATGTCTTATTTTGCCATGGGTCCTCGAGGCTCCCTTCCGATCCTATCGCGTTATGCTGTGTACACCGATATGGAAGTCGCAACGCGAGGGACTGATTATGCACTGCGTGCATAGATTATAGTGAGGTTGCCCCGATGGGTCGCCGTTTGGGAAATCAACAGGAATGTGATGCATGTGCGGAATTGCGTATAGGGATGGATATTACGATGGAGGCGAGTGCGGCGTGGCTTGGATGAAAATTACTTGTTGATACGCCCGAAAAATTAATTGGGAATATACGCGATCAGAATATTATTTTTGGGACCAAATAGTTTTCATGCCTTTAGCCGGTAGGATCGATGGCGATGGATCGAGCTGAGGCAGAGATCAACAAAAGTTCATTTTGGCGATTGGTGACACAATGGATAATATCATAACCGCATTGCCGCTTTGGAAACTCAATGTAATAAATGTAACATTTCCGGAAGCGTCGCCCTACAATGCCTCCTCATCCGGAAGCATCAGTAGCACCACAACGGAAGCTCCATCGCTCTTTGCTTGTCAAGCGGTCCCCGGGGAGCCCGTCCCTTTTCCATCATGCTACACCTGGACTCAGATTATCCTCTTTGCCTTCTTTATGGCTATTGTCATGTTTATCATTGTCTTTGGCAATTTACTAGTCGTCATATCGATAATGACCAACCCGGCCCTCAGAACAGTTCAGAACTACCTCCTGGTCAGCTTGGCCGTAGCGGATTGCGCTGTTGGCGCCTTGATCATGCCTTTCTCTTTGGCTAACGAAGTGATGGGTAAACCCTAGAAATGTGATAAACTGTCATAAAAGTTTCTTTATCGACCTTGTTTCTTGTAGGATACTGGGCATTCGGAGACTTCCTATGCGACACGTGGTAAGTTAAGGTTTCACTTGAAGCTGCAGGAATATGGAACGTGGGCAAATGAACTGAGCCACATCGCTGTTGCCAGTAGCGAACGGTTTCGTTGTTAATCGCTGGAAGTATGCGCCAGTTGGGGAAGCGATCCGGTTCAGTGCATTTGCCCATGTCACATAGTTATATTTAAAAGAAGTCCGCCAAAATTTTGAACAGTAGTAATCTGTGAGGCTTTCCCAAACTTCCCGCTGTTTCCGAAAATGGGTTATGGGGGTGAATAGTTGCTTGTGTATCGATTGGCGATTGCGGTGGACGCGCTCAATTCAATTACCGAAAGTTAATTACTTATATTCTCAGTGGGTTCGCCGTCATTGCTTGTCCCGAACTCATTTGGGACGTGGGACAGGTCCCGCCAAACAATAATTACACTTTACAACCTCTAAGTACGGAGGGGTAAGGGTTACCAAAAGATTACTACGTATCACCCTGACTCCAAAGATTAAGTGTTTGCCCACACAAGGGAACAACAGGGAATACTGAGCTCTTAAGTTGGTTCGTCAGACATCCGTAATAAGTTTCTCCGTTCTTGCATCAAACCTTATGAGACGCTCGTACTGAGTAGCAGCTGAAACATTCAAATTACCGACAGATGTTTTCACAAGGACATGTTGTCTCTCTTTCTTCTGGGCGGCAAAATGCGTGCTGTTTTGGATGTTTGGTTCTTCGTAATAGAAACAAAGGCACAACTACGCCTCTTTTGCAATAGAGTACCCTGATTTTCAGCAGGGGGCGCAAACAGTTCCACAGTACGCTTGCAGTTTTTCCAGCATGTTTCTCTTTGTGGATTTGGAGCAGCCGGCGTATACGGAACATGCGGAAGCTTTCTGAATGAAAGTCTTTGTTTCTTTTTCCCATTTGCAATCGAAAAACGAGATCCGGCTAGAAAAATTCCATTCCGTTAAGTTCATTATCTTATTGAATTACGGCCTCAGCTGGAAGTCAGTGGAGCGGATCTGTTCGGCCGGAAAAAGGTTATTCTCCGTTAATGTTGGCAGATTGTTCCGTCCTGTGCAAAGCTGTCAGTTGGGCCAAAGTATATCCCTTATTAGCCGTGGGGAGCAAACATGGCGTGATCAAGTGCAGCTTTGGTTTTTGCTACCCCAAATTGCATTGCTTGCGCTTGAAGGCGCTAAATTGCCTTGTACCGAACCAGACTTCGAGACTCATTTCCCTCTAATGACCCTCGTTCCCTTTACAAGAATGAAGAGTTCGGTTGACTGGTTCGCGACAAGTCAGCATCGATCGAGCAGCCATCTCGCTGGAAGATCTTTGAATAAATCATGCGTGGTACCATTGTCAGGCGACGAACCGGCTCGATCCCCATAGGCTAAACAGCTGAACCCTCTAAATACCTCTTCAGAACCCCAAACTTCTGCCACTTGTGTAGTACTTCGCTCAGGACTTTTTACTATTTGGGAGGCCGGTAAACGAAACGTGCAAGCTTGTCACCTCAATGGGCGCACTTCTGTATTGTTGAAGGCTGGAAGTGTGCACCACGTGAGATAACGATCTTGTACGCTTCGTTTGCTGGCCTCGTGTTTTTCGTAACGCCCATGTATAATTGCTCCACTCACATATTTTCGAATTTTACAGGCTGGCCTTGGATGTTCTCTTGTGCACTGCCAGTATTTTCAGTTTGTGTGCCATCAGTCTGGACCGCTATTGGAGTGTGACACAGGCTGTAACGTATTTGCAAAGACGAACGTTGCGCCACGCTGTGCAAATGATCGCCGCCGTTTGGATTTCTTCCTTGATTATTTCCGTTCCTCCCCTGCTCGGCTGGCGGAATCCTCCTAACGCCACGGAAATTATAACGTTTGACAACGGGACCGTCCGTCATTCGACGTTCGTTAAAACTTGCTCCGTGGGGGAAGACACCAGCGTCTATGTGATATTTTCTTCACTGGGGTACAGTACAACCATTCCCATCACCACTACAGTATGAACATATTAACGTCCCATGACGTCACGGCGGATCATTAGCAATTTCAATCATCATTATTATTTTTCCAAAAACACTCCATGTACCATTTCGCACGAAATTACGAAAAGTTATTCGCTTAAGAATATTTTTAATACTTTTGGAAACCACCAAAATGGACAACGACAGTTGGGAAAACACTTATATGGATGAGTGCAAGTTCGGCGGTTTGCACGAAGTTGTCGAAGTCGTTGCTTGACGTGATTCTTTGTGGCAGCTGACAGATACAGTCCACAGCCAAGAGCCATTCCTGAAGCTATGCCAGATCGTTAACGGAAATTAGCATTATCGACAAACGATCAGGGATAGCTAGACAAATATCGTTGGCACTTTGCTCTGTTAACGGTACATACCTAATCCATAATTACAAGCCACATTAACACCGTTTGTCTTTCACCAGGTCATTCTGGATACCTATCGCGGTTCTTGGATATGTTTACGCCCGAATATACGTTGTGGCGAAAACCCGTGCACGAGCTCAAAGCTCATCCGTTGGTCGATCCGCCAGCGATCGCCCACTCCCTAGACCGTCCGTCATCTTCGTCGTCCCGACACTTGCCTCTAAAAACCAAGACAGCTGTGTTGAAGGACCAACCAGACAGTCGACCCTGGAAGTCGTCGACATACAGGTATCAGACGAAATTGTCTATTTGCAGAAGATAACTAATCAACCAGATCACTTTTCCAAGTGGCGCCCACCCTGAGCCAGTAACAATGAAAACGTGCGCCACTGGAGATGACGATCTGGTTTAGTTCATATTCATTTGCCCACGTCTCAGTTGACAAAACAACAGCGAAAATAAATTATTAGGATAATTTCTTTTGTAATCGATAAAAGTACTCACCAATATTGATTCTGTTCTGTGATAGCGCAATACGATTTCGACGACCCAGTCGACTAGCAGCGCTAAGAACGCAGAGAGAAGGCCGCTCCTGAACCGGCAGAACCTGCAGCCTCTCGACTCCGATATGCGGAGGATGGAAGAGTCTACATTCTACCCGGACTCAAGAAGTCCAACGTCGGGAGAAAGTCTTTCGAGTAGCGCTCATCTCCGAGGGAACTCGAAGAGGGATTCTAGCACACAAACCGACCCACCGCCTACGGACCGGGAAAGACCGACGTACTTTGACGATGACGAGTTTGCCGATTCGAGCAGCATTATGCTCTTGTCCGAGTACGACTTTGACGAACGTTGGAAAGAGATATTTGCAAGGCACCCTTCGTTTTCCGAACCTGTCCTGTCAGTGCCCGTTGTGGCGCCTTTTCCTAATGGCGACATCGGAAGGACCAATGTGGTAATTATATCCACGGAATCGGTGCCGCTCTTTCGACGACTACTGCAGTATTTTTCTTCCTCGTGTTTTCGCCGTTTCGGTGGATCGACAGTCAGCAGTTACCGTCTGCAGATCAACAGAGAACCCGTAATTAAACGCAAGAAGTCCAGGCTAAAACCTCCGCGGGAGAAAAGCGACCGACGAAAAACTTCAGTGGACCAGAGGAGCGAAGGAGAACGGCGGAAGAAGCGCATACAAAAACTGAAGGAACGCCGTGCAACTCTGGTCGTCACTTTGGTCATTGCTACCTTTGTCGCTTGCTGGATGCCTTTCTTCGTAAGTACAGCCATTCATATCTTTCTGAAAACCAGATTTATCCTTCAAGACTTGAGTGTTGTAGTGATGAACGACTTTTGCACGAACCTGCGTACAGGTGGCCCTGATCGTGATGGGGCCTGTCTGTATGCAGGTGCATGAGACCGGGCTCTTTTGTCGAGTTCACCATTTTATCAAACCACTCCTCTCTCTGAACGACTTCGCGATTTACTCCTTTCATTTTTGACAGATCATCCTGCCTTTGCAAGCTATCTGTGGTACGCTCAACTGTCCGATACATCCGACAGTTTTTTCCGCAGTATTCTGGCTGGGCTACTTCAACAGTGCGCTCAATCCGCTGATCTATACCGCATTTCAGCGGGACTTTCGGAAAGCATTTTTGCGTGTTCTACTTGGAGCTACTTACGCCCGCAAAAACCAGACGCGTAAACAACGTCTGGGTGGGGTTTGATGGATTTTCCATTTCTGTGGCAATTGAGTTGCTTGGAAGAACGTACGAAATTCATTGTAAAATCTGGAGAGAGCAGCCTGGATTCTGCAGAACAAACTATGACGAATAAATAACATGATTAAAATCAACAAGGCTTTGGAGCACATTTAAGAACACAGACGTGATCATCAAGTGATAATATTCACGTAACAGCAATATCGAAAAAGCAACTCTCGAATCACAACTCTCGTACACCGGAACGAATCATGCGGACCGAAACAGTAACATACCGGCTTAGTATTCACACGACCGTTTCGTCCTTCAAAGCAAGTCGAGCTTCCTCGTAGGCAATATCCTGGATCTGAAGAGCCTATTTAAGAAGTGTTATTAAGAGATTCTGTGACGGAACAATATTGGGGAGCTGGACAAACGAAATGGACCAGTTCGTTTTTGAAAGTGGCGCATACTTGTGGCCAGTAACAACGAGAACGTGCGCCACCTGAGATGACGATCTGGTTCAACTAATTTCCCCAGCTCTCATCTAGGGAGATGAATGTCGCAAGCGCAGTTCGGATACCTTTTCGTTTTCACGGACGAGGTTCTCCGCCTGTTCTCCCTGCATTTTCTTCAAGTTGTCCAGTTCTCGGGACTGTTTATTGGCAAGACGCTTTCGCTCCTCGATGAATCGCTTGGTGTTATTGCTGCTAAGTTCCCTGATTCGCCGATCCTTCTCTGCCTTGTTTTTGATCTTTTTGTCATTCTGAATATCCCGACTAGCCTCCATGGACTGCTTTGCTTGGGCGGATTTCAAGTCGCGGTTTTCCCTATCGAAATACCCACTCATGAATCGTTCTCCCAGATTAAAGCTTCACTGTATCTTACCGGGCATGCTTCGATTCGACGTCTTTCGTCTGTTGAATCTGAGCGAGATCCAGTAGCTTCTTGAGAGATTCGCATTGTTGAGCACAGTGGTTCTTCAGAAGTTCGTGTTCTTCCTTGAGATTTTGAGCAATGAGAGCAGTCCACTCTTTCGTCTGTTCCTGCACAAGCTGTCTGACCTTGCTCAACTGTTGGTCATTCAAGCCGTGCAAACTTCCGTCATGATTATTGCCACTGCAAGAGCGCTCAGTGAGCGCAAAATCGGTACAAGAGGAACCTACCACACATACCTTTTCTTCTTGCTGCTACCTTTATCCGGTTGAACAACAACGCGATCACTAACCATACTGTGAATCCTGAAACAACGCGAAGAGAATGTTTGGCCAGTATTCAACTTGTCTCTCTTGAGTGCTGAAAAGTGAGCACGAACCTCTGCATGGACTGCCTTTCCTTTGTGTGCTTTTTCTTAAGCGCGTCGAGTTCCTCGTTCTGCTTTTTGAGCAACTTGACGAAGGCTTTGTCTTTCCGAAGCTCGTCGATGGCGATAGGTTCGTTTGCTGCGTCTTCTATAAACAGATGCATGTACAGTGTACGCGAAAATTAACCGTCAAAAATGGGTGCAAAGTTTCAGTTCGGGCGTATTTGGAATGCAACCAATGACAAGTGCGGTTTGATGCATGCGCAAATAGTATTGGCTGCTTCCATCTGGCTCCATCCAACACCCATTTTTCACGGTTAATTTTCGCGTACACTGTATGGCTTGAGAGAGTTTCATTTGAATTCAATCAAATTGAATTAACTTAAATTTAATAGGTTCATTTACGAACCTTTAGGGCGAGAATCAGTAAGTTTAACGTTCGGAAGCTGTGCGGTCTGATCTGCCTGCGTAACCACTGCAGCTCCAGCCTTCTTTGAGTCGCCGGGTTCCAACGCCAAACGATTCTTCGAAGGCTGGTCTGTCCTGTTTTTGTCTCCCTCAGCCATAGATTCCAACGTTGTTGATTTCGGCCTCCGCTCAGTCTTCTGCTGGGGCTCGAACAACGCACTGACAAAATCTAGGACCAACAGTAAAGACTGTAATACAGTACTAAATGAAGCTTATCGTGTTTTGGGAGTTTTATTACCAGCGAAGCCATCTGGTACATATGTTCTCAGAACGATTTGGCAAAATAATGTCGGGAGGGAGAGTGGAAAGTTGGCTTCGGTCCGTAGCGATATGTGCCGATAACCCGCTTGGAGGCCGTCTAGTGGGAGGACTCGCTGCCCGAGGACCTTTCCGTACTCGTCGTACACGCAAAACCTCAACATGGCGAGCTCAGGCAAGATGATCTGATGAGATTAAAAACGAAAGTTTAAGGTGGAAGGTGATTTAATCATATTTCTCACAGGAAGGCGATGTCTCATTACCTTACGGAATTCGAACTTTTCTTCGTTGTAAAGCGGGTTCAGCCCATTTCCCGGTACTGTCGTCGTCCGATACTCTTTACGGATTGTATCCGTTGGTAAGCCATACATATCCACCTCCACATAGGTTCCTACTTTTTTGTCGGATAAAAACTGGCCGGAAATCACCTAGCGAAGTGAAATGTGGAGGTAAAGTGTACTTCAAGATATTAGTCATCCTCACGACAGGCCGTAAAACGCCGTTGATTGTGTTGATCTTGAAAGTGGATTACAAAGTTTCGCTTTCAAGATAAGCAGCCTTCGAGTAGCTTATCTTGAAAGCGAAAACGGATTATTCTCTGTACATTTGACTCAAAATTTAAAATTTTCATTTCTCAGGTGATCTTTGTTGCGAGATACCGTTTCACGTATGGGCTTCTTGATACCTATTAGGGTCAGGGATATCGACAGACAGAGATTAGCCAGAAAGAAAACCATGAATTTCAGCCTAGGCAGGAGGCAAAGTTTGCCTACAAACCTACCCCGCAAAACTTGCGCATTTCCGCTCCCGTTTCCGAGACTTTGGAAAAACGCAATTTTGCCTCACGACTAATTTCCGTTGATCAAGCAAACTCAAATTTTAAATCAACCGTCTGCGACATAAACAGCTCGTCGTGAGGAGGACTTTTGCTAAAGTAGTAGTACCTGAACTGAGCAATATGCCGCTATCACACCATCCACCGAGCTCTCCGATGACGGATCGAAAGTTCTGTCGGGCCTTCTCATGAAATCAGGCTTCAAGAGATACCTGTAGCAAAAAAACGGTCCCAACCGTCAAATACTGGGAAAGGTCGGTCATTTTACAATATGACATGACATGACGATCTTACCCGCAGTTTCCATTGTACTCGAATTTTCCAGAGTTCAGTTGCATACCCAAGTCCGGCGTCTGGAAATTCAGTGCAACCATCTGGCATCCGGTGTTCCAGAAGATCTGAGGCAGGAAGTTGGACGAGTCAACCCGACCACCTTTCGGGTATATGCGGCTCAGTTGGCGCTTATTATAGCTGTACGAAAAGACCCGGTCCAATTACACAAACGGTAAAAATAACACTGGCTGAACAAGTTCAACTCACTTGACGAACTCAATAGCCCCAGTTTTCAGCAGTGTCAGACCAGCCGATTCGTTGAAGGACGACATACAGAACGAAAGATTTCTCTCTACAGGAAAAACCGACTGAAATTCGAAAGCCAAGAAAAGTCAAATCTTGATCGATTCATACCTGCAGCGACATCGAAGCCTTGAAACTTCACAGGTTGGGCGTAATTGACCTACAAAAGATCCACATTAACTTTCGGAATGTGAAGTCAAACTGCGGCCGTTTCATACCAGGCTACTTAGGTACGGGTGGATGTTTGTAGTGGCTCCGGTATATTGGTAGTTAGCCAGCATAGCAGCTTCCTCGTCCTGACTGAGAGTGCCTTTCTTGGTAGTTCCTTTACCGGTATTAGGTTTGTCAGGTTCTAGCAGTTCGTCGATGTCGATCGGCGCTCCGTGCGAATCTTTGACGAGCAAGGTTGCTGGAATTTCTCCGTTCTGAATAACCAGAGGGGATTTGGCAGGTCCGGGAATACTGATGGAAGTAAGGAGTGGTGAGGCTGGTCTTGTGGACTCTAACGTCAGAGGCAAGGCGGGTAAACTACTGACGGTCGGAAGACCATTGGCCGACACATGGGGCGGAACCTGTAAGAACCAATTTCGTATTGAATACTGAAAACCATAAAAAAGACATCTGAAACTGCTAAGTGCTCGAAAATATTCAGAAAGCATTCGAAATGATCTTCCGGTTGTGTTAGAAAGATTTTGTGAGAATGTGTGTACCAGTGGGGCTTCCGGGTGAGCTTCGTCTCCGCTAGGTCCAGGGGGCGTATTGAATTGGTCCGGAGGAACAACGACCCCAGGTATGGCAGGAATGGAGGTACGGCTGGTTATGGAAGAGGACGATCCTTTCTTATGCAAAGCCCGGACAGTGTCCGACGGGCTGGTCCTTTTTCCGGAACCTTTCGATCCGCGTGACGATATGCTACCTCGTTCTTGCGCGTTGATGCGATCGAATGGCGCGTTCTCGTCCGCGAGGGCAGTAGGAGCCAGCTCTTCGCCGTCGATCAGCGTACTCGGGTCTTGCAGGAGTTCGGTGTCTTCCCGCAAGATGGCAGCTTCCTGTCCAGCTCTCATCAGCTCTAGCCCACCTGAAAAGTACCAAAAATTACCCTAAGAACACGTTTGACAACTTCCGTTTGAATTACAGTGGGACGGAACAGAGAACGTACGCTTCTCAACTTCGGGTTTTAGCCGTTTATTCTTGATCAAGATTTTGCGGAGAAGCAACCGGGGAGGGGGAAGTGGAGTGCCAGGAGTCAGCTACAAGAAATAAACCATGCATGGTTGCACTCTCCAATTTACATCTCTTTCGACATGAGCATACCGGGTGAGAATCCAAAGGAGCCTTCAGCAACAAATCGCCGAATATCTCTTCACAGTATCGAGCCATTTTATTCTGCTGCGGCTTGCTACAAAATGCCAGATGATGAACTAGATTTTACGGAATATTTTCATGAGCTTATTGTTATGCACTCTAACCTGCAATGGTTTTCGAAAGACAATATCACAGGGAGGTCAGATACGACAAAGGCGGTATCACGAATGGCAATAATGGCATCCTTGAAGAGAATATCTGTACACATGGCCTTGCCATGAGTGATGATGGGTTCCTCGTCATTCTTCCCATCCCAGCAATCCAGCTCGATGCATCTGGAAAGCGAAGCCATCAAACACACGTTGGATAACTGTACGGTTTCCCACTGGAAGCTCTTCGAGTAAGCGTAAGCACCTGCATCCGGCCAGCAACGTTTGCCGATACATTTCCACCGAAGACTTGCCACCAAACTGGCGGCCGCTGAGATAAGTGTTATGTGACGAGTTGATGAAGTAATGGGCTAGTGGCTGATCGAGATCCTGGCTAACGTCTAACCGATCCAGAAAAACCGGAGCGTTCTCATCGGACATCAAATATCGACAAAAGCCGTCGAAACTTAATCGCTCTGTAAACGTAAAGGAAAAGACGGACGCTGTTATACACATGGAGCTTTCCAGGCAAGGGAGATGATCGCTTACCGCGCTTCCTCATCTCCGGATCAGGTTCGTGCTGGTTGATAAGCTGGATGATACGCTTGTCCGTGTAGAATGGAAAGAGGATTTCGTTCAGACGTGGATCGCGTTGTTCCTGTTGACATACCGTAGATTGTGTTGACCGATCAATACACCGGGCACTCTGCGAACTCGTCAAACAGCAAAAGACGTAGCATCACTCACCTCGTTCAGGAACTTCATCAGATGAGCAATATCCAGGTAATCCTTCCCCGAATTCCTGTACAAGAAGCACTCGATATTAGTTTTGCTATTTTTGGATGAAATCATTTCTTTTCTCTGTTTCGATAAATGTGCTCGATATTATTGATATATGGCCTATCATCAGATGATTTCACCCAAGTCAATTTATCAAGTGGCGCATGCACCCAGCCTTCAACAATACGACCGTGCGCCGCTTGAGACAACGATCTGGGTGAACTCATTTGCCGAATTTCTATCAACTTACAGTTTCTTGAAGAGCTCAAGGATATCGGTCCTCGGACAGATTTTGTGATACAGCATGTAGAACTTGTCAAAGGTGAAGTCAGCAGGTTCAATCTCGTCATTCTACCGGAGGGGAGATTAGCTGTACTTTACCTTCACAGGCAGCCCCACAATTTCGAAGAGATCATCTGACAATACTTACCTTTCCGCTGGGCAGCTTGAGGTCGTTAAGACACTGGAATATAATTTTCTCCGTCTTCCCGGATGCGAATGTGCGAGTGATGCTGCGGACAGGAATTTTCCCCTTTTCGTTCGTACCGATAACCAAACGTTTCCAACTAAAAGCAAAATAGCTTTAATGGTTACACCGTCCACAGTTAGTAATTACAGAAATAATCGCCTTACTGCTTCATCAGCATAGTCATGGGCGAGATATGGTTGGCTTTCAGATTGTGCGACAGTTTGGTCAGAGTTCGAGCCCATAGCTTGCAGGTATCCGGGTCGGGAGCGACGATGTGTCGGTATTGAACGTTGACGAGGTCCGTACCGCTACACAGCGTCATGGATCGATCCTCCAGGAAACCTTTTCCTCGATCCTGTAGTTCCGCCATGACACCGAAGTGCTACAGTAGAAGAAGCACACTGAAATAGCTATGGAAAGACAGATCGAGCCAGGAAATACAGTCTACCTTGGGCACAAGTCCCAGCCGGATGTCCGAAACGTAAGCCATCTCGAGTACCACCGTTTCCTGCAAGAGTAGCGCACATCACCACACCGACGACACTCCGGTCCTTCAAAACTTTTCAAAAGCCGATTTTTTTCTAACATTTTAAATATTTATTTCTTAATTAAGTTGTACACTGGGTTCTGAAACAAGCTCACTGAGGAACTCTGAAAATGCAACCGCATTACAACATCAGGGCAATTCGCACTTGGCGACATAAGCGCGCTACTAATGGCACTAAACGCAAAATTGATTTTTGGAGAAGAAGAAGGGATAGACAAACTCCGCACTAATTAGTAGTCAGACTACAAAGCAACAACATAGGGGATTCAGCCATGGCGAAACCATTCACGGCTGCTGGAATATTTTTCCGGCTAGACTGAAACTTGCCTTGTTTTCCGGCTTGTAATACAGGAAGAAGCCATGTTCGTCCACTTTGAACATGCAATTAAATTCGATTTCCGCCGACTCCTGTAATAAAACGGAAAGCACATCAGTACATCACCAGAGAGGAGCTGGCCAGCTAGGCAAACAAAACGTGCGAGCTCCTTATCTTTTTTAGTAGCGCCCCCCCCCCCCCCC
>BDGG01000008.1:134245-248655 GCA_001949185.1 Ramazzottius varieornatus
CTTTTTTTTTTTAGTAGGGCCCCCCCCCCCCCCACCAGTTAACAACGATAGAAAATTCCGCCACTTGAGATAACAGCTTTGAACCCTTTGCATGCCCGCGCCCACAGTATTTGCAGTGACTGCATAGTACTGTATTGTACACTGCAATATAGTTTACTTTTTCGAATAAAAGTGTTTGCTCAGTGTCTTTCGGAGGAATTATACATGTCGAACCACATAGAACCCTTCTTACATAACATTAAATGAAATACAACGCAAGATATGCCCGTCAAGATTATGATCCGTAACGGGCATGACGTTGATGGCGTCACGCTAAACAACATCACGTTCAGGCGGTTCAGCACAACGATTACAAAGTGTCACGCCATATCGCCATTGAAAATTACCGCGACAAATCCACTCTGCATTCACTCTGTAAAGAACCGAGTTTGGTCCTCGCCGATAACACCCCGGTCTCAGAAACAAGTGGAGCACATTTTTGTATGATGCGTACGAAGGACAGCGCTTGTGTGTCGCTCACGTCTTCCATCCAAAATTATTTTATTGTTTCTTCCCAAAACCTGATTGACTTCATGCATGTAAGACTTGTAAGCACTCAAAGGGCGTTATGTTGCTGTGATTGGGAAAAAAGAATACTGTATCTCTAAAGCGGTAAAGAGTGTATTGAAGGCACTTCCGGTGGTTTATCGATTCTCGACCGTTTGGATTAGCTTCCCCGCGCAGAGTATGGGGTTTTTTCTCAACTTTCTCGGCCAAGTTTCTAATAATTCCTGAAGCCCGGGCTAAACTGCCAACGAGAAAATTATTTGACGGTGAATTTAAAAGATTTCAGAGACAAGCAAAGGTGAAAAAAGAGGTCGCCAAAACCGCCCGAAAATCGATGGCAAAATTTTTCAGCTTATCTTCTACCCGCTCCCGTAATGAAAATTGCCGCTTTGAATAGCACACGAACCGGCAACCTTATCAGTATCTTGGGTTTCTCCCACATAGACCTACAAACTCATCTCACAAAAGAACTGGGCTGACAGGCATTAGCGGACCGACTGATTAAGCTGATGAAGAACTTGACACCAAAAGGGCCAAGAATTTTCGGCACCTAAGACCGTCATCAGCTGAATTACGTAAGACTTAGTTTCAGCCATGTTTAGTTCAGCTCAAACATTAAAAACATCTACGATGAAAGTTCGAAATCGAAATGGTATATTATAATATAGAACGGTTCGTTTTTTCGCCACAAAAGGTCTTGATAGGGTTTTCATAGACTGGATCAAATTCAAAGCGCTTTTGTCGGCCTCATAGACCTCGTGGTTTATATTTGTCCCTGCACCGTACTTCAGAAGCTTTTCAAGGACCGAACAGCTGCCGTTCAGCAATTTGACGAAGCAATCAAAACGGCATCACCATGTGTATGTCAAAGTTTCGTTTACTTTCACCACAGTTCGCTATGACTTATCAAGTAAATACAGACATGTGGCGCGGAGCGAGTACTTACCTCTTCCCATTTGTCAAAGAGGCAACCATCTTGCAAGGCTTGCGGTACGGTGAGTTGCCAGTTGAATTCGAAAGGCTTGGCTTGGGACATTCTTCTTCCACGAAAGTTGCCAATAACTGGCAATGGCAACTGTCAAGAGTGCGTCGGTGAGAAATGGACCGCCGAGCAGTCAGTCACGTTACATTATGGAGCCATCCATTCATCCCTCACGGTACACTTGGCCAACACGTTAGACCATCTCAACGAGCTCGAATGAAAGGCTGCACATTATACCAGCGCGCAAGTTAGAGTTAAAGTGAAGTAAAAACGGGATCCACTAAATGAGGCACTGATGCAACTGGCATCCATAGGAGAGAAGACGAGGAAGACAAGTCTGCGACAGTGCCGAGCCGCACTTGAGTCGATCCCACAGGCTTGGCCGATGTTGCCTCGATCCCAAGACTCTCACTTATCGAGCTGACAAGCAGACAACATAGTGGCTGCTCCAGTCTTGCTCTCGCAGCGCTCGCAACTCTGCAAAGATACAAAATCGATAAATTATATTGCCATTTCTAGAAAAGCGTTATTGTCAAACAGCATGAATACGGCAACACATGTATAACTATGCCTGTACCAACAAACTGGCCTTCGAACGTCGAAAGTCAAAAACTTCAATTCCATGCTTACCAAAAGACTTTAGAATACTCAAACAATGAGATAAACAAAAGAGTAGGGAACACATTTCACAGGGGACCCAACTTCCGACGGTCAACAACAAAACTCCGACACTGAATATCATCAAAAGAGTCCTCCCACTGGCAGATCCAGTTTCAATTACAAGGCAAAACTAGCGGAATTATCCGTATAAAATCGTGTGGGGGAGTTGTCCACAAGAGAAACATAGAGCATATGTGTAGCGTCTACTGTCTGTTCCTCTTGTGGACAACTCCGCCATGCGATTGTACCTGGACAACTCTGCTAGCGATACTTTCACCTCGTATCATCGAATGTTTCACTCATTTGTTTTTCTTCACGATTTTCGAATGATCTTCCTAGTAAAGTTCAAGTGATTTGTCCGTCGGGAAGTTTTCAATAACTTCCGCCAACCATCACCATCCAACTTCCATCAGTTCCATGTACGTATCTAACCAGACGGAAAAATTCTTTCGGCAGCGATTCGCCGTGAAGTCGGCGTTGACCTTCTACTATACACTATATGCTATATATTCTACTACATACTCAGCTGGGTTGAACTCTACCCAACGCGTTATCGCAAAGAGCATTAGTAATTTTGTGGTCGACGCGATAACCCAATAATATACACTTAAGGGCTCGATCGTTCCGAACTCGGTACGATTACATTCCCGGGCTAGAGGTTTTACGAAAACAAAGTGCCGGCGAACCTCTTAAATATTTGATAGGCCAGCCTCAATCATTACCGATCAGTTGCACGACAGCAGCGAAGATTGTGACGAACTAGCACCTCCGTAAAGTCCTAATCTTCCTGAGTGTCATGCATGGGAATCTGCCGGTCTAACTCTAGTCTAATATAGCCTAAAGGTCGGGCTGAAATAACAGAGAACTTTGGTCGGGATGATTAAAATCTTGCTGTTCGGCAGAAAGCTTCCTGGGAAATGGGAGGCTTGTTTCCCATCTACTAATGCGTGAGCTCATTGGATTACGGCAGACTATAAGTCTCTTCGGGACATGATCCTATTGCTGGATAAACTGGACCTTGAAGGAACGCCTAGCAGATGGGACCATAAGCACATTCTCCAGAGAGTTTTGCCTCGTTCACTCAATTACTTTAAACGAAAGTCGACAGTGCTAGATGAGTCCGGAGCGTGGGCTATAATTAACGAGATCGAATGTTTGAGTGTCAGGAATTTGTGGGCCCTTCAAGGAACGCGCTGGACTCGAAGGTCGCCAGCATTCCCAGAGCCGTTTACGCCTCAAATAAGCCTAACAGTAGTCAAAACTTCGTTGCGAAACATCGCCGAAGGTTTGTGCGTTCAGTTTGATATGTCCAAAACCAGAAAAGAGGAAGCAAAACAGATCGCAAGGCCGCAGGGGATCGAACCATGCAGTCACCGGAAGCATGACTTCTGGTGAAGCTTACGAACTCGCTGACAGATGAGACCGACCTAAACGGATGTCGTTCTTCGAGCCAATTTACAGGCATACGAAAACCGAACATGGAGCGCTATCAGCGAATGTATGATTTGACCTCCCAAGCTCCTTCCAACACTCGACGTGCGGTAATTTGCCAGAGACACACGGAATGCGTACGAATATCCATCTTCGCTGACTCTAGCAAATTTAGAATATATCTCACTTACAGCCCGTTTTTGTGCGCAAAAAGCGTAAGATATAGTCCAGCCGAGGCGTCGATGATGATTTTTACCCTTTGATTCCTGCAGCACAGATACGGAAGTCGGCGGCGATATCAGTCCTTTGCGAAAAACTGCAACGAGAAGATGAATATATGCTGGTTTCAATCACGACACCCACAAATGTTCAGCTAATCGCATTCGTTCCGCGTATGAAAATACAGTTAAACACCAGTCACACATGTCTTTTAGAACTGTAGAACTTGCCGTTCGCAAAAGGCTGAAGGCGATGCCTTGTACGCTGAGCTTAGTACTCAGCCAGTGGCGCAGTCCCGCAGCTTCAACATATCCATCGACGTCGCCATCCTGCGGAAGCAACTTTGAAGTACCGAGGCTATCCACTATCGATCAATACGCGTCGTTTCTTGCTTGTGGTGTTTACGACCTCCTCCGCGTCGCTTCGTCAACGTCCACGGGAGTCCGCTGAAGAGACTGCCAGATGGTTATCACAGATGGGAATGACTCACGCTCCGTATCGATCCACCTCCCCCAGCAAGACACATCTTCTACAGCGCAGTCCTGTGATCCGGAACTTCGCCGGATGTTGTGCCATCTGAAGAGAACACCGCCCGGGCTTGTGAGCTGGGACAATGATCGAAATTCTGATCCTCGCACAAAACCTAATAGCCAACAGATTTTATCGGAAACAGACTTTGTGAAATACAATTTTCCGAAAACTCTCCCACAAGCCAACCCCCACGTACCGGCTAAAAGTCAAAATCTACCCCTGACCGTAGACCGAGTCACCGAGATACGGTGCCCGGCTTTTCGCCCTCGGCCGCTGCAACCAACTGCTTGGGTTGATCATTGTTGAATAGTTTTAGACCCCGGGGCAGGGGGTCCTTCTCGTGCCCGTGGCGGTGGCACTTGCCTCAGAGCTTCTGCTTCTCGCATCTTTGGTTTTTCTGCTGATTTAGTCATTTTTGGTGATCCTGATCGATGCGCACGGAAGGACAACATTAGGATTTTCATCGTCTCCTTTTTTTGTCGACTGGATGCCATTCCATGTGGGCGAACGTATCTAATGCGAGTCGTGTCTGAGGTATGTGGTTTTTCTGGTTCTGAAGCAGCGGATTGCTTAACACTGTCATCAGTGCTGTGGTCCGATCATTCAATATCCGATGTCCATATTTCCTAGGTCCAAGAAGCCCTATGTTTGGAGTGAACGGTCTGCGTATTCGCCCCTTGATGTTCTCTGCGCCTAAAGAGCTCCCTTTCAAGCCCGAAGATTGACCTTCCGCATGTTTGAAGGTGCTGAAGGAGCAGCTGATCTTCGATGACGCACCTCTGATACCAAGGTATGCCACTGTCATGATATACCGAGCAGTGAGTACAATCGTACCCTACAGAGTTCATGCGTGATGGTGTGTTGTTCCCTTCTTATGCCCCTGTCCTTGTAGGCTGGTGAAAGGCATGAGCTCGTTCTAGTCTTCCTCTATCCATTTGATTTAGCGATCCTATTGAGCATATTGGGTAGCCTTGCGTCAGGCGAATATCTTGCTGCCTGCACAGAATCTATCCTGTCTCGTCATCCACCATGCCGAAAAACAAAGTGAAATCAAAAAGGATCAAGGCAGTCTCGCAAAAGCGGAAGCTGTTCCGAGCGAAGGAGCCGCTGATCAGCGTCTTCATGTGGGGCATCAACAGCACGGTTCGTCTTGCCCATCATGGTCTTTGCGCATAGTGCACTTACTGCCATAATCGATCATTGTTTCAACCGAGCATGTTTTTGTGGTTACAGATTAACGAGCTGCAGCATGTGAACATTCCGGTGATGCTAATGCCGGACGACTTCAAAGCCTATAACAAAATCAAGATCGATCGGCAGTATTTTAACAAGTAAGTCCCATCCTTAATGACGGTATCCATTACAGTGGGCCATATGAAAAACTCTGCATTTCTGGTGGGATTTTCTTCTAGGGACAACATGCCCAGTCACTTTAAAGTAAAGGAATATTGTCCTCTCGTCTTTCGAAATCTGCGTGAGCGTTTCAAAGTGACGGACTCGCAGTACATGGTGAGGTCTTTTGTGTACTCCTCTTGAACACATTCTGATTGTGTAAATTTATTGCCCTTGTTGTTGACAAATCCCTCTTTCTGCAGCTGTCGCTGACTGCTTCGGAGCCCATCATGAAGGATGTGCATGATCGTCAGGGATCCAACTATTACCTAACGGCAGACAAACGCTTCATTATTAAGGTATAATCAGTCACAGAAAATTAGCCTCTCCGACTACTAATATGTTAACCTTGTTGTCCTACAGACACTAACCCGAGAGGAAGTCGAGCAAATGCATCACATCCTGAAACATTACCACGAGGTTTGTACACACTGCATTGATCTTGAGGGCCTTTATAAGTACCGCGGCTAATGGAATCGCAATTTAGGGAATGGTATAGTAATATTTTCGGGAAATTCTTTCTGTTATAGTACGTTGTCGAACATCACTGCAAGACTCTTCTTCCACAATACTTTGGGATCTACCGATTGACAGTAGAGAAGCAAGAAAGCTATGTTGTGGTGATGCGCAACGTCTTCAGTCACCCTTTGCGTGTTCATCGGAAATATGACTTGAAGGTGAGCTGCTTTTCATGGGCAATAAATGTCTTCGTTGTTTCTGCAAGTTCGATGAGTTATTACTGTTACCCACTGAGCTGTGCACTGCGCGTGCTGCTTCTCAATGCAGATTTCTAGGGCGAACCCTTGCGTGGTAGAAACAGCAGGCCGTTGGTTACGTTGCTAAACCGTTTATATTTTCCCAGGGATCGACCGTCTCTCGGGAAGCTTCTGAACGCGACAAGTCGAAGGAAATCCCCACGTTCAAAGACAATGATTTCGTGTCCGAAGGCAACAAAATCTACATCGGTGACCAGCATAAGGCTGAACTCATGCAGATCCTTCGGCGGGACGTTGAAGTGAGCCATTTATGTTAAGTGTCCGTGCGTCATCGAAATCTTGGTTTTCGTTGACTTTGAAGTGCCCTAATCTTTTTCCCGTTCTGTTAGTTCCTATCAAGAAACAGCTTGATGGACTACAGCTTGCTGCTGGGGGTTCACGATGCTGATCAGGGAGGCAACGCCTCGGGTCACGAAGAAGAGTCCGAAGAAACAGGTGGCGAAACCGACTCGGTCAACAGCGACCTCAGCGCTCCGGATAGTCCGAATGCGCGGGAACAGGAAAACAACGATCCCAACGGGACTGCATCTCTCTTCAGTCGACCTGTCGAAGTCGTGTCCATAGCCTCAGTAGAAAGTAATCGCAATAAATCTAAGCCGCTGTTCGTTACCGATGCATTCTCGTTGATCGGCGGAATGATACTAATTTATTTCTGTCGTTTATTGCAGCTGCACCGAAGAAGGCAATCTACTTTATGGCTATCGTCGACATATTGACCCACTATGGCATGAAGGTACAGCGAGAAACTTTATTGTTGTCTTTCAAGCTCGAATTGCAATCAAATGGTCTTTATTGCAGAAAAGAACCGCACAGGCAGCTAAGACAGTCAAGCATGGATCTAATGCTGAGATCTCCACAATTCCGCCGGAAAGCTACGGGAAACGCTTCCTTGGGTTCCTGGAAAATATCATTATATAGATGTCTATTCGCCGAAGCAGTCCTGACTCGTAAGCAAGTGTAATTCCAGTTTTCCTCTCACATTGGCAGTTTTAGCGCAAATATTTTCATGTAGTTATCCATTGGTCGTACCCGTTTTATCTATTAATATTTACCATATTGTTAGTTATAGCGCTTGGCAGTTCGTGGTTTTCACGTTCAGTTTGACCCGCGTGCTAGATACGCACATTTTTATTTAACCTGAGGTCGACGTGTATATCTTTTGTCGATGGCCTGATGTGAATACAAATGCGAAGTCTTTGAGTTTATACTCTCGGTTTTATTTCCACTTGTCGTTCGCGTAAAGTCGTTTTTCATTTCGAGTTGATTTAATAAATTAACGTCATCTAAGAATAATGCGAGCTCTTAACTTTCAATCGCGACGAGTCTTCAACGATAGTTTTATGGTTTCGTCGATGGTGTACCGGAAGGACTGCTTGCGATTTAGCATTCTTCTGTGTCAGAGCAATTACATCAATCCTGGTCTCACATGGATCAAACATCTACAAAAATGACATGCTGAGCTCAGTCTCGATTCTGGAACCCAACCAACAAAATCATCGAAAATACCAAGGCGGTAATACATTGTTTTCACTAGTAAGCGTCCCTTGCATCTTTTACAGCTGGCGTTTCGCACGTATTGTCACACCAGGGTTTCTTGCCAGTCTGCTTACAATTACAAAACCAAACATCTTTGGTTTCGTGGGACAGGAAGGTTACGGGCTTCAGACCGTTCTGTACCCAAGGTTTCGTGCACGCTCCGTCACAGAAAGGCTGCAACAAGAAAAGAAACTTGGATCAACCGGAAATAGAATATATCTGACTCAAAGAGGAGCCAGACTCGACGCAGTGTGGTCAACATCAGCTAGCTCCATATAGTCCGTAAGATGGATGTTCTTGAGACGAACGATAAGCTTCGTCCGGTACCAAAGAAGCTCCATGATGAACTTACTTGTGCATGGGCGTAACCGCAGGAACACCAGGAATATTTCTTTCCGTACTCTACGGTGAACCGGAAGGGATGCTTGGAGTAGATTTTTCCTTTATCGGTTTGATATGAGCCTAAACTCGTCTCTACATCTTCCCTTCTTCGAGTATGCTGCCACTTCTCCATCTCGAGGTACTCGTCATACCTATAAGAAAATAAGCGGTGAGACACGCGAAACAGGAAGAAGGATCGATGTCGAAAAGAGACTGCTGAACTTACCGAATGGTCCTGCGTGCCTGGATTCGCAACGACTGACCCTGAAACAGAAGAATCTTTATGAGGCAGCGAGTTTCATAGGATGCTGGAGGCATCTTAGGAAAACGTGGCTTACCGAAGATGGTGTGAGGAGCCTGCTCTGGTTGGGCACCAACGTACTTGACCGCTGTAACCCTCGTCCTAGAGATTCTAACAACATTCTTGGGCGGTAAGACAACAGAATCCGAGGGGCGCCTCTCTACCGCAGCAAGGATGAAGGCCCGAGAAGCTTCTGGCAGATCAGGACAGAACAGAACAGAACAGTAACTGTGAGAAGAACCTCAACGGCAACGTTCTGATCGATGATCCAGGTTGCTGATTAGCAGGGTGCTCCAATGACCGATGCTCACCGTAGCCGTGGATTCTCCGAAGCAACAGGATGAATAATGCTTACTACGGAGGTCCAAAGTCCTCACCCTGAAGTCCCGAATGTCCGATTGGCGATTGCCGATTGCCTAACAGAAATTTGAGAGTTAGGACAGAGAGACTGGAGGGGGTAGAGGAACCGCTGTATATACCGTAGAGGTGCAAAACATGGAAACGGTAGAGGCACTTACTACTACGGCGAACGACACCATTGGTCCGCCACGCACAGAGGCCACGCCCCGGAAGAGTCGATTACATTACGGCTACTCGACTATTAAATTGATAAGATTCCTAGGTTACAGAGCGTCGAAGCACGATGATATGGAACCGTGCAAACTCAACAGCATACTGCAAGGCTAACGTCCACCAGTAATCCGAGCGTTCACAGGTGGCGAGGAGAAAGCAGCAGGTGGAAGAAAGCTAAGAAGCTTCGTTTTAGAACGGGATGTCAAGCTGCTTCCGCAATAACTTGGTGAATTCATTCGGAAGTTCTTTATGCGTCACGTGCCTTGCTCGCCCCTGCGCCATGTTCGTTTGCCCACGTGGTTCGATACTTACTTACGGCAACAGCTTACGGCAGCAGTTTGTCCAAGCATCTAAAGATCATCCAAGGTCATCCATTTGACCTCGACCTTCAAAGGTCGCTAGTCCGCCAATGACTTTATCACTGGAAGACTGGCGTGACGTACGTACGCGTTCCTCTACCCCCTCTAATCTCTCTGGTTAGGATTAACGAGAGAACGACTTCCGTTTCCGGCTTTGCGGAGTAAGTTTGTCTGACTTTCGGCAGAGAACGGCGCCCCTCGTGGGGGGTTTTTCGCCCCTCTTGAGGTCAGAGGCTGGAACGAGTGGTAGATATTGGATAACGTCATTAATGTGATATCCTCAGATATCATTCTCTCCCTTTGATAGTAGTCCTGAATCCGTGGCTCCCGATTCCCGAAACAACCTCGGTTGGACTATTTGGCAGTCGTGCAGTTGTGCTGTTTTCGGAGCACAACTGGGAATCCGTTCGACTGTAGGAGCTAAGCAGCCTAAGCCATCTTATGGTAACTTACGTATTTCCTGATGGATCTGCGAAGTAAACTGCGATCTCTCGTTAGGAAGCAGGTGTGTGTACCTTATGTTTGGTTTCGGTCAAATAAACAGTTTTTGTGCATGCTGACTCCAGATGTAGCTGAGATTGTTTGGGGGAGCACTTGTATTCTGTAGGCTTTAACAGGGTTTTCTGTCATTTCAGGACACGGGCATTCCAGACTTGGCTTCTCCTGACGACGCGCCAAATGACTTTGTCTTCGAGCCCACCGTGACGATTCAGGCTATCGGCAGAACCGACAAAAGTACATCGTCGTCGGACAGGGCAAACATTCTGGAAGCGGAAGTGCTTCGCTCTATTGAGGAGCAGTATTACTCGGAGGACTTGTTTGACGCTGGAGACTACGAATTACAGGTGGGTGATAACAGGACTCTCTTTGGTCCCCATCGCAAAAGTACTGTATAGTACATAGGCCTAATCCTTGGATGTTGGTGCAGAAACTGAACGGGAACTACGAGCTGGACAAAGTGGACGCTCTGAGAAAATCTCTCCGCGGACAGTTAGAAGTGGTAATTGGAACTGAACGGTGGTAATAAAGTACTTTGACGTGCATGTGTTGTGTTGACTTGTTCTTCCTTATGCGATATCAGGATGGAGTGTAGTGCGTCTGACCAACTAAACGTTTCAGGTGACGAGGAAGCTGTCGGAAGTTATCTTGCAAAACCGCGCGGCTTATACAGAGGAACTGAAGCGTGTGACGGAAATCGAGAATGGACTGGCTGTCACAGTCGAAACGAGCAGAAAAGCACGAAGGTATTATTGAGGCTTGGTTGGCTCGTTTCCTTGAAGTACTCGTGTGCACCATGAGTGATTTAGGGCGACGGAAATATGTCACGGAAACTTCGCAGCCCAAGAGCTCAAGTTGCTGCAGCTGCACAGTCGGGGTCAGCGGTGCTCTGCGTTCTTCCATGCATTGATGACAATAAAGTCCTTACGAAGAACGATTAGCGAAGTGGAGAACTTGCTGGAAGAGGGAAACTTCGCGGAAGCCATCGAACTGACGCTGTCGTGTCGAGTGACAGCGAAGGCTCTACGGCAGTATAACTGCGTTAGTCAGATATACGATAGACTACAAGAGGGCTTGGTCGATGTGGAAAGCAAGCTGGACATCGCATTGAACCAGCTTTGCCAAGAATTCGATCCCAAAGTCTACGTAAAAGTATACCACGCTTATCAGCTGTTGGACAAAAATCAGGTACGCAACAGGGAATAAGAAACCAGTTCCTTAAACGAACATGCTTGACCGGAAGTGACTCCAACAGATGACTAGTCGTGCTAGTTTTATACAAGATTGATCGCATTTTGGCTTCTCTTGTCTCTTGCAGACTGCCGTGGATCAACTTCATATGCACTTCGTTACTAGAATCCATAACGAGTCTTTCGGAATCGTCCTCCGTTGTGTCGAACAGTCCAGTCACCGAAAGGTGCCGTTGGAGAGTCTACTTCGTAAGCCCTACCAAGAACTGTGCCACTTCATCGCGCCCGAACACCTCGTCGTCACCCTCCTCACATTGTGTAAGGCCCTCTGGGAGGTAATGAAAACCTACCGAGCAATTGTACAGTGGCACTTGGACCTTGCCAGTCAACGAAAAGGAGCTGAAAATCCAGGTAGCGAAATCATATCGATAGATTCCTTTTTCTTATTGGATTGAAATAGTATCCTGATTTTTCAGTTGACTTTTTATTGAAGGTGCAGTTACTGACACTAGCGCACCTGACCGAGACTTGGTGGAAGTGTACGTTTTGCACAAACTGGAAAGTGGACCTTCGAGACTTTGGTCTGACATGGAGCAGAAAGTCCGTTCTCTTCTAACTCAAAGCGACGCAGCTTCGCACCTGAAGTATGACGGGTTCGGTCACCTTCTGGCTGTTCTGAAAAGGTTCACGTTAGTGGGAAAAGAGTTCGGAGCAGCAAACTCCGTTGCCTTGATGGATGCAGTTCGGCAACAAGCTTCCCGGTTCTTCTCCGCGTACCACAAGACTAAGCTCGAAGAACTACACTTCTTCGTCGACAACGAATCGTGGGAAGTCTGTCCGCTGAAGAACCGCTTTACTTGCTTCGACCTGTGGGAGTTTCGGTTCCTTAAGCCCAGAGCTGGAACAGAAAATAGTATGAATTCGTTGCGAACACAGACAGGCTTTTTCAGTAGTTTGACAGGGCAGGAATCGCCGTTCGACGATGTGCTGCATAACGAAGAACGCTCCGAAGATGTGCTTCTGGACGTCGGTGAGGGAGACAAGACGTTGTCGGATAGTGATGACGATGTGATGGAAGAGCTGAAGCAGGAGCACATTGATGAGACCGGCGAGAGAAGGACCTTCGACTCAGTCAGACAGTACGTGAATGTTTTGTACGGTGAAACTAGAGACCGTGAAATAGATGCGTGGAACTTTCATGGACGTGCATACTGAAAAGTATGCATTTGCTTGGCACCTCGGCGCATCGTATACTGTCTTGTACTGTGCCCACCTGCATCCTCGGATGTACAGTAGTTATGTCGTTGAAACCTGACTATTGAACGGTTTGGAAGTTCGTAGCTAAGATGTTTCGACATGAAATGGTGTTCTGTTTTTGCAGGCGGAGAAGTTCCGCGTTCAAGAGTATCGCCCTGGGAGGACCCGTAGTGACCAACTCCACGCTCTCAGTACTACGACTCTTCGGGCGTTACCTTTTCTTCATGTCCATGCTGGAAACGAACGCACCGGAAGTCGTCAATGCGTTGTCGCAGCTCTTTGACTACTACTTCTATACCGTCTTCTCGCTCTTCTCCACAGACATACATGAGTACTTCGAAGCCATGGTGATCTCGAAAAGACTGACTTTGGCAACAAAGCGTATTCACGAAAACTTGATCTCAACGCAGAGTGATCATGTGGAAATGGGGGCTGAAGGCAGAATCAGGATACCGGCTCCTCATATCTCACCCCGTATAAACTTATCGGATAGCAGTAATCTGTTTTCGTTACCGGAGAGAATGGCAGCAATGGAGTCCCTGGCTTTTTTGGCTAGTCAACTAGACTCACTCCAGCCGATCCTTGAACGCGCATTACCTCCACAAAGGTGCATCATTCGTTTTACCATTTCAGTTATGAGTCACTTCTACGTACGTTGTCTATTAAAGTATTGCGTTTCAGGAGGGTATTTCTTCAGCAGTTCTACACTCAGTCAGTCGCTCTCGTACCCGATGTCCGTCCACCTGTCTACTGGTGCGTGGTGTACCGGTCTATAAACTATGATACTGCGCTCACGACGATGACTGAGATGCAGTGGGATATCAAGCACCTCGCATCACATCATAGTGAATACGTCGACCACCTCTTGAAAGTAATATCAGTGCGCTGAAGTTTTTTCTTATGGTTGATACTCGGTATAATCTTGTATTGCAGGAGCTGGAACATTTCAACCGCTCTCTGAAAGAACTGTCCAAGATAGCAACAGTGACCAAAGATGTATCAGACACCTTATGGACGTTGGTCGTCTGGCTAACGAACCGCACATTCGTGGAAGGTTTTTCGGGAGCGAAGAAATGCTCGAACGAAGGAAGAGCGCTGATGCAGCTCGACTATCAGCAGTTCATCATGAATGCGGAAAAGCTCACTCTTCTCAGGTAAGATCTATCTAGAAATTTCCTAGTGACGGCTTTCGTGATGGTTTAGTCGACGTTCGCGCGTTATGCCATTCTTGTCGAAAGTGTAGATCTGAACGGTGAGGTCGCTGCTGATGTGTGCGAACCCGGCTTCCCGGTTCAGGAGCTCCTCCGTGTTGACGGCACTAGTCAGACTCAAGACTTTCTTGTCGGTGGATGCCGAATATCCATTGATAGAAGTCTACAAGGTCAGACAGATTTTTGTCCTGCAGGAATATTCTTGAAGTTCATAGGAGGGTCTTACAGCTCGTCCTCGAAGCATGAATTCCAGGGCGTTGTATCTGAGGAACTTATTCCACACTCCGCTGCCAAAGATCATGTAGTCGCCTTTGTCGCTGACATCCCATCCCGGAGTTTCTTTCGTTGGTTGAGCATGCAGCAGATCGTACAACAGCCCATTTGCAGGGATCCTGACCGGTCTTTGTATACTGCGTAGATTTCCGGTAGTTTGGAGGTCGGTACTTAGCCCCGAATGGACGCAGAATATGCTGTCACCTACCACAGCAGCCACCGGCATGCTTTCGAAAACACGATTGAACAAGTGCCAAGGCATATCGGAGCCGTACACTTCCTGGCAGATTTTCAGGAACCCCTCGTCCTTGTTCAGATCGCTAGTTTCATGTGAACCTCTCAGAAGAAAAAAGTTCTCGGGGTATTTGAGCTTGTAGCAGAGAACGAGGGTGATGAGCTCGATCTGATCCTCGCCGTAGTCGACGTAGTTCCCCAGAAAGAGATAGTTGTGGACGTCCGGCGTCCCCTCTTGAGCGAAGATTGTGTGAAGAGCGCAAAGCTGACCATGAAGGTCTCCAACAACCGTCAGTCCGTTGTCCGCCGGGACGAGCTCTAGTAAACTTGGTTGAGCGAGGAGTAGTTTTGAGGATAGCTCGCAAACGTTGATGAGCTCGTTCTGCGAGACGAGTAACTGGCGTTGAGCTGGTTGGCTGTCTGGTTTCTGACTGTAAGCAGATAGTTTCTCGATAAGGTGATCCAGGTTGAAGACTGGTGGTGCGGTCACGGATGAAACTGACTGTTTAACGACAGCTGTGGTTGAGGCGGAAGTATCAGCTGCACTTGCTCCTCTTCCAGGTCGCATGAAACTTGATCTCATGCGAGAATAGTTATCTTTGGGGAGGATCTCCGGTCTTTCGTTCGTGGGGGATGAGGTTTCGCTGCTGTCTTGCTCGAACTCGTTGTTATGCAGAAATCCTAGCGAGCGTTTGGCAACGATGGATAAATTCTCGGTAGCCATTTCAAAATCTTTTATTCAATCTCGGTGAAGGGCCGACTCATGAACGAACGTGATGACTTTTGAGAAAACGGCTGCAGGCGATGTTGGCGATCATCACAATACTGTGTCTATAATTCAGTTGTTCCCATGGTTATAAGGTACGAGTATGTGTAATCAAGGACTTCTGTACTTTCAGGCCAGTACCGGATCGTGAGTTTGTGGATGCATACGTGAAGGCCTTCTACCTACCAGAAGACGCACTGGAAAAGTGGGTGAAGGACCACAAGGAATATACGCTGAAGCACATAACAGGATTGTTGCATCATGCTCCCAGTTTGAGCAAGAAGAGCAGACAGCGGTTGCTGCAATACATCGAAGACCCAGACGGAGTCAAATCGCGGAAGTGAACCGGAAGTTCTGTCCCTCAGTACCCGATGCTTTTTGTAAAGAGATTTACGACTCATGCACTTGCTTATTTTTAACCTTCACTGTTCTGTTTTTTTAATGTCCTTATAGTTTCTCGATGATCAGAACGTGAATGTAGTACCCGGTCCTTCAGTGGGAATGGAGATAGTTCATAGTTACGTAGTTGTCTCTCAAACAATGGTGAGTTTACAGTTTCAACTCCGGCGATCTAGTTAGGTCTTGTCTACAGACTTCGCAACTGGAAAAAAGAGATAAGTTTATGAAGAGCAGCGCCCAGAAGCCACAGTAGGTGAACCGAACAATGGCAACTTTCGGTAGTAACACACTGCACATGAAAGCAATACAAAACGCAAACTAGCGAACGGTCGGTAAAATGATTGAAACAAAAAACAGAACATTATTTCGGCGGAGGAGGAGGTGGCATAGGAAGAGAAGATCCAGGTGATCCCATTCCGGCAGAAAATCCAGGCTTCGGTCCGAGCAGTATGTTTCGCTGCTGTTGAATTTGCGCCTCTTGAATCTGAAGCGACTCCACTTCCAAGGCTACCGGCAAAGCTAGTATGACAGCAGATGATGCAATTACCCACATGATCTCGCGCGCGTAGTGGTACAAGTTCGATGTGCTCCATTTGGACAGTTCCCACAGCTTTGCAGAGGTGTCTCGAACCGGTTCAGGGAACATTTCGGTCAGGCCCATCAAGCGTTCCGCAAAGGTCTCCTCTTCGAAATCGTCATCAAGATCCAGCATCAACTGATCCCCTCCGCCTAGATTAGCCATTATTCCTTCCTTATGACCAGCACCGTCTCCGACCGTACAGGTATCCCGGGACCGAGGTACTTGCAACTTGATCCAATGGTCGATCCCGTCTGTTCGTCGATTCGTCAATCCCTACTGCCTCCAGAACACGCTGACTGAAGTGGGATTTCTTTTCGGAAAAAATCAGGAAGTTTTTCAACGTGAGAAATTCAAAACCTGAAATTGCGAAAGACACTTTACATATTAGAAAAAGAGGCAGGCCGTTCGGGACACAGCCTACTATACTTAATTGTATGATTGATTCGCCGTATCTTTGACTGAACGTGTTTTCACTCAAGTTGGACGAATTTCCTCCGAACGTCTTCCCGTTGTTGATGTCTGACGTTCTTTCTCGGATTTCTATTCTCCGGAGTCTACAACGAGCGTTGTTGCACTTCAGGTGTCTCCTTCGAATCTTGGCGCGAACCGACGCAGCAGTTTCAGGTCCTTCTGCTTACAAGACTGAGACTGCGTCGATCTAGTATCCTATGTGTTAAATCGGCATCATCAGCGACGTTGATTGGATGTTGGGCAACGATATGGACATCCCCGGTGTCATCAAAGATCTGACTCCATCGCTGACGAATCTGACCACGAACTTTGGAAAGATTCCCGCAAGTGCTCACCTGGTAGGTAGCCGATTTGGCTTAGATATTGCCAGCTCTTCCGCGAAGGCCAACCGGTCCATATAAGCAGCTATATAGTGCGTAACAGAATCATTAGGCAAACACCCATGTTATAGTAACTGTAATCTTCTGCAGCCCCTGCAAAATCTATCTCGGACCCATATTGAATCTTTCAATTTTGCGCTGGGAGAGGGACTTCGGGCGGCGGTCGAGGTAACATGGATAGAATGGTTGCGTACTCTTCAGATTGGCACTTCATGATCTTTGCCAAGCCTTGAATACGACGTATTATGCACAACCTGTTGAATATTACAGGATCTCAACCTACACCGATTCAAGCTGAAGGATGGAAGAGTTGTCGCACTGAAGCTAAAAAATGCAACCGTATCGAGGCCCGAAATTTCAGGTTCTCGGGCTGTCTCAACGCACCTGTTTCCGGTTGAGGTATGTGCAGAAGCTTAATACTTGGAGCATTTTAGCTCGTACGATGTGTTCGATCACCGACGTTATTTCGAACCTGTTTTAGTGTCGCCAGCGGAAAATATCGTACACGGCTCCTTTGAAGTTGAAGGTGGAGTGGACGCTGGACGGTGAGCACCAGGGATACTTCGAGAGGTCCGGCGGCGAAATACCCATCATGGTTCGAGTAAGTACCTAGTCTACTGGCCTCTCAATAGTACGACGATCTCTCGCTCGTTTTCCGCATGCCTCGACATGAAGTTTATTTTCCAGTCGGCATTCTGCCATCTGAAAGACATGACGCCTCAACAACTTGTGAACCGAGGTGAAGAGGAAAACGTAAGTTAATATCTCACTTCTTGACGATATACCTTCCATAATCGGAGTCTTTCATCGGTTATAGGAATTTGGAGGATACTTCATTATCAACGGGAACGAAAAGCTTATTCGTCTTCTTGTAACTCAGCGAGCAAACTACGTAAGCAGTGAAAAGCTGTGCTGATGAGAGACTTTCCATTTACCCGTGCCTGTTCTATTTTAGCCGATGGCGATCAAACGAGGAAGTTGGGCGAAGAAGGACAAGTTTTACACGGAATTTGGTGTAACTATTCGATGCGTGAGGAAGGACGGTACTTCCAATGTAAGAAATTTTGTATGGAAGTTTTCTGGCTGTCTGTAAGCGTTGTATCTTCTGTCTGAATTTACACTGGTATTTTCTTCTGGCCAGACGAATGTCCTGCATTACCTGAGTACCAGTGTGGCGGTCCTTTCGGTGTTGATCAACCGTGAACCCATGTTCATCCCTGCGATAACGCTACTGCGAGCTCTGACGGATTGGACGGACAAGGAGATCTACGATGAAATATTGACAGGCCAAGAAGACAGCAATCACTTGCAAGGGTGGGTATCGATTCCGTTCTTGGTATTGAATGTTTTAGAGAACTATGCGAGATTTCATCGAAAGCTCTGTACGTCATGTCTGACTAACGTATTTGGTATTGCAGAATTATTCGTGGGTTGCTTCGAGCATTGCAAGCAGAGAAAATTGCCAGTAAGAAAGATGCGCAGAAGTATATCGGCTCGCAGCTTCGTTTCAAGTACAGGGAAGCCGAGTTCCACGAGGACGAAGAGATAGCCAGAATGTTCTTCAGAGAATGTTTGCTCATTCATCTGAAGAAGTTCGAAGACAAAGCTCGACTTCTAGCGTAAGTTCTGCCTTTACCACTGGATACCTCTTGATCAGATGTTTCAGCCGTGCATTTGTTTGTAGTATGATGATGCGGAAGCTCTTCATGTTCGAACGAGGTATGTGCGCAGCCGAAAACCCTGACAGTCCAATGGGTCACGACATCCTGACATCTGGAGCGATCTACTTGACAATTCTGAAGGTATTTTGGAACTAAGCTTTTTCGGATCGCTAAAGTGCAGTGGTTCTCAGGTGCTTGCATACGTTCGTCTCGGAGTATACTGCAGAACAGTGTATGCAGGTGTGTGAGGGGCGCTTTTAGCAATGGTCGAAGTGTTGTCCAAAGTGTTTTCGGGTTGACGGTGTGATGTTTTTTACCTGCAGGAACGGCTAGAAATCTTGATCAGGAATGCTGCCTTGGCCATTCAGAAAGCAACAGAGAAATCCGGCGATAAATACAAGCTGTCAACACAGTTGGTCTCCGACGAGTTCTTCCGAGCCGGAAGTGTGACGCGTCCTATGCAGTACTTTCTGGCCACTGGTAACCTCAACCCCAGATCCATTGCTCACCTTCAGCAGGCGTCGGGCTTTGCCATCGTCGCAGACAAGATTAACTACCTGAGGTTTATGTCCCACTTCCGGTCCGTACACCGTGGGGCGTTCTTCCAAGAGATGCGGACTACTGCCTGCCGGAAACTCCTTCCCGAAGCCTGGGGCTTTCTGTGTCCTGTCCATACGCCAGATGGTGCTCCCTGTGGTCTGCTGAACCATCTGGCTGCTCCATGTAGAATTGTGATAGCCGACAAGGAACCCCCGACGCTGGTGCCGTTTCTGGTTTCTCTTGGAATGCTGAGCTTGAGTGCAATCCCGACGACGGCCTATTCGAAATGCTATCCCGTGCTCATAGATGGAAGGTATTACATTATGCATTCACACAGTCAATTTTGTTAGAGGTGTGAACAACGTTCTTGGCTTAGAAGACAGAATCAGTGTCGTAACATCGAAGTGAAATCAGTTGAAGAGCTGTGTGGAACCGGGCAAACAAGCTCGATAAGATTGTCTTTCCAAGTGGCGCACCATTCTAGCCAGAAAAGCTGAACACAGGCGTCGCTTGGGAGTCTTGTTGTGTTTTTGCCGAGCTCCCACATGTTAGAGAGCGATCTGTTGTTGATAAAAAGATCCCAGAGAGGATGTACTCGCAATGCGATTCAAGATGAAGCAGTTTGCTTATCAAATTCCGTTCCAGGTTGGTCGGGTGGTTGCCCGATTCTCTGGCCGAAGATGCAGTCGCAACGTTGAGAGCACTGAAGACCAAAGCCGACGCAGCGAAGCCGCGCAAGGACGCACAGACAATCCCAGACAGGGTCAATACGATCCCACCGGACACCGAAGTGGCTTTCATTCCCCGCAGCAAATTCGCGGGGCAGTTCCCTGGACTATTCCTGTTTCTGGATTCCGCTGGACGGTTCGCCAGACCAGTCAAGAACTTGCGGACTGGGAGAGTCGAATGGATTGGGTCGCTGGAGCAAGTCTACCTCAACATCGCGATTAACGAGAAGGAAGCGGTTGAGGGTATCTCGACCCATTGTGAAATGACAGAGCAAGCCTTTTTGTCCGAAGTGGCTTCCATGACGCCCTACTCCGACCACAACCAAAGTCCTCGCAACCTCTACCAGTGCCAAGCAAGTTTCGATGCTCTCTCTCCGCAGTGACATTGTACGATACGCAGTGTCACGGGATCGTTTTTTCTTTCTAGATGGGGAAGCAATCGATGGCGACGCCACTTCTTAACTACCACCACCGTAGTGATAACAAGCTGTACCGCATACAGAACCCACAGAGTCCGCTGGTTCGCCCAAAAGCTCATGAATACTACCGAATGGATGACCACCCCATGGGTGCGAATGCCATTGTTGCCGTGATTTCTTATACTGTAAGCATTTCTTGGTCAAGAATGTTGTTTACTCCCGTGTGGCGTTACAGAAACGAGCGTCAAGAAAGGAAATCGGATCTCATACTAAAACTTCTTATCTTTTAGGGATACGATATGGAAGATGCTATGATTATCAACAAAGCCTCTTTCGAACGAGGCTTCGGTTACGGCTGTATTTACAAGTCCGAATTCATCAACCTGAAAGAAAAGAACAAGAACGGTCACTGCGTGTTCGGGCTGATTAACTCCGATCCACAGCTCACCTGCATCGGACCAGATGGCCTGCCTTTCGTTGGGACCAAACTTGAGACCGGGGACCCCTTCTACGTGTAAGTTCCATGACCAAAAACCGCTAGATCCTGGGTTCTTCGCTATAAAGAAATCGTTAGCATCCAGGTACCTTTTTCAGGACCGTCGACCTTAGTGCTAACAGACAAACCACCGAGAAGTATGACGAGACGGAAACAGCTTACGTCGAAAGCGTCAAGTGCATCGGGACAGATGGCGGAAATGAACACTACAACCATGTCTGCATCACTCTCCGTATACCGGTACGTGCAGGATGAAATACAATTATCTCGACCAGTTGTTGAAAACGAACGCTAGAAACTTGGCCAATTGTTCATCGAAATAATTATTTTTGACCAAGGAAAATAAGCTTGACAAGACAGGCTTTTATCAAGTGGGGCACGCTTTAAGTCGATACACTTAGACCGCGCGCCACTTGAAATGCAATCTTCTCGAGCTTGTTCGCCGAGCTCTCTTCTCTGATCCAGTTTTTGATAAAGTGTTTTGGACCTAAAAGAGTTCTCCGAAGTGTTTCAAGGAATTTTGGAACGAATTTTCTTAGAGACCTCCAACTGTCGGTGACAAGTTCGCTAGCCGACATGGGCAGAAAGGTGTCTGTAGTCGTCTGTATCCCGTAGAAGACATGCCATTCACAGAATCAGGTATGATTCCTGACATCATCTTCAACCCTCACGGCTATCCGTCTCGTATGACCATCGGGATGATGATCGAGACGATGGCCGGTAAAGCAGCCGCCCTGAAAGGCATCCCCTTCGACGCCTCACCGTTTGTGTACGGAGAAGACAACACAGCGGTGGCGCACTTCGGTGAGATGCTGCAGACAGCTGGCTTCAACTATTACGGTAATGAACGGATGTACAGTGGTGTCGATGGACGGGAACTGGAAGTCAGCATCTTTTTTGGAGTGGTGTACTACCAGCGACTGCGACACATGGTGTCGGACAAGTATCAAGTGAGAACTACCGGAGCGGTGGACGAACTGACTGGTCAGCCGATCAAAGGCAGGAAACGTGGAGGTGGAACCCGGTTCGGGGAAATGGAACGAGATGCGCTGATTTCCCATGGTGCTGCGTATTTATTGCAAGATCGCTTGTTCAACTGCTCCGATAAAACACTTGTAAGTAAAAACTTCGCGATAGAGAATACTTTCTAAAGTCGAAAAATATAATTATGGGACGTGGGCGAATGGTTTGAACCATACCGCTGTCTCAAGTGGCGCGCCTTTTCAGTTTTATTTACTGGAAGTGTGCGCCACCTGGGAAAAATCTGGTTGAAATCGTTTCCCACGTTCCATTTTATGGTTTGAAATTGGTGTTTGCCACTGATTTTTTTCCGTAGAGTTACGCCTGTAAGACGTGCGGAAGTATTCTTTCACCGATCGCCAAACCGCGGATCGACTCGGACACGGCTCCTGATAACACTTGGATTTGCAAGGTCTGCCCCAACGGGGGCAACGTGGTAACTCTGTATTTGCCTCAAGTCTTTCGTTACCTGGTAGTTGAACTGGCTTCTTGCAATATGAAACTAAAACTGAATATCGAAAAAGGTTGAATATTCTGACTAATCCCTAGTTAGAGTTTGCACCGGTGATTAAATTTTTTTCCTCTTGACTTTTGGGTGTGTACGCCCAAAATAAAATCATGACGTCAGCGTGCTCGTCTTTTCGAAGCTGTATTAGATGTTAAGCACGACGACGACTGTTCGCAGACTTATGTCAACATCCAATTCTTCCGCTCTCCGTCCCTTGCATGAGAGCTGAGACGGCGGAAGAACGATGTTCGGTGACATCAGGTCTGAGTTTAGGCTGTAGCGTACATTAGTCGTGCTGTAACTCGGCTGAGGATCATTCGAGCTCCTGTAGTGGAGCAGTTGCCTCGTTCCCCGTAAGGTTCTCCGTTTGGAAGGACAGTCTGGGTTCGGCCAGGGCAAAATAGTTTTTGGATGGCGTAACCTAATAGTTCTGACAAGGTTCAGGTGGCAACATGGGGGACCACGCCGAAAGCGAGGCTGTCTCTTCCGAGCAGGATGACGTCTCGTTCCTTCGAACGGTGAGCAAAAGTGACCCTTTCAATAGCAGAGCATCCCACAACCTGAACCGATGTTCCTCTTTAGAACGATGTTGTGTGCTTGAGTTGCACCCAAACGGCCAAAGATGGCGGAAGCGGCACCGAAAGAGTCTGCTTAGGAGCGGAAGGATTCGGGAACCGTTATTGCTTTTTGGAAACTGTATCGGACAAGGTAAGACATTCATTCCCAGAAACCATGCTTATGGGCTGATCGCAATGGGATGGAAAACCTCGGAAATTTGCGCTGCAGCGCTGACTCTGTGATTCCCCTGTTTTCTTTCTTCGTAACATTAGAGTGCATATTGCGCGAGCCAAGTTAGCTATCAAAACGAACGGCATAAATAGTCGTGAGCCTTCTCTTGACATCTGATCTGGTGAGCTATCCCCTGCACTTCAGACGTTTCTAAAAATAGTGGACGCCGATCCATCAGTACATGCTCGGATACAGTCACGATCTGAACACGCAAGCGAAGGACTTTACCATAGCGTATTTTGTTACGATCGTGGAGACAGTAGAGACGATCATGATCCGAGAAGCGATCGGTTTTGTCGATCGCCGGGGAGAATTCACGGTGCTAAAAAGCTATGAGGAATATATCATAAAGAATTTTCTCTCCAGATCACGACAAAAAAAGTTTCGGCGTTAAATTGGGATATTATTTAAATCCCTATGTAACGGCGACTGCACGTTCTCAGGTAATACGTGATATGGAAAACACGTAGAAAAAGGCTCAATACATATGTACATTAGCGGGTCTAAATGAAAATGGCCTTACGGTTTGAGATAAAAGTACTGGTGAATTAGATTGAGGTTGAAAATTCCGCACAATATGTTAGTTCGAGTCCGCTCTTTGTTTTATTCCAGAATTATCCACCCGACGTTGCGTCATGTATGCTGGTCATCGAGCAAGCTCTGTCCATCAGAGCTCTCCAGGAAATGGTAGCTGCGGCCGGAAACGAAGCGGTACGATTATTTGCATCAGCGCATTGCTAGTCTCTTCGCCAAGCCTTTAAACGCTCGTGCTGCTTCAGGGTTCCCAGTCTGGACACCGGACGTTACTGTACGGTCACGCAGTACTGCTTCGTCACGTCAACAGCGATATGGTTGGTCTTGAAATTTTTATAGTTCCACATGTGCGCTGTTTTCTGATGAACGGCTGGTTTCAGTATCTGACAACACTTGACACTTCCTCGTCCAGCGACAAGTTGGCATTCGACGTGGGTCTCCGCGAGACGGCTCAAGGAGAAGCGTGTTGGTGGACGATCCATCCTGCCTCGAAGCAGCGATCGGAAGGCGAGAAGGTCAGGGTGGGCGATGATCTGATTCTCGTCAGTGTGTCGACGGAACGATATCTGGTAAGAAGACCCGAAAACGTAGGGGGCGACGAATTTGTGAAATGAGATACAGTTACTGAGCAAGAATGTGTTTGTGACAGCATACATTACGGACCCCGGAATCTTCTGTCATTGCGTCCTTCCACCAAACGCAGTGGACCATCCTGCCGGTCGCTACTGGTAGTATCAAAGCCAAGTCCATCAGCTTTGTTTTCAGTCAGGAAATCATCAGGTTCTTCCATGGACAAGATGAATGCATCACCATACCGGAAACTTGGGCTGACCATCCTCAGCATAACCATGTAGTTTATGAGGGCGGAGATGCACTCGAACGCGCGCGATCCCTTTGGCGAGTTGAACTGGTGAAAGGAAAGTAAGTCCCACCAACATGAAAGTCAAAGCAACTTTCTGACGATTGGTGAAATCACAACAGAAAATTAATTTTGACTCAACTTTACCAATAATCTTGAGAAGTTGGCGAGCAAATACTAGTTTTTCGGATACCTGCATACGAGCCATAGTGTGTGTACGACATGGTGTATGAAGGTCTATGATGTAATTTATTTGCCAACCTGAGGAAATTAGATTTTCTGGGATCGGTACATTATTGGGAATGTGTCATAATTGATACTTCGTCTCCAGGATAAAAAATGTGAGGAAATCTAAATTTTAGATGGACCGGGGCGTTTTTGAACTGGAAGCAGCCATTTCGAATTGTCCATATCACCACTGGGCGTTACATGTCCGTCAAAGAGGGTGGCACCGTCTCGCTGGTTGGCCGCGACAAAGCCAAGCTCGACGAAACCGCTTTCTTCCTCAAAGCCAACAAGGACGACAAGAGCTTCGGTCTGGACGACAAAGAAAAAGAGGAAGAAGGCATGGGACCCGCCAACATCAAGTACGGAGACACCTTCTTCTACATCCAACACGCAACAAGTGGTCTCTGGCTCTCGTACCAATCCAACGAAGTCACGAAGCGTGGTGTGGGAAAAGTGGAAGAAAAGATTGCTGTCATGCTGGAAGAAGGTCATATGGACGATACTTTGACGTTCAGTCGGGCCCAACAAGAAGAGTCCAAGTCAGCGCGGGTTATCAGGAAGTGCACCTACTTGTTCAGCAAGTTCAACAACGGCCTGGACGCCTTGCTTCGTCAGCCGGTGGACCGACGAACTTCCATGTCGTCCGCTGTTCCCTCCTCGTACAACCTGAAGGAGGTCGTGGACTTATTGAAGGATCTGATCGACTACTTCGCGCAGCCAGTGCATGGTACTGGCCACGAGGCGAAGCAGACGCACCTTCGGGCGTTGAAGAACCGTCAAGACCTCTTCCAGCAGGAAGGAGTGCTGACGTTGGTTTTGGATACAATTGACAAGATTAGTGGACTGGCTAATAGTGGCTACATGAATTCTCTGCAATCGGAAGATGGGGCTAATGAGGCCTTGTTGTGGGAAGAGATATCTAGCTTTTTGTATTTGCTTATCGCAGCAATGATCAAGGGTAATCACGGGAACTGTGCACAGTTCGCTCAGTCAGCTCGCCTAAACTGGCTTTTCAGCCGCTTAACCCAACAGGGTTCTGAAGGTGTGCTGGATGTTCTTCAGTCCGTGTTGACTGACAGTCCAGAAGCTTTGAACATGATCAGGGAAGACCATATTCGGGGCATCATTTCTTTACTGGACAGAAGTGGGCGTGACCACAAGGTACATCATTACAATACTGCGGAAGTCAGGAAAGAAGGTTTGTGACTTTTGTGGTTCCATTACAGATTTTAGATATTCTGGGAAATTTCTGCGTGGGGAACGGTCTCGCAGTGCGGTCGAGTCAGAACAATATTTGCGAGTTCCTCCTTCCGGGGAAGGACCTTCTGTTGCAGACGAAGCTGGTCGACCATGTGTCATCCGTTCATCCCAACATCTACGTTGGTTTCACGGATGGCTCGGCTATGTTCCGTAAATGGTACTACGAGGCCATCATTGACCACGTGGAATTAGCGTCCAACCTACCTCCGCACATTCGCGTTGGTTGGGCGAATACTGATGGCTACTACCCATATCCGGGTGGCGGTGAGCGATGGGGCGGAAACGGAGTGGGGGACGACATGTTCTCGTTCGGCTTCGATGGCACAAACATCTGGACAGGTACTTTATTCCTGCGCATAACTGACAGCCAAATAAACCGGCAAACCAGTACGTGAAACTGAACCCGAGCTCCGTAAAAAAAAACTCGATTGACCAAAATTTACGAAGTGGCGCACGTCTTTAATGTTATGGATCGACGATGTGCGCCACTTGGGAAAAGGACCTTGGCGAGTTTGCTTGCCTGAGTTCCGAACGACTGCAGATATGTAATTTCGAGAACAGTAAACAGGCCGATATCTTTTATATAGGTGGACAGTCGCGAGCTGTCCGAATGTACGAGACCGACTTCGGTTTTCACAAAGGCGACATTGTCGGTTGCAACATCGACTTGACCATCCCAGAAATCTCCTTCAGCCTTAACGGTGTCCGTCTACGAGCAACCATCAGAAATTTTAACACCACCGGCATGTTCTACCCGGTCATCAGTATGTCTGCTCGGACCAGCTGTCGCTTCATGTTGGGTGGAGATCAAGGTCGACTGAAACATGGACCGCCATCGGGCTTCTCATCCGTCATCGAGTCACTTCCTCCGAAAGAAACTCTCCGCATCGAGCCGAACTTTTACTTTGGGGAAATACAGCGGTCGCTCTTGGCTGGACCGGCCGTGGCACAAGAGAACTCGACGTTTGTCCCGAAACCCATCGACACTACTGGAGTGAACTTGCCCAACTATATACTGCAGATTCGTGACAAGCTGGCCGAGAACATTCACGAGCTTTGGTCTGTCATGAAGATCGAAGCGGGGTGGACATACGGCGATGTTCGCGATGACCATCTCAAGACAAACCCTTGCCTCACAAATTTCAAGAATCTACCGATTGCAGAGAAAAACTACGACATGACATTGTCGATGGAAACACTGAAGTACACATTCGAAAAGAACTTTGAATTTATTTTCGTATTTATTTTTCTATTTTATCTGTGATATTTCATATAGTACGTATGTATATGATGTTTGGAAGAAATGGATTTTTAAGTGCGTGTCTTGCAGGGTTTTGTTGGCGTTGGGTTACCACATCAGCATGACGCCAACTGATAACCGTATTCGTCCTATGAAACTGTCCTCAACCTACACACAACCGAACGGGTACAAGCCTGCGCCACTCGACTTGACGAACATTCAGCTGACGGGTCCTATGGAGGAACTGAAGGAGCTCCTGGCGGAAAACATCCACACAGTGTGGGCTAAGAACCGCATCGACCAAGGCTGGACTTATGGATTAAGCCAACAGAATGTTGCGAAGAGAAGTCCGCACTTAGTGCCTTACGATTCGGTGGAAGACTCGATCAAAGAAATGAATCGGTATGCTTATTTTACAGCAAACTTCCATACCCATATTTCACATACCGTATAATTTCCATTATTCAGGAATACGGCAACGGAAGTGGTGCGCACCCTGATCGCGTATGGATATGGCATCGACCCACCGTCCGGCGAGCAGAAAGTTCCAACTAAAGCGGCGCAGAAGCAATCTAGTGACAAACTGCAAAGTCGCAGCTATCGAGCGGAGAAGACTTACGCCGTAACTGAAGGAAAATGGTACTACGAGTTTGAAGTCCTTACTCCAGGTTAGTTGCGCTCTTATGCTAAGCTAGTCAGAAGAATAGCCACATGTCTCTACTCTCACCTCCCACAGGCTACATGAAAGTGGGATGGGCACTGGTCGGATGTTTACCAAGCGTCGAGCTGGGTGTGGACGATCAATCTTACGCTTTCGATGGGTCGTTGGTAAGAATGACTGGCAAATTCGCGCCAAGGATGGAAAACGTGACTTGTGTTTTTGACTCCAGGGCCGGAAGTGGCACCAAGGATCCGAGCCATTCGGCAAGAGCTGGCAGACTGGTGATGTCGTCGGATGTCTGCTGGACTTGAACGATCACACCATCAGCTTCACGATCAATGGAGAGCTGCTCGTAGACCCATCGGGCAACGAAGCGGCTTTCGAAGGGGTGGTGGCCGAGACTGAAGGTTTCGTACCGGCATGTACCCTTGGTGGCGGGCAGAGAGCGCGCTTTAACTTTGGTCAAGACATCCACTCCTTAAAGTTCTTCACGACCAGCGGTCTTCAGGAAGGCTACGAACCATTTTGCGTGTAAGCATACTTTTCGAGGGTACACAATCTCTTACTTTTACCACATCCGAGTATCTCCGTGAATTTACAGGAATATGACCCGACCTGTACCATTCTGGTACAATCGCGATCAGTCGGTGTTTGTGCCTGTCTCCGACACAAACAGTATGCTGGAAGTAATCCGAATTCCGGGGAGCGGAAATACTCCTGCTGGTTTGAAACTATCCAGGAAGTCTCAGGGTCTGACAGATAACACCCAAATGGAGTTCTTGCGACTATCACTTCCGGTTACTACTCGGTCCCATTACATGAGGTATTATATTCATCCGGTTATCTACACATTTGCCACAGCGTACTTTTCTACCTAACTTTTTGGGATATTATAGCTATGAGGAAAAACATCAACAAATGGTGCAAGTCGAAGAGGCTCGTCGCATGCAGAAATCCACAGCAGCCACTGTACAACAGCGGAATAAGATGGAAGAGCAGATGATAACTGGTGGGTTCTCAGTGAACGATATCCAAGGCTTGACTGCCCAAGATCGCTTCAGCCGTGAGCAGTCGGAGGATACAATGGACGCCATGATGGGTGACATGGTGGACGAAGCTCCTCGTATCAGTGCTCGAATGTCCCTCAGCGCCGCACCGCGCGCTTCACTGGGCGTTGATAAGAACCAACGTCAACGTGGCATCATGAAGAAGACACAGTCTCTGGAGGTCGCCGAATCCCCCGACGAACCAGGCACTTCCGGAGGTGTCACGTTTATGCAACCCCTGTCTAACAAGCGAATGCCTCGAAGTGCCAGTGAGGACAGATTCGGTCCAAAGTAAGTGTTTCGGTTCACTATTTCGATCATATGGAAACTGGATGAACAAAATGTACAAGATTGTTATTTTAAGCAGCGCATGCTTTCAGCCTATAACAACGAAACCGTGCGCCACTTGAATGCATGATCTTGTACGTATGCTTTGTTCTCCCAGAATCCCTATACCATTGTTAAACTTTGAGATTGAAGGTGAATTCAATGTGAAATTGAGAAAATAATTTGATAATTTTTGTCTGATCTGAGTTTGGTTGAAGCGAGTGGTGTGCGGTGGATTGCATTGTGTAAATCCCCATTATAGTTCGCGCGGGCCCACGGCCTCCTCCAGAGACCCTAGTTTGAGCATGGTCAATATCGACTGTTGCACTTTTGATCATAGTGCTCCGGGGCCCGACGGAAAGCTAAAGAAGCGCTCGGCAAGCCCTTTCTCCTACATCACAAAGAAGATCAAAGAAGCCAAGCATAGGTCCGTTTCCAAAGAACGTCTGGACAAAACAACGCTACCTGGCGGACTGCGTACCCCAGACATCACGTTGGCGGCTGGCAAGTCTGGTGGTCCCTCTATTTCCCTCAGAATTCCAGACCAACAACAATCCTTCGAGTCTGGTGATATGGTCGGAAATGGTATGAATTCACAGCATGTGGCTTTTGGGTTCGATAACGAAGCCGTGCGTCCCAGTTCCACTGACAGCAGATATGAGGCTGACATGGACGTCGCGAACTCGAACTTGTTTGACTTGATTTCGGAGTACAACTACTCAGTTCGAATTTTCCCTGGTCAAGAAGCGAAACAAGTCTATATGGGCTGGGTCACTCCGGACTTTCACCACGCCGAAAGACCGTTCTCCATGGAAAGCATCCGTCGAGCTGAAGTCAAGGTCCGTATCTCGTCTTATGGTTTTTCACTTTTATTCACATTTTCGAAGTCTTTGGTTGTGATGATGTGGTCATGCGGTTGCTCTTCTAGGTTTTGGACGTGGGCGGTCAGTTGAAAGATCACTGCTTCTTCCAAAACTCCTACCTTGTGAGTGCTGGTGAGCTGCAGGAGCAAGCAACAAGTCAGGGTGTCCAAGAAAAAGGCCGTGGTTCTTCCACACCGGGCATAGTCATCAGCTCGAGCATCGATGTGGCAACTGGTTTACTCAGTTTCAGCTTCAATGGTACAGAGATCGAGGACCGCTATCAGGTCGAGCCAGGAACGAAACTCTTCCCGGTTGTCTTCGTCGAGCCCACGAGTAGAGACGTCGTCCAGTTCGAGTTCAACGGAACCAAAACAGCCTTGCCCCTGTCCAGCGCTCTGTTCCACCGAGTAAGCGTTCGTAGTCGATATCGTCCTGAGGTTCTCGCGTAATCATCCGTCTGTCTTAGGATCATTCGATGGTGTCGCAATGTCCACCGCGTCTTCGCGTTCTGACGCTGCAGCCGTATCACTGGTCTCGGGTACCAAGCCAGGCTTTGCGCGTTCATGAGCTAAAGATGTCCGATGTCCGAGGTTGGAGCATGCTGTGTGATAATCCTGTCTCCATGTTAGCTGTCTACCTACCGGAAGAAGATCGATGTATAGATGTTCTCGAACTGATCGAGAACGAAGAACTGCTACAGTACGTTACAGTTTTATATGCAGAACAGGTTCATACACCCCATCACATCCAGGACATTACGCATCTGTTATGCCTCTTCCAGGTTCCATGCGCGGACGTTGGCGCTGTATTCTTCTATCTGCTCTCACGGCAATCACAAGGTGGCTCATGCGTTAGTGAACCATGTTGATCAGAAGCAGCTGCTTTTCGCAATTCAGAGTCCATGTAAGCCTCGAATACAAAACCGTTGTTTTCCACTGGAAGATGGAACAAGAGGCGCTTTAACCATTTTCACCATAGATTTATCTGGAGCATTACGACAAGCGTTCCACGACCTCTTGGTGGCCCTGCATTTGGATTTCCACGCAAAAGCCATGTTCAACACCCGCGATGAGTTTGTAATTCCTGTCAAGAAACGGGTGGACGGGAGGAAAGGTGGCCGTGGCGGACTTATGCGACAACAGTCCAGCATCAACCCAGCTCAGTGCACTTCGCTTCGTCCTCTACTCAACATCAGGGATAAAATTTCCAGCGCAGGGTAAGTGTGGGATACATAGCTATAGATTTATATCCATCTGCGGGCATTATATCCATTGTATCTGCAGGGAGGACCAGGTGGACATAAAAAATATGACAGCTCCATCTTTTCCCCTCTCAACTTTAAAAACCCACAGTAAGGCTCTTCTACGTCTGCTGGCTCTAACTACAATCAGAATATCCCAATTACCTTCGTTTCCAATTTAGTCATGGATGCTCTTGCCGACGGAGTTCAGAAGGGTACGTCGCATTCGAGGGATCCAATCGGTGGAACGTACGAAAACTTCTTCGTGTAAGTACTGCTCGGGTTAGCGGTTTCCTTTGTATTGCTCCCAGGCCTCAGATTTCTCTTCTTATAGGCCACTTCTCAAGATCGTGGACCAGCTGTTGCTAATTGGCTTTCTTAACCAAGACGACATGGACAGGCTGCTGAACATGCTGGATCCAACAAAGTTCACTAGCCAAATTCATAATGGTACTTTATTGCATGTGTCCGTTTCAGCGTTGGCTTATTCTTTCCATGCCCAATACGTGGTAACACTGATACTTGATTCTTAGGTCTGAACGGTCGCGGTCTGGTCCACATGCAGCTGGACGAGAACGTGAAGCTGCAGCTTTGCTACGTTCTTCAGGACCTTTGCGATGACCGCATCCGCAAGCGGATCGAAGAGCTTGTCGCATTTTCGGAGGAGTACGTTGGAAAAGCGCAAGCGGTTGGTCATCCTAGTAATGTTTCCCCATAGTAGTGGCATTAGTCTATAATGATATTCTGTTCTACCCTTATCCAGGATCAGTTACACCGTTACGTCGAAATTAAGCAAGAAGATCTACCGGCCTCGATAGCCGCCAAAAAGACGAAGGAATTCCGCTGTCCGCCAAAAGAGCAGGTACTGTACAGGAGCGAAGAACCCTAGTTGTATATAACAATTTGACGTTCGAAAATGAAATCGTAATAATGGCCAATGTTCGTAGATGAAAATGCTGCTGGCGTTCAAGAATGTCGAGGAGGAAGAATCGGCTTCTTGTCCATCTCCTGAGGAAGTTCGTGCGGAACTGACCGACTATCATAGTGCTTTGGTTGCTCGGTTAGGTCCTCAGCCCGAAGAAAAAGGTAAGTGCCCATGTTGAAATGGTATACTCGTCCTCACTTTGTCTTCCTCGATATCTACTTCTGCACCGTCTTATTTCAACGAAAATTCTTCCAGTACGTGATCTTTGTTTTATTTCTCCTGTGTTTCATCCAGTTACTCGGTTCACTCGTTCGTTTGGCTTCTCCAACGGTATTTGTGACACTTCTTGAGCACGAAAATCATTTTCTTGCGTCATTTTCTTGCGCTTGACAAACTTTCTTTGTTGCTCTGCTTCCGTCATGTTTCGTTTGTTTCACGGAAGATTTCTTGCTAACATTTTGTATTTCTGCAGAGGTGCTGACCGACATGATCAAGCAAAGCATAATCAGATGGGCCGCAGAGTCTCAAATCGAGTCGCAAGACCTCATCAAGGAAATGTTCTCCCTGATGCATCGACAGTACGACGGCATTGGAGAGATGCTGAACGCCATGAAGAAGGCTTACGTCATCAGCACAGCCAACGTGACCGATGTTACCAACATGTTCACCTCTCTGGTTCGCATCCGCACGCTGCTATCAGTTCAGATGGGACCTGACGAAGAGGAAGTACTTCGATATTCTTTATGGTAAGTTTTTCCGAACCGTTCAAAAAAATGAAAGTTCAAAATCGCACAACCAAAAAGATCGCACACAAATTCTCGCAGCAGTGGATGAGAAGGGTCAGAAAAGACGGACAGAAATTTGAAAACTTAAGACCTGTACATGTTCCACAAAAGGATTTTAACAGTTCAGTCAGTCAAGCAAGCTCTGGGTAACTGGGAGGACCCATTTTGGCCAGTGCGTCTTCAGGAGTCATCTTCTTTCGGGTGACGAGGTCCTTGAACCGCTGTTGGCGGAGTTTGTAGCTATAACGAGAAGAACTTCGGAAAATCAGTCGGTCTTGATATCGGTACCGTAGAACATGACCATGAAACCTCTCTGTAACTTTAAGAAAAACGTACGGTGAACTATCGAAAAAAGAGACTGGCCGGGGAACATACTGGTCCATAAGGTCGTCAGTCAGCTTGACCTTGTCGTTACGAGGCGAAGTAGAGACCTCCATGCGATTCACGACGGCTGGAATATTGAGCAGCAGGGGAGCAATGACTTCGGCCGAGGAAACCTTGGGCGACTCCACCGACGGAAGATTCATCGCCAGCCTACCAGGGATGAACTCGGGAACTTCCGGATTGAGCACAATGGATTCCGAGCTCTTCTTGAAACCAACTGCAGAGTTCGATAGGCCGACCTGACTCGTGGGCGAACCTACGAGATCAAGGTGGCATACAGTACACTTCCCGCCTTCACTTTAGATCAAGTTCATTTTCGCTCCCCAGTTGCGAAATGATTTTTAAGATGTTGGAAACTTTGTTTGCTGTCAACACGATATGACACTTGTTCAACTCGTAGACAAGCAAAATTATCGGTGGTTGCAATATCTAACTGAACGAAAAACGAGAAAATATTTAGAAGCACACTTACTTCCTACGACTCTGACATTGGGAAGTTTGGGCTTCTGATCACCCAACAGCAGTTCTTTGAGGCTTCTGGCTCGCTCCAAGTTCGTAATTTTTTTGGAGGGGAGATCTTCAGCTGTAATATACGAAATAATGAATTTTCGAACGGTTGTGCGTCAACTAACAAGTCCAGTTTTCACCAAAGAAAACTTACCGGCTGTTCGCTTCGCCTTTCGTTTACCAACGCCAGACTTGATCGACAAGGAAGACAATGGCCGGCCGGCATGAGACTGCCTTCCAGAGTTGCACGAGGTTTGGGACATGCTGCTGACGGCCCGGTTCAGCACCCTAGTAGCTTGGTCATCGGGGTAGGACGGTACGAGGTAAGGAGACACTGCGCTGTTTGGTGGAGGACCAAGGAACTCTTGACTTTCAATCGAGAACTGCTGCGAGTAGAGCTCCGGGGAGAGTCGGAAAGGAATGGGCTTAACGGCACCGTTTCCTGTTGAGGACAAGTATGGCACAATTCGCAGTCAGCAGGCAAACATTCGACAGAATTAATAGATAGAAGCGCGGCAAGAAACACGACAAAATTGCTTTCCCCCAAGTCGCGCACGCTGTCACTTCTACAGGCTCCGAGCGTCCACTTGGAAAAACGATCTTGTGAACTTTGTTTGGCGGAATTAAGCTCAATCCCATATCTTTGGTTTATGAGAGAAAGAGATCAGAGGGAGCCAAAAGGCTTACCGTTTAGCATCCCGCTTGCCGATCCCAGGCTGCTTGATTGGGAATTCAAGTCTTGCACCATGTTCACGTCCAACCCCGAGATGCTTGTGATGTCTGATCGGAAGGAATTTGGTTCGGCATTGCGCGCCTTGCTGTTTTCCGCCGCTGTAAAAGACAAAACATGGAACCAGATGTGTTTGTCAATCAACAGATTCCGTTATCTACACGAAGCTGAGGTTTACCTCGCCTCTCGAGCAAACCGCGGAAAACCTGTCCCGATGATGCTGCAGAGCCGGGCTCCGTCTTGCTGTCTTCCCAGCTTGCGCTATTCATTAGTTTGATGGCTCGTTCGTCTGTTAGCCAGTCGTGAAACTCTTTGCCAAAGACCCGCACCAGCTCTTCAATGGCCATTCCCAGGACCAGTGTACGAGGAAGCTGGAGCATGCCGCTGTAGGGTCCAACAAGGAAGTCGCGCTTCTCGTGCAGGCCTGCCAGCGACTCAGTCTTCTGCTTGGAAACTCCGTCCGCATTCGAAGGATCGACTTGTGGTAAACTGCTGCAAGTAAAAGTCGCAGAGTTAGAGACTGAGGAAAAAAAAGAAAGCTCATGATTTGTAATGAGCTTACGGAGTTTCTGTCTTTGTCGAATCAACCGTAGGTTCCTGCACAGCCTGTTCTTGATTGGTGACAACCTCTTCGATCGTTCCCTCATTCACTTCCTTCGTCTCTTTTTTCCCCTCCACACTTTCTTCCGCGCTTACTTGAGCCTTGATGAATCCTGACGTCGGGGACTGCTCATCAGATGTGGACGACTTGTTATAGGGTTGGTGACAGTGCTGAAAGAGGTCTGGATTTTGCAACGAGGAAGTGGGCTCTGGGGTTACAACGGCCTTTTCTTCTTCCGAACCTTTGCTGGAATTTCTTGAGGGAAACCTAATGGTAGGCTTTTCTGGCTTGGACGTCGACTCTTCCCATTCCATCAGCGCCGAAGGGGGCGAAGGATTGCTTCTGCCTTGCTGAACCGGAACGACTGGGAGCTTCGGACTGTCAACTTCACTGGCTACTGGATCAGGCAGCTGCAACATCCCCATGCGGTTGTATCCCTTCTTCTGACCATTCTGACCGGTGGAAGACATTCTTGCGATTCGGAGTTTGTCTGCAAGACTGGCAGAAAAATAAAAGAAGTTCAAATCTGAATTTTTAGGCAACGGGAAATTCCAAAAAATAATCGCAAGAGGAAGTCGTAACAAAATGATATCTGCGTTTGCGAAAATGCAAAATGCAAGAATGGCTGCCGTTATTCGAAATTCAGATCCGAATTCAGAAAACAACAGAGTGGGCTGATATGAGTCGGTTAGCTCAGCAGCCAGTCGTCAGAAGATCCGGTTGATAAGATCTACCGCTCTTTCTTGGTAACTCACACGCACGACGCGCAGGAACACGGAAGTGCGGGTTTGTTTGTACATGGTGCTCAAAGTCCCTACAACAAAAAGCACAACAGGGAAAAGTTCATAATTTAATCGTATCAAAATGGACGCGAAGTAGATACGACAATAAAATAACGTAAGGATTGACTACAAGTACGAGGTAAAGGTTGTGAACTTAGCTATCCCGTACCGGGTTTGTAAAGTTAGCCTTGGCTGTAGCGTCTATCGCTTGATTGACTATTTGATTGTCAGTCTGGCTTTTTAACATGAGATTTCAACGTTCTTTTAATTGCGGATCTCTTGGATTCTCTGACTCCTCGTGTTGACTGTGCCTAATACCATTCGACAGCTCATTACTTTATCTATCGATCTATCCTTAAAAGTTTGGGATTGAGTAGTAGAGAACAGGCGAACTTAGACGGCTAACTTTACAACCTTTCCCTCGTACATCTCTAAATCACGCGAAGTTTCTTCCAGGGAACTGATGAACAACAAGGTGTTCTTTCAACACCCTGATCTCATCGGGATGTTACGCATCCATGAGAACGTGATGACCGTAATGATGAACACAATTGGCAAATCGCAAAACGTACCGGAAGCCGATCGTCAAGGCGTCCAACAAGATACACAAAAAGTAAGAACCGCGAAATTTTTGGGCTGTGTGGAGATCTGGAAAGACGTATTACCGTATGGAGAACTTTCACAGGATACCACAGCGGAAATGGTCGTGGCGTGCTGTAAGTTCTTATGCTACTTCTGTCGTACCAGCCGAGCGAACCAGAAGGCTATGTTCGAACATCTGGGATATCTGCTGGACAACAGCAGCATGCTGCTCTGTAAGTCACCGATAAATGTCCTCAATCTTGCAATCAGCAAAGAAACATCTCTGGGTGACACCTTTTTGTACCGCAGATCGTCCATCTTTGAGAGGATCCGCACCGCTAGATGTCGCTTACTTCTCCCTAATGGACAACAGCGAGCTGGCTCTTTCGCTCCGGGAAAGCCATCTGGAAAAGATCGCCACGTACCTTTCTCGATGTGGTCTACAAAGTAACTCAGAGCTCATCGCTAAAGGGTACACCGATGTAGGCTGGGATCCAGTCGAAGGTGAACGCTACCTGGACTTTCTACGTTTCTGCGTATGGGTCAACGGCGAGAGTGTCGAAGAGAACGCCAACCTTGTGGTCCGGCTCTTGATCCGTAAACCAGAATGCTTGGGTCCCGCACTTCGTGGAGATGGCCAGGGTCTCCTTCGCGCCATGCAGGGTGCCATTGCGTTGTCAGAATCCACTGCGGCCAACGTGGACCCTGCTATGAAGGAAGATGAAGACTACATCGATATGGGCGAGGCCATATTGAACTTCTATTCGGTCTTGGTGGACCTTCTGGGTCGCTGTTCGCCAGACGCCCAACAGTTGGTCGGTGCTAGGAGCGACTCAGTTCGAGCTCGTGCCATCTTACAGAGCTTGATACCGTTATCGGATTTGGAAGGAGTACTGTCAATGCGGTTCTTCATCCCGAACTTCTCTGTACTTGAAAGTATGTCTTTTCTAACATGTGATAAGTTCTTCCATTCTAACCTTGGAGTTTCTTTCAGCTCTTCCACCCGGAGACATCCCGGAAGCCCCGCCGGCCCTACTTCCAAACCACAAACAGGCTGTTCTAGTCTTCTTGGAACGCGTGTATGGAGTGGAGGAAGCCGATCTATTTTTCCGTCTGTTGGAGGAAACTTTCTTGCCGGACTTGCGCGTTGCAACCATGATGGAGGGCGTAAGCGTTAGGGACCTGAAAGTATTTAACATGACAGACTTGAAAATTTATTAATATGGTTCTCCGATTTTTGTCCATAGAAATTGGCCGGGGAAAGTGATGCCAGCCTGGCACTCAACAGATACCTGTGTAATTCTGTGCTGCCTTTACTAACACGGCAGTCGCGGTTCTTCGCCAATGCCTCTCAGTACAATAGTCTTCTGGAGGCGACCTTGCATACCGCGTACCAACTGTCCAAAGTCATCAACCTCACCAAGAACCAGCGAGAGGTCATCTCCGAGTTCCTCCTTGCTTTGATCAGGTACACACCATTCGGTCGGATTATAATATGGTACTGCGTACCGTTCTCTTAACTTACGATCCTTCCACAGAGAAATCGAGCCTGCAATGATGGAAGGACTGCTCCGTAAGCTCATCATTGACGTATCTGCCTTGTCAGAGCATAGCACTGTTGCGTTAAAGGCAAGTATATAACAACACTGGATGTATTTCACTGGAACGTTAAAGTAGAGCCGCCTTTTTCCACTCTCTAGCTTCTGACTCTGCATTTCGACCGATGCGGAAAATACTACGGAAGTTCAGGTGGATTTGGCAATTATGGTAAGATTTCACCTATTCCGGAACTTAGAGGTTTCGCTTCTAACCGTGGTTTGTTTTTCTCCGCCCAACTTCAGTTCTCTTTGTTTTACCCTTCTTAATTTTCCCCTGTTTGCTTACGTGTCTTTGTAGGTACTGCGTCGGAAGCTGAGAAACGATTGACCATGATGCTGTTCAGTCGGATCTTCGACTCGCTGGCTGGCCGCAATTACGACCCGGAGTTGTTCAACTATGCTCTGCCGTGTTTGTCTGCTATCGGTAGTGCACTGCCACCTGATTACGCATTAGTCAAGACCGAGGAAGACGAGATCATTGCGAACAGGGCAGCCGAAGTAGCCGGGCAAGCTGCTTCCGGTGTGGTGGCGAAAAGGGGATACCATCCGAAACCTGTCGAAACTTCCTCGTACGTCTTCACGACACAGGATAAGAACTTTCTTACCGAAAACTATGGACAGAGCCATTCACTGAGTCCATAGTAAACATTCGATCGTTCGTCTCGCACCTGCATACAAGTGCACAGCAATAAGACTAGCACCCTCTGTATGCAGGTGTCTGCATTAGATTGTACTCGGTTTGTCACCCTATCCCCACATCACCCGTCCAAATAATCGTCGTCACTTATTTTATCGGACTGTTTTTCGGCCTAGGTTGTTTCTGAGTCCGGACCAGCAAAACATCGTCGGGCGATTCGCCGAGCACTACCACGACGTCTGGGCCCTGAAGAAGTACGAGGTCGGCTGGGGCTACCATCCCACCTACAGCGAAGAAGAGAAGGTTCATCCTCAGATGGAGGCTTTCAGCTACCTGACCGACAAAGACAAGGAAGAGTACCGGCAGCCTGCCGAACAGGCCATCAAAGCCCTGCGCGCATGGGGATGGGAACTAGAACGTGGTGAAGAAGACTCGCGAAACGCTCGAACGCAGCTGATCAAACGACGACCCTCGCGGGCCTTTCAGGATCTCCCACATGGATACATCCCACGTCCTGTGGAATTAGGTCACGTGACTCTGAACAGAGAGCAAATGGGTCTGTCTGAAAGGTTAGCGGAGAACGCACACGATATCTGGGCGTTTGGTATGAAGCAGGAACTGGCGGCCAACCCTGATAGAGGAGTGATTTCTCAGTTGGTGCCGTACGACCAATTGACTGACGGAGAGAAGAAGCCATATCGGGACCGAGCTCAGGAGTTGCTGAAGTACCTGATCTACTCCGGGTACAGAATCAAGCGGGAGAAGCAGCCAGCGAGGAACCAAACGGCGCGTAGTGCGGGGTCGGAGATTGAGACCAGATTCGCCTACAGCTTGCTAGAGAAACTGTTACACTACTCACAAGTTACCGCTGCCAAAATGAAAAGTAATGTCCCAAGTTCGACACTCACGAGGCGAAGAAGCTATAAGGAAACTCCGGGAGATGTGAACTTCTTCACCAAGGTTTGGATACTATGCGCTTGGCTATAAATAATTATTATGATGCCTGGTGGAAATTTTTACTCATTCTTTAGGTCGTTTTGCCATTGGTTGAGCAGTACTTCCGGTCACAACGAAACTACTTCCTCTACTCGCCCGACTCTGCCGTTGATGGCTTCGGTGCTGCTTCTCCAAAAGAGAAAGAAATGGTAGCCAGCCTGTTCTGTCGATTAGCCATGCTGGTCCGTACCAAAGCTTCATCCTTTGGGTATGACACCAAGATGGCAGTACAGTGCCTGCAGATTTTGTCGCAAGCAATTGACTGCACTTCCCTGATTCGCAACAGCCTCGACTTCGTGCGAACTAGCTTCCTGACGTTCTTCAACCAGGCGGCTCACGATTTAGCCAGTACCGTCAACTACCTCAAAGCGCAGTACTTCCCGGCAGCTCGCGGAACCACGCCCAAAAAGTCCACGTCGCTCGGATATGTCGAAGGTGTCCTACTCCGTGTTCTGACATCCTTGTTCGACCATATTGGTTCAAACAACTTTGGCAAAGAAATCTTGATCAACGAAATCCAGATAGCTTGCTATTCGATTTTGGATTCTCTGTATACTCTAGGAACGACAGGAGGTAATAAATAATCTCATTTTCAATTCGATAAAGCAAGTCGGATTAAGAATTGGAATTTTTGTTACAGGTACATTGGCGGCTGGTCGACGACTCTTCGAGGAGATCACAGTCTCCAACCGCCCGCTCTTAGGCGCTTGTTTGGCTGCGTTCGCTAGCACGTTCCCCGTAGCCTTCCTGGAGCCCGAATTTAACACAAACAATCCATCCTGTATACTGGGTCGAGCTCAAGAACAGTCTTTGGAAGCGCAGGACATCATGAGCCGACTATCAGCAAGCTTGCCGACGATGGAGACCTTAGTCGGCCAGATCGAAGCCTTTACCGCTTCGGGTGACTACGCTACAGCACCTCACATCATCGATGTGGTGCTGCCTATGCTATGTAGCTACTTATCGACGTGGTACTACCGTGGACCCGAAATGGCTCATCCGGACGAGTAGGTTCTGTCCCAACAAAAAGTCAGAGAAATATTTTCAAATATCAATGCTATAACATATTTTTTCCATCTGTTCGGTGAAAAGGTAAGGAAATATCTCCTCTAACTTTCTATGTTTTTTGCAGTACCGTAGTGACCAAAGTGACCAGCGACCACTTGAACACCATCTTGACCCACGTTCTCACACTGATCTTCAACAACGTCGGCAACCCGAAAGCTTCTTGGATGCAACGCATCGCGGCCATTGCGGGACAGATTGTCATCAATTCCAGCCCGGCTCTTCTTGAAGACCGAGTTCTTCCCATCGCCACAAGTCTTCATCAAAAGAGCGAAGCAGCTCATGGGAGCGAAGAAGCTCTCCGTCTTGGCCAGCGAGCCGGCGATGACCTCTCATCCAAAGAGTCGGAAGTGGGTGAAGAGTACGCCATCCTCGTCAGAGACCTCTACGCCTTCTACCCAATCGCCATCCGTTTCGCCGAAATCCACAAGTCCCAGTGGGTTAGAGAAAACAACTCTCAAGCAGAACAAGTATGTCATAGTTTGCGAAATCAATTAGGAGTTCGGTACACAAACTCAACAAGATCGTTTCTCCGAAAGTGGCGCACGTTTTCAGTGTGACAGGCTGGAAGCGTGCACCACGTCTTGACGAGTGTGTTTGCCTAGATCCCAATTACAGCTCCATGTTAATGAATTGAACGTTTTGCTGGCAGCTTTACACGGAGATCTCTGAAGTGTTCAACCGCTGGATGCGTTCGCAGCACTTCAAGAGGGAAGAGCTGAATTTCCTGTCCGGGAATGATGTAGACGTAAACGGGTTGATTAGTGCCGGGTCGCGCGGTATCTGTCGTATTCTGGCCTCTTCCGGTCCAGCTCAGAACAGTAAGGCTGAGGCAAAGAAGCGGAAGCGACAGAAGAAAGGCAAGAGTGGACCTGATGGCCAACAGCAAAGTCTGATTGTGATATGCTTGAAGAGAATGTTGCCAGTTGGGTTGAACCTGTTCACTGGTCGAGAGCAGGAGCTGGTTCAGAAGGTGAAGGACCGCATGTTGAAGAACGAGTCTTCGGACATTACGGAGAATTTCGTCCGTGCTGAGTTGACACTCCCAGATCAGCCGGATATCAACGACAAAAAGGCGTGGCAGAGGTATTTGTACATCAAGATCGGCAAGAAGAAGATTGTGACCGGAGATGAGCTGATCGATAACGTGGAAGAATCGTCGTCCGCTATTGTGGAAAGGATCATGGCCATGTCCAAAGTCCTCCACGGTCTCCATTTGGTAAAATATTATTCTCGATTAACTATCACAAAAACTTAATTTCCCAAATTGTTTCTTGGTTAGGTTGACCATCCGCCAGCGAACGCCAACGATACTTTGCGGAAGCTTGTCACTACTCAGCGTAAGCGAGCCATCATTGCCTGCTTCCGAATGATATCGCTATACCAACTTCCTCGTCACCGTGTCATCAACTTGTTCCTACCTGCTTATCGTGACATTTGGCTCAGTAACGAGAACGTCGGACAAGAGCTTCTAGTAGTGGACCTCACCGAGCCGCCACCAGAAGAAGTCTTGCGAGCCACTCAAGCAGCGCTTCCTCCTACTGGCGAACCCGAGGAAGCTCCTCGAACTGACCAGCTGAACCAAGTAGTTACAGCTCTCAGTCGAGCAGCCACAACTCAACAGCACAACGAGCAGTTCATCCAGCTGTACTTGCAGTATGCTCACATCATGGCCATGAGTTGCGGCGAAGAAGAAGAGGAAGAAGAAGGAGGCGAAGAAGGTCAGAATGATTAGGGAATCTATCGTGCACCTGCATACCGGCGCATGATGAGAAGCATACGGGCTGTCGTGTGCAGGTTCCTAACAGCAAGGCACAGATCGCTCTCTTATTTCCGTTTCATATCGAGTCGCTTTTTCCAGGTGGTGAAGGGGGCGACGAGGAAGAAGCTGGTCCGTCTGCTGACGCCGAAGAAGAAAAGCAAAAGCTACTGGCCGATCAGGATCGTCTGGCGGAACGCGGTGTGGCGGAGATGGCTTTGATGTACTTGAGCGCTTCGAACGGAGAACCCTCTGAAACCGTATGGGCTACCTTGAAGTTGGGTATCTCGATCCTGCGCGGCGGTAATACCGGTGTGCAGAAGCGTATGGCGGAGTATCTGAAAGACAAGCGGGACGTCGGGTTCTTCACATCGATCTCACGCCTGATGTACTCTTGTGATGTGCTAAACCTGGATGCCTTTGAGCGAATAGTGAAGGCAGAAGGACTAGGTAAAAGAAATAAGTCATCAAATTTTAAAATGATGGACATACAGAAATATTTATTTGTCATCGACAGGTGTCAACAGTGACCCGAACCCAACCGACATCAATAATGAAAACGCCGAAAACACCTGCAAGCTCTTCCGTTTTCTGCAACTGCTGTGCGAAGGGCACAACCTGGAGTTCCAGAACTATCTTCGAACTCAGTCAGGAAACACCGCTACGGTCAACCTGATCATCTGTACCGTCGACTACCTCCTACGCTTACAAGAGTCTGTCATGGACTTCTACTGGCATTACTCTAGCAAAGAGTTTGTCGATGGAGCGGGTATCGGAGAGTTTTGTCGAGCTATCAAGATCGGCTCACAGGTCTTTAACACCCTGACCGAATCCATCCAAGGACCTTGTCCCGGAAACCAGCTGGCTCTTGCGCAGTCTCGACTGTGGGATGCTGTTGGCGGCTTCCTGTTTCTGTTCGCCAACATGCAGGATAAGCTGTCGAAAGCCAAAGAACCGTCTCAGTTGGACTTGCTTCAGGAGTTCTTGAACTTGCAGAATGAGATGATGACCATGTTGATTTCCATGCTGGAAGGCAACACGTTGAATGGACCCATCGGCAAGCAGATGGTGGACTCTCTGGCTGAGTCAAGCCATAACTTGGAAATGATCATCAAGTTCTTCGATATCTTCCTAAAGCTCGATGAGTTCGTCAACTCACCGGCCTTCCAAGAGTTCGATCCTAATAAGGATGGGTGGATCACCCTACAGAATCTGAAACGGGCGATGGAGACCCAGAAAATTTACAGCCCGGAACAGGTAACGCTCTTTCACTTCGACTGGGCCTTTTGTCGGGTTTTCATCCGATAACCGATTATCCGTTCATTTGGTGTTTTAGGTCGGATTTTTGATGTCCTGTATTCCACCTCTGGACGACAAAGTCGACTACATCTCCTTCACCGAGCGCTACCACAATCCCGCCAAAGATATTGGTTTCAACTTGTCTCTCCTACTAACCAACCTGAACGAGCACATCACCAACGATCCCCGTTTAGACCGGCTCATGGACTGTGCATCCAGTATGCAAGAGTACTTCAAGAACGCCCTGGGTCGTATCGAGATCATCGGTAGCGCTCGACGTGTCGAGCGAGTCTACTTCGAGATCCCGGAAGCTAGTCGTAAACAGTGGGAGCAGAAACAGATCAAGGAATCAAAACATGCTTTCCTCCACGCTGTCGTGAACGAAGGTGGAGAGAAGCAGAAGATGGAGGCCTTTGTTGATTTCTGCGAGGACGCCATCTTTGAGATGCAGCATGCGGCTAGTATATCAGTCAAAGAGCCACCGAGGATGATCAGGGCCAAGACTCTGACTGCAGATCTGCTAGAGACCGAAAGTACGTGGGAGTCGGTCAAGAAAGGCTTGGTCAAGATCAAGTCCGGTGTGGGGAGCGTAGTCGGGTTCGTGACACCGAGTAACGTGAAGCGGAAGTACGCAAGACTGAAACGCATGACGTATCCTCAAATGGGTCTCGGGTTCTTGAAGACTCTCTGGCTCATGATCTACTACTTCTTGTGGTTCCAAGGGTTTTTGCTGAAGTAAGAACTGAAATTGCATACGTTCTGGGCATGAGTGATTAAACAACCGATGAGCTGTTCATGTATCTGCATACACTCGTTCAAGTACAATACCATACATGCGTGAATGCAGGTACATGCAACACTCTCTTTCACCTACCTACATACATAAAAGTCTTGTACGATGCCTGAAGCTGTGTGTTCAGAGACATGAAAGACGGTTTTCTTTGTCCGTCAACATCTTTTACCAGGAAACCTACAGACTCTTTGACTTGGAGGTCTAGTCCAAGCCAACACGGAGACAACATGAATGATATGAAAATTGGGTTTGCAGGTTCACCGGGAAGTTCTTGCTGTACGCTATGACGGGGTACACGTTCGAGTCTGACAATGAAGCCAAGGCGGAAGCAAAGAACGCTGCAGCACTTACGGCCAAACCGCCGGACCCGCGTACCATCTACGGACTGGAGAACGATGTCAAAGCGGTAGAGGTCGGTGGTGCCGGCGTTGTATCTGCGTTTGGTGTCGAGATGCCCGGTATCGAAGCGCAGGAACGCAAGAAATCTCTCCACGAAGAGATGGACATGCGGTCGACGTTAGAGATGGCTATCTCTCCGGTGTCCTCCTCGTCTGATGCTTCTGCGGGGGCTGCGGATGAGAAGCCGGTGCCTGCACGGTCAGAGCCGATTATGGTGATCAAAGAGGAACCCGGCGAAGGCATCCCACAAAATGTCAGCTTGGCGAGCTTGCCGAATGTTGGCACGAAGTTCCCTCTGGCTGTCGACGTTGATTATCCGAACGTCGTCGAAGGTACACTATTACGACTAAATTCATTGGTCTATAAACGAAGAAGCTTGACAGTAACAAAACAGACAGGAAACATGTGGATATATCAAATGACTACAGTATCAAGAGCTGCAGGCATGAAGTACGAATTTCATGCACCTGCATACATTGTGGCGTTTATATATCATGGTACTCGGGTACTTACGTCGACGCTAATGGATCCTTTCGTTTGTCGGTTTTCCCTAATATTATCAAATTGATTGCAACCTCAAGACATTCTGATTCAGATTGTGATTTACTAACGTGTTTTCGTTCTTTTAGAGATAGGAGGAGAACGCGAAACCGTCGATGGGAAGAAAGAAAAGTCTAAATCGTCGGGATGGATGTCGTGGTATACAGCCCTGCTGAACGGAGCAGCCCGCCATTTCTACACGCTCAAAACGGCCGGGTTGATCTTGGCCGTGGGTATCAACATCATTCTCAGTTTCTACCAGGTTACATCAGGAGCAGCTGATCCGCTGACTTTTGGAGATGCTGGCGAGCTGGACGCGGACGATGTAGCGAATGTCCACACCGAAGCAGAGAACGTTGGGAACGACGAGGAAGTGAACGAAGTGGTGGCGCTGCGGACGGTGCAGTCGTTCCACTACCTGGAAATGATCATTAGGTCCCTGGCTATCATCCACACCATCATCGCTCTGGTCCGGGTCGTGGCGTACTATCATCTGAAGGTACATATGCAACTATAAAACGGAAACAACGTTGGACGATTTTAAAATATATATTTTTATAGGTCCCGCTGGATATTTTCAAGCAGGAGAAGAACGTTGCCCGCCAGATGGAGTTCGAAGGTCTCTACATTGAAACCATGCCCGAACCATCACAGTTCCGGCTGTACTGGTCGCAGATTGTGATTAGCACGAAGTTAGTTGGGTCTTCCTTGTTCAGGGAAAGAGAACGAATCTTTAGATGAAGTAAGTCGGCCGGAAGTACTGAGGTTTCTGATGCGTGTTTTGTGTTAGGGTGTTTCCGGTTTATTACTGGGACAAGTTCGTCAAGAAGAAAGTTATAGAAAAATTCAAGGAGACACAGGATATCAGTACACTGAAGCGCTTACTCGGCGAGGAAGACGGTCCACCTGTCCCAGCACCAGTCGCCAAGTGGTACAACTTCTGGTGGGTCTTGCCGAAACAGTGGCTTGGTTCGCTCGAGTTGCGCTACACCGCGTGGAAAGTTGGCATCATCGTCACGAATATGGTACACGATCCACTCTTGATCCTCAAACTGACTAGTGAAGTCTGAGATATTGGGTTTCTTGCAGGCTTTCATGTACAATGTGTTCTACCTGATCTTCTCGGCCCTGGGTCATCTCAACTTTTTCTTCTTCGCGGTGCATCTTGTGGATATTGTGACGAGCTCGAAGGCCTTGACGACGATCTTGCAGTCGGTCACCCACAACGGCAAGCAGCTTTGCTTGACGGTCATGATGTTGTGCATCCTGGTATGGCTCTATGCCGTGGTGGCCTTCAACTTCTTCCGAAAGTTCTATGTGGAGGAGGGAGAAGACGGCGAAGAACCAAACTACAAGTGCCACAATATGTTCACCGTATGTATACGACAGATTTTCTTGATCTATACATAAATGCGGATGCCAGCAATTTTGCCGTGTGCTTTGTAGTGCTTCATCTTCCACTTGTACAGCGGAGTCAGAAATGGCGGCGGTATTGGTGACGCAATCGAGCCACCTGACGGAGATGAAAACGAATACTGGCGCATTGCTTTCGACATCACCTTCTTCTTCTTTATTGTCGTGATCCTGCTGGCTATTGTGCAAGGTACTGCCGCCTTTCTCTACAAAACTGCAGTTTATCATAGTGAGTCAATCCGCGCTCACGACTTTGCTCGTTGCTCATTTCACAGGTTTGATCATTGACGCCTTCGGAGACTTGCGTGAACAGTTGGAATCTGTCAGTGAAAAGATGGAAAGCGAATGCTTTATCTGTGGTATCGAGGCTAGCTTCTTCGACAAGATACCTCACGGGTTCGAAAAACATACCCTGGAAGAACACAATTTGGCGAATTATCTGTAAGCTGCTGCCCTCTACAGGAACTCCTCACGGTGTTACTAAGTATTTTGACTGCTAGGTTCTTCTTGATGCACTTGATCAACAAGGACGAAACGGAGTATACTGGTCAAGAAACGTAAGTAAACTCACTCTGACCTCCACTGCGGGGAGCAAGGCTAATTGACGGTTTATATCGCAGGTATGTGTGGACGATGTACCAGAAACGTAAGTGATCTCACTCTGGCCCTAAACGCACAGAACATGCGCTAGCACAGCTTTCTGGTCACAGGTATCTGGGAGTTCTTCCCTGTCGGAAACTCATTTGGAAAGCAATACGAAGCCGAACTGGAAGCTGCCTAACTGGAAGAGGAGCATGCTTTTGCCAAAAACAGGGTCCTGCTTCGAAACCTCAGAGTTTTGAACCATCTTTCAGCTGCTGCATGGAAGTCATGTGTGATGCATAAATACCGCAAATTCTCATTTTACCCAATGACACAATAAAACTAAAAAGCACATACCGACGATCGACATTAGAAGTTGCGGTTGTATAATGCACTGCTGACTCAAGTTGAAAGTCAAGCCGATGAGATGTAGTTCCAGTTATGGGCGAACTTTTCAGCTGCCTGCTTCTTCTGTTGTTCGTCCATCTCGTTTGAGATGCGCTTGACAGTCGACTTGTTTAGTATCTTCTTGGCTAATCGACTGCGAGGTGTGTCCAGTATCTTGTCTACGTCCGACAAGTTGGTTTTCTTCTTCTTTCTTTTCGGTTCCACCTTGAGATCCAGCCCCGTTTCCGCTTGTATATCTTTCAGCAGTTCCGGGTCTTGCCAGTCGGGAATCTTATCCTGAACCGCCTTGTCTTTTTCGCGTTCCTCTCTTAGGCGATCCTCTTCCCTTTCCGGCTCACCTGATCACGAAAAAGTCTCGCACAATAATATTCGACACTGGCAATAAAAAACTAATGTAGTAGAGCCACCGAAACGCAGTAAATGATGCCCGTTTGAGAGTTACACAGACTACACTGCTAACATCTGATCATACTGGGCAACGATGACTCATCACGTGGTTGAGTGCGCGTTATTTCAAGGGCACTACAATGCCCAGTTACTTTACCTAATTCGTTCCGAGGTATAATCTTCCCGTGGAAGGGACACTTGGCCCGATCTTGTCGCGAACACAAGAGTCCGTTCGGTAAGGGTGCTCTACAAGACCATTTGACAGGTTCGAACGTCCCCACAAACGGAATCAGCCTCGTCGTCATCGCCGCATTCACTTCCTGGTTCGTGAAGCCCTCTGCTACTTCCGGTGGACGCCAGAAGCGATGTAGCGATTCGTAGGGTGTCCGGAACATCGAGGAAGTAAGAGACTTTTCTTTGCCCCAGTCTTCGAGATCCAGACCGAAAGGCACAACCGGCGCCGCAGCCAGAGCTTCCTGTCGAGCCGACGTTCCTACCGTCGGAACGCTCTTTGAGCAACAAGGTTGGTCCTCGTCAGATCTGACTGCAACCTGACTCAGACTCTGCAACCAGTATATAAAATCATCAATCTCACTGCTTCGAGAAAAAAGAAAACTATAATACATACAGGTTTAGCGTTCGATATTGCGGGTTGGAAATTCGCCTGGGCCTGATACTCTGTCGAGCCAATTTCTGAGACGTCCACGAACTCATCGTCCGACGAGTCTTCCTCTTTCTCGTCCTTCGCGACGCGTTTCTTTGATGGAGAACTTCCACTGGACGCAGATTCTGTAACACTAATTCCTAGAGCGACAGCCTTCTGGAGAGCGTTTTCAAGACGCTGTTTCGTGTCGATTACAGTCTTCAAACTGGTGACATCAGCCCCACTTTTCGACAACAGTGTTAGCCAGCGAGTTAACACGGGACGGAATTTGCTGTTGAGCAGACGAGTGTTTTCCTTGATCTTGTCGATTAACGGCTCATTCTCGGAGTTGCTCTGGAGTTTCAATGAACTCGGCTGTAGCTGGATCTGGACTGTGTACGACATTGATGGAAGCCCATGATGTCTCAAATTCGGTGTGTCGGTGTCGACTTCGCGACTCACCTACGACACAAACAAGAATTAAAGACTACCAACGGGACGAGGCAAATCGCACAACTCGGTCGCCCCACACTTCGCAAGCGTGACTGAAGGGTGGTCGACTTACATGTGCTGTCCACTACGAGCAGTGATTCTTACCGTTCGTCTCTCTTCCGCGTCGGTTGGCTCGAATTCCGGGACGATTATTCCGAACAGTGTTTCCACTTCTGTGAGAAGAATGTCCAGCTCATTTCCAGATTCCTCCATCTCAGCATTGACCTTGTCGATGCGAGTTCTGTCAGCGTTCTTCCTCACCACGTCGTTGCGCACATCAGGACGGAAGAGATCAGAAGCTGATTCTTCCCTCAGTACGACCTTCTTGGTATCCCGAAGAAATTCGAATGCCAGACGTAACTTCTTGTAAGTGCTCCCATACTTGTCATACCACATTTTCAGCGTAGAAACAGATAACTCTTTCATCTTCAAGGCAGCTGGTTTAGGCAGCGGAAGTGGCTTGGTCTTGTCGATCTCGGTCACTAGAACGCAAAACTCGTGGATGTCGTCGATCAGCAACTCTCGGAAGGTATGTGAACGATCGAATAGTTCTTTCATCAACAGGAAGGTGCTGAAGCGGACTTCGGAATGGTCATTCTCCAGATGTTGTCGAAGAAGACGGAAGGCTTCTTGGACATTATCCTCCGACGCTCTGCATACCTGCTTGATCTCCTTGACGTTCCTCTCGCTGAGACGTGGCTGTCCCGATGTCACTTCCACCTCTATCAACCTGGAAAGCATTTCTCCTGGAGTCAAGGCCATGGCGCTTGCGGGAGGATCAATGCTGAAGACTGAAGAGTGGAGAGTTATATTAGGCTGCTTGCGATTTCTCAGGGGGCTCCGCACAGAAAACCAAATCGCACAGAAATGGAAATAGAAAATCGAATCGACCCGCCCTCGAAGCCAATCAGGCGCGACTTCTTTCTATTTCGATGCGATTTCGAATTTTCGTGCACTTCCGCTCCCATCAAATTTCCGGAATTTTGATGGGACCCCAAAATCGGTCTCGATTGGGGTCTTCGCCTCGCACTCTGTTTTACGCTGAATCAGCTGATTGCTCGTACCGGCCGGAACTCATCACCGTAGGTCCTCCCTTGGCGACTTCTAGGTCCTAAATCCCGGTTCGCAAGCTGTTTTTTCGACTTACACGGAAATTGATATTCGGAATTTTGTTTTGCTGTTTCTGTCATTCTGTGTGATCTACTTCCTGTGCGTTTCAAGCAATCAAGAAATCGCAATCACCTATTGTAACACTGTACCAAGAGGAAAGCAAATCAATAAATCAGTTTTTTGGGAATATTTTTGCGCACGGGGAAAATGACTGGCTTTGGGGTCATCTCACTGATGATCTCACAAGGGGATTATGTCTGTCCCGACTTGCGGATAGTCAAACCGACCCGGCTGAACGATAAAAAAGAGTCCCTTCTATAATCTGAGCTAGGTAGCTAAATCTCCCGACGATCCTGGAATGAAATACAGCACTCGGCAATGAAGGTCCATTGACCACTCCAGTATGCAGCGATGACGTAAAGCTCTTTGATTGCGGGTGTTGATTGGAGACATTGAAAACAAGCCGCTCACCTGATCAACAGAATGCCCGAACAGCGTGACAACACTAGCTGAAGATGCCCGCTAGCACACCATCCAGTCCGAATCTGGCGGAACAGCTGATCGACTGAATTGTTCAATCTGTTCAATCAAACTCCCAATCAAAGAGCTTACGTCACTGCTGTAGTTGAGGTTCGTCCCTTCTGCGTTCTGTAGTTTATTCCAGGATCGTCGGGGGATTTAGCTCCCTAGCTCATAACAAAGAAGAGACTCTTCTCCATCGTTTGGATAGAACGGTTTGACTATCGGGAAGTGGGGACAGGCATAATCCCCTCGTCAGAAGTCCGCGCCGCCTGTTCTGTTCGGCAAAATTCTTCTGTTTCTCCAGATCGAGATTTATGGAATTGAATGCCGTCTGAACGAAGGTACCAATATCATTGTGCGCTAAATTGGTCTCTGAGAGGTAGTTATCGACGTAGGTATCATGGGTCTGAATCAAGCCGTGACCGCAGCGAGGGTGCGAAAGCGATCGGGGCTCGTGGATTATCTATAAATCGTGGATCGCTACGTCTATGTGGACAGATAACGTCGTTGTGTACGGTATAGGCACAGTCTCTGTCTTGAATATCTTGAATATCTCAGGTGGCACCAGAGCCCTGGTGGCACTTTGCACATTCTACAAACTGTTTGCCGGTTTTGCGAAGGTGATGCACTGATGATCACACTTACTGCAGGCCCTCGGATTCTCAGACCAGGCGTTCGTGTTGCGACCTTCCCTCCGAAGATATCGTACGACCCCAGGAAGACATCCGGAAGTATGTATCCGTCTTCGTTTTTATTGACTCCGCCTCACAAGCCATGAAGTTATGACTGTCATGTCACCTTGTCGAGTCTTTTGAAAAACAGCTGATCGTAGACGCAAAATCCCTCACCAGTGTTCCTAGCCAAAGCCGCAAGTTTAACATGGATTCTACTGCTTCGTCGGAAAGAACCGTCACAAGACGTGTGATTGTCTCGCCGAAGTCCCCTGCTGCCATCGGTCCATACAGGTTATAAGATCTGCTATAGTCAGATTGATACGCGCAATCTGTAAGCCGTCATGTGCTGATCTCAAGTAGATTTTCCATGTTTCCAGTTCGGCCATTCTCGCCAACGATACATTGTACATTTCCGGTCAGCTAGGAATCGACGCATCAAAAGGAGCTGATTTGGTTTCTGGGTACGTCAAAAATTTGCATTCACGTCAAAACTTTCCCCTTGTGTCCGCGCGAAAAGTTTGTCAACGTCCACCTGTTGCAGTGGCGTCGAAAAGGAAGCCGAACAGGCTTTGGTAATCCCGACTCCCGTTGAATCCCGTATTTGAACTACAAGCTTCGATTTCTGCCGCCAGCTTTTGTTTGCATGCCATTTGCTGTTTCATAATCTGTTGATTGCAATATTTCTGAAGGTTAATATGGGATACATTTTGAATGCGGCTGGCGCTGACTACCGGCACGTCGTTAAGACCACAGTCCTCCTGGCAGATATCAACGACTTCCAAGCTGTGAATCAGGTAGCGTTATGAAAGTTTCGTAATAGCCCACTGACATTAAAATCATACAAGGTCATTACTAACCCACACGAAGCGCGCCAAATATTATGTCAGTGGTCGAAATCAGATGGTGTTCTTCTCTTTTCTAGGTCTATGCCAAATTTTTGACTCACGTAAGAGCATTCATACTTTCGATTTTTTTCGACCAGAATACGTCATTGGTAGAAGGAACGCATATACTCTAGAATCTTTTAGAATCCACCTGCTCGAGCCGCTTATCAGGTCGCTGCATTGCCAAAGAACGCTCGTGTGGAGATCGAAGCCATCGCGGTTGTCGGAACTATCAAGAATGACTGATGAAGATGTGTGACGCGGAAGTTGTGCCTTGAAAGGCAAACATTGCTCAGGTGGCTCGGTTGAGCTTATATCTTTCCACGCGCAAAGGGAGTATTACGCGCTTTATTCCGTTTGATCTTTAAATCGATATCCGATCACAGTAAAAACAATTTAGAAACTCGAGGTAAAGATCTTTCCGTGCCAGATGGTGGACTAGCTGTTGATCAAGGTAGTAATGTTCGTATGTTCGTTCGCATTTCTTACGGTGTCGTTCTTCTCGCTCACTGTCACTTGAGATAAGGTATCGGGAAGGGGTCCGCTGGTTGCCGCGCTGACATCAGACTGGGGACTCGCTTGCTGCACGGGAGCTAGGAGTGGTCGAAGTGAAGCCGCATTTATTTCTGACACCTTCGCTTGATGGAGATCTGAAGACTTTAGTTTCTCCTGAGCCGTTAAAGGCGAAGAAGAGTTCGTAGGTGCGATATTGGGTACACCCGACGAGTACGATTCGATTCTGTTTCCTTTGTTGAAGTTAGCCGTTGCATTTTCCGCTGTGTTGTCCGTTTTGGCTTTGGCGGAAGTGAACGTCATATCTCTTAAAGCTCCTGACGCAGCCACGGGTATCACGGATTCAGTCTTGTTCTCGGAGGTAGAATTGCTGTTGTGAAGTACTTCTCTGAAGACGGCTGGCTCGTGCTGGAAGAAGAACGAGCTATGGCAGTATCAGAAAAATGATGTACGAATACCGATAGAGGTTTCGACCCACTAAAATTGGTGTTCTTTATTGTGGCACTGAAATGCTAATTATTGCTAATTGGAGCTACTTTTTTATGATCGCGGACTTACCTGGCATGTAGCACATGAGAGAAATATGAAGAGGAAAGAAAAGATCACACAGTAGCGTGAGGAGAACTTGATCAGGTTCATCTCGAAGCTCGATGGTTAACGAGGTTCGCTGGTTCTTCGTCGAGATACGTCTCCCCAGGGCCCAAGCAGCTCGCAGACTTCTCAGTTTCCTACAGGATATATAGGTTGCGGTTGACAAAAAGCCTTTGGTTTTGTAATACCAAGCCTTGAAATTCACATGAACCACTTTTATATTATCGAGATTGAGTAGTTCCGATTACGTGATCGATTGTGAAGAGATACACGCATATATGGCGGAAGAGTATGTTCCAGATAGCCAGCGGCAGAAAACTACTCATTAGATTCATCGCGCAGGTATGTTTTGCTTTTCCGCCATACGCAAGTTGCCTACCGAACATATCAACGTTAACTTCGTGTAGGGCGGAGACCACGGTTGGAGCCGGAACTAAACTTAAGTGCGACCGTCACGAGATGCTGGCCATTGCACTGACCAAAGTCCGCCATTGTCCGGTCGGCCAAAATGACGCATCGGCATAAATAGTGGGTTTGCGTATGGTTCCGCAGTGACGTCAGTAGGTTTCCCGCGTTTATGGACAGCGTGCGTGAATGGTTGATGTCTTGATCAGTTGATCTACACATCAACAGCCGGGAGATTGCGAATAATTTGCAACAAGCAGCTGATTCTGTTTTCTGAATTCCGAAATCAATTTTCTTTTCGATCTTTTCCGCCTGATCACAACTTTCTTCCATGTATCTGTTCCCCTTTCTGACTCACGATAGATCACAGTATTGATAGCGAAGGCCATAGTTTCCGGCCGACCCTTGCGAGACAGTGGTAAGTGAGCCTGAGCCCTGAAGTCTTCGCTTGTCCAGGTTGTCTTCTTTTCAGATATTGCCAGTCTGACGACGCTGTTAATACTTGAATTTTGATGGTTGGTGCATTCTTGCAGTCGGCTCTTCAAAGATCAATACTAACCTGTAGTCTCGTTTCAGTTCCTCTGCGACTGAAGAACACAGTGTCCGAATGCGATGGACAGCTACGACGTCAAAGTTTCGCTTGATGGTATCGGGATCACCAGAAAATGGAGTGTGATCAGTAGCCGGCATGAGCTATTCGACAAGATTCGCGACCAAGTTACTCAGGATCTTCGCGTTCATGCTAAGCAAGATGAGAGAGCAGTTTCCTACCAGCTATATCTTCGAGGTTTGTGGATTGAACTTTGTTCAGAAGCTTTGGCTCTGTTGTCTGCTCACAGTCAAGTCTGTTTTGCAGAAGCCGATCAGATTCTCGCCATAGACTCATCGGAAGCACTACAGAAAGCTCTGCAAGACTTGCAGCAATCGTCCTTCAACAATTCTGATGAACCGCGGAAGCTGAAATTCCTGGCGAAAAAAGCGGGTCATGACACGAGTGAGTGTCAGTACGTACGAGTGTGTCCGAATATCTTCGCTGCTGCAGTACCAGTACCACTGGTACACCACAGAACATAATGCCTGTGTGACCTAATTTAAGTCTTTACAATTCAGAGAAATCTTCTGCAGATGAAGGCTGTATCTTTGTGGAGGGACAAAAGAGCACTGCGAAGGACCAGCCGCGATCTTCCAACTTGTTCCCAAACTCTGACCAGAAGGGTGGCCATAACGCCATGATGACCGTCGAAGACGCGCTCGAGCTTCAAATTTTCAAGCAAACCAAAGCTTTGCTCGATCGGAAACTGGAAGAAATATCCAGGCAATGATGCGACAAGCTACAAAGCCATAATATTCACGGTCCATCTCAGTCAATTCTTTCTAACGTTCGCTTGTATTGTAGAAAGCAGTATGAAGAAAGACAGCCGGAAGTTGCTCCCGCTGGTGGCAACACGGCTCGGTCAGTTCACAATGAAGTCCGCGAGGAGCCCCGAAACAACGTCACCAAACAGCAGCAGAAAGTCGAGGAGGAGGCACAGCCATTGATGTCAGATATAGTGCAGAGCATCGGTTTGGTTTCCGATGAGACAAGCGAGCCCAGCACGGATGAGGTTTCGGATAACGGGACCGAGGAAGCTGCTGACGAGTCGATGGACGATGCTCTACCACAGGCCATAGCGCCAACTACACCTCTGTTGACAGCCGTTCCGTATAACGAGAGCGCTAACAGCACATCTCAAAGCGTCCATCCCGAGGATACTCCTCAGATAAATGTATCGTTCTTTGGTTGGTTCAAAAATATGTTGGACTGCGTTGAGTTCTTCTTTGTAGATGGCGCAAACTCCTAATAAGACTACAGCTGATTCCGGAACAATAAACTGGCAGAACCTTTTGGTGGACCCAGACGCTGCTCGGGAGATGCTAAAGCCTTTCGTCGGAAGCAAGAACAAGATTACCTTGATTTCGAAGGCTCTGGTTCGCTACGAAGGGCTGTTGCGTTCTGTCAGCAGTACATCCTATCAGATCAATCTTCTCTCGGGTACGTGGAATTCCCGAACACTTTTTTAAGTTCTCGATTCTAGGTCTGCTGAGCCGGATACTGATGGTCGAGTGATCTAATTGCAGTTAGATTCTTGGGAAGCGAGGACCGCCCCGTCATGAAGAAGGCCTATGCTAAGCCACAAGTGTTTCCTTCGGTGAGCTTCCAGCTGAACGAACTGCGAGATGTTCGAGTGTATCTCAACGGAGCTCAAGGTCCAGACACGGGCGCACTTGACGAAACGGTAGGACTAAAACCTCAGTTTATAATTCAACAAGTCTGTTTTCGGAATGGCGCATGTTTCCAGTGTTACTGGCTGAAAGCGTGTGCCACTTGGAAAGCGGTCTCGTTGAATTTGTTTGCCTGCGTACCATTAGAGATTCAGATTTGCCAGCATGTTATCACTGTTGAGGTACTTAAAATGTTGGACCGGAAGTGCTCCTATTGCAGGCTCCTGCGCCAAACGTGCTGTCCGCCCCGCAAGTCCAGATCCACACTCGCTTGGACTCCACTCCCTCATACGCCAGCGACAAGAGTAACAAAGCCGAATCACCGGCGAAGGCAGATATCGAATTTCGTGTCCAGAAGGAAGGTGTCAGCGGAGAGTTCCGTCTGCGAGTGCCAGACTTGAACTCGTTGTCGCCTCGAAAGACCGGTACTAGCCGTAGCATCCTCCTTCAAATCCCCAGCTCCATGTTGAGTTCCCAGAACAGCGCGAGTCAGAATCAGTCTAATGCCGAAGAAGCTAAACCCTCCATCGGTCCTAAGCCGGATTCGGAACTTGTCGATGATGGTACCCGTAATGATGGAAAGAGAGTGACGCGCTCCCGAGTTGGTAAGAAGCCCACATCGAAGTCTCCCATTCGTAAGGTCGCACAGCCAAAATCGAAAAGTGTCGCTGCGAGTCGTGCGAGAAAAGTGAGCAAAGAGCCTGAGACGGAAGGGAGTAACGTCAGCTTGATCCCAACCATCACTCCGCCAAAGCCGACGGCACATAAGGCTACCGAAAGCCGCTCGGCTGCACGGTCATCGCTTTCTGCTGCAGGAAGTGCAGCTGATTCGGGGCGGAAGCGGTCGGCCAGTGGTCGTTTTAGCTTGAAACGAGTTGAACCGGAAGTCGAAGCGGAAACTGAGGTCGAAGTGGAAGCGGCGCCCGAAAGCGTGAAGGAACCGGAAGAAGGTAGGTGCAGTTTTACGTTTCATGATAGAGTTTTACGTTTTATGATAAGTTGACTGAAGTTGGTTTGACGCCTTGTTGGAACTGAATACTGTAAATATTCGTTGCATCCGCGCAGTACGTACTCGTACGTAACGATGCACCTCCGTAGGGGGTTGCGCAATCCGTGAAACTGGACTGGGTCTGTACTTCACTTGTACGATAACGTACTGCGCGGACGCAGCGAATATTACAGTATTTAAAAATTTGTGAGGCCACACTGACTTCCATAAGTATTCGGGCACCCCCATCTGTGCTCAAAAATTCACATCTCCGTTGTTTTTCAACCGATCCGCATACTTACCCTTGTGTAGCAAAGACAAGTAATTTGTCTTTCGTGTCACGTGGCTTTTGTTCGGCCAAACCAACAAATCAGCTCGCAACACACAACCGATTGACACGGAAGAGAAATTGCTTGATTTTGAAACACAGGTGGAAGTATGCGGATCGGTTGAAAAACAACGGCAATGTGAATTTTTGAACGCAGATGGGGGTGCCCGAATATCTATGGGAGTCGGTGTACCGGTATGTGTTGTATCTGCAGGCAACGTCATCAGCACACAACACACGAAATGTGCCAAGCGAGCTCGTCGCTAACTAAACCGCTGTGGGATTCGCGCTTGACAAAAGTGTTCCTGATTGCAGACTGCAGGAAGAAGATGTCTCGGAGTTGTCTGCCAAAGAAACGGATGTTCGTGAGAATTCAACTAGTTTTAAGTTTGGATGGAAGGATCTTTCACCTTTGAATCATTAATGGTATCACAATATTCCGTTCTAGTGCGAAGGGTTGCGGATAAATGACGAGACAGTCTTTTTTACTCCAGTAGTTTGTAGTGATTTTTTACTATCTGCTAATGGGTTGAAAACACAGTTTGGGGTATTGCATTCGCAAAAGGAAAAAGAACTATACCTCTTTGGCCATAAGGGGTGTGCGGGGGAAGACTAGCACAGGCGGACTGGCGGAGCTAGTCACACATTGAACCGGACTTTAATTTTTCTGCTGTTTGACAGGATCTGCTTGGCTATAAGGACGAAAACGAAACATGCGACCAAAATAATTGTTGCAGCACCTTCGATGTAGAGATGTGGATACCGGGGAGGAAGCCACAAAACCGTGTAAAATAACCGGTTCGTCGTCAGATCTTGAAAAAAGAGGGAATTTCATCACGTAGAACGGATCTCCCGTTCCCACAATATAGCGTCCTTACCGACAATCGCGACACCGTAACCCATCCTAGGAACTCCCTACAATGCATAAGGATAACTGAGATTCGTCGCTTGAAACAAAGCTTCCTTTCGTCACTTACCATTCTGTAGGAACAAGTAGGAACGACCACTTCCTGCATGGCAGCAGGATTGGAAGACAGTTCAAATACAGTGAAGTCGGACAAGTGCGAAGGCAAGGTTCCGGAAGAGGAGTGGTCAGGATAAGGTCTCTGGGCAGCGGAAGCCTTGCAGATCCAAGAACAGATCAAGATGGTACAGTATCGTACTCGTAGAGCAATTTCGACCTGTGGTGCAGCGTACCTTGTGATCATGAGCAGAAATGATTAGGTTTGGTTTCAGTTCCTCGATAACCTGAAAAATATACTGGAATTAAATGAATAAAGGTTCGCTGGTTCCTAATTACACTGTAAATACCTACTTGTTTCATATCTTGGTCCAAAAATGACTGCAGAAACGGGACATGGCTGAAGAAAATCGTGTGGGTTCGTTTGGTCGCATTGCCCTCTGGAGTAAGAACGGTGGGTTTCACCAGCCCGCTGGCCTGTGAAAAAAAGATAAAATCATGTTAACTCAAGAAGAATAAGGTACGCGTACATAACAGAAGAAAAATCCTTTTGAAGAGTGTGATCAGTCAAATACGTACCTCAACCAGTCGCGTCGAGCTATCCCAAAAACCGGACGCATCCGACTGGAAGTGCTGTCGAAACCTTTCCACTTTGTCTGCTGTAATCGCCTCACCCTCCCCTCCGATGTCATTGTCACCAGGTACGTAAACCACCTGCAAAAACGTAAAATGACTCAATGACAGTAAGGGTCGCTCCGAAACTTTCGTTCAGCAACAATTTTGAAATTGGGGCGTCGGAAAACGAACCGAGAAATGTCGCTACCCCACGCGCGACGCAGATTTTCGTTGTTTTTGGCTGGAAGTGTGGGGAAAATGACATTGTTCAAATAATTTGTCGACATCCCAAGTTATATTTTAAGAGAGAATTTTTTCAGGATCAACTCGACGGAGAAATACGGCAATTCGGTAACCGAATGCCTTCTAATGCGCCTACCTTTGCGTTTCCAGATGGAAAGATTCCGTGAAAACGACGAGCGTATGCATCGTATGTTTCCTCGTTGGTAGTGATGGAGCCTTCGTCCAGCAGGTCGCCGAGAAATACGATCAGGTGAGGATGGACATGTTGAACAGTCCGAAGGTAAGTTTTCGAGAGGTACCTAAAACGCAAGTACGGATTCCCAACAAGATCACAACACAAAGTTCCCAGGGCACTGAAGATAAATACTATACCTGTCAGCATCCCAACGCGTGAGCGCTCCCAAAAGACCGGCTGGCTCGTTTTCCAGCCCTTGAATCTGAGGATCAGCTACGAAGAGGATTCGTAACGTCTTCCGGGAATCCGTAGCAGAAGAACCCCAGTCATGCAGCCTCAGGTGAGGATACACTATTTCCAGGACACCAAGCCTCCAACTGGGCGTCCAAGGTATGACTATGTAGCAGAAGGATTCGCAGTACAGAATGACTGCTAGATAGATGAACACCAGCCATCTCAGGGCCTTATGGGTAAAGATTCCGCCTCCACGTCTCATGGCTTCTTGGTCGATATCTCATTCTGCTAACTTCATCTACGTAACGTGTTCTTCTCCGGGCTTCCGTATGAAGTTCTCCCGCTGAACACAAGTCACGCCACTAAATCAAACTTTAACGATTCTCACTTCCAGTTTGTATCGATCACTCGTCTCTCACATATGCGCGGGTGTTCACGAATCCATAGCTTCCCTTTCGGTCAACTAGTTCCAACAGGTTCCAGTACTGGGAGTCCACCCCACATCGGTTTTACCTGCAGAGGATGATCTTACCCACGTCATGATCAAGACTCGGTGGAACTAACTCAACCAAGCAGACCCCGAAAAAATCCAGCTGTCGCTTCTTCGGCCATCCCAGCTCAGCCTTACCGATATTTTCTCTGCCACGTAGCTCCCAAAAGTATTACTTCCAAACACAGAGTTTGCAGTACACCTCGGAGTGTCGATGATCCTGGTGGATACAGGAAGAAAACTTCGCAGATTAGATCGCCCCATCCGAATTTTCCGCAAACAGCATTGTCCGCTTGTTGCGGATCGTTCAAGCGATCAAACTGGGCGCCACTGATGACGCCACCTCACTAGAGAAATGTACTGATCGATTGATCAAATCGAGCAAATCTGGAAAGTTAACTCTGAAGCAGACTGTGCGGAGGCGACCGTCAACAAAGACGTTTTCTTCTGCGCCATTTTCCCATTTTTGAACTGGCTCTGTTCTGATCCTCGGACGATCTTCGCCATGGCCAGATCTTCTGCCGTTTCGGCAGAGAACGTTGGCACCTTGCGTGCATTGAGCTATTTGGTCGTCACGTACACCTTGGTAGGTGTCTGGTTGACTCTCCTGCCATGGATTAGGTTCGGGAAAATTCCATTTTCTATTGCAGGTATCCGCCGTGCTCCTAGTTTTCCCGGACTTCCTGAACGCTGCTCTACCATTCAGTGTGTTCTCCCACTGGAAGCAGGTCATTCGATACATCCTAACTGGCGTGCTGACAGCTAGCGGTCTCGCATTGTGGAGAGGGATTGCTTCGGTATGTGCTTACTACTTCCTCTATAGCCGTATATAGACTTTCGCCCGATGTTCATCTCTTTTCTTCTCGACAGAATCGTCGGGAGCTGCTTCTCATCTGGCTGATTCTCTACGGCATTACTACCATCTTTATTGCACTGGTCATTACCATCGGGTTGTTTTCCGGGCAGTTCAACCTGTATCTGCCTAACTGGAAATGGGTAACCGAACCTTAAACCACCCACTTTAAATAGATGATACACTATATTCTCATGTGAACTTGATACAGGGATTCTGGAATCACAAGTCGTGGTTGGAGGACGGAGTTATCTTTTTGCTGATGGGAGCAGTTGGCTTGGACGTGAGTCAGCACGCATAATATGCAGAGTGCGATTACTGTAGTTGAAATTATAACTGTTTGTTTTCCAACTTAGATCGCCAGTCTTAAAGTGGTTTATGATCTGTACACTCAACTGGGAGGAAGCCGGAAGCTGAAGGTCTGATTCTATTGTCCGAAGGATATACGTGCTGCACGCTGAGTTGGAAATTGACTCTTCGAATTCAGCAACATGATCTGCCTAATTCACGCTTCGCCGTGGTTGTCCGTCTTGTCGAATTCACCAAGCATTCTCAAGTACAGTATGTTTCTTTACCGTTTTTGTACCGTTAGTGATGCTGAAATTGTTGTTCGTTCACTGAGAAACCAGTTCTTGGGAGACATCAACACAAAAATTCATTGCAGTCATGCTGGATAGTTTCCGCCATTAAGACCGTGATACGATGCTTTGCCGTAAACGTACGCTGTACCATGCGGTGCCCTGAAGAGTTGTTCAGGCTGGAGCGCTCACGAAGGGAAACAGTAGTCTTCCGCTGGAATGTTTTTGTTCAGTTCACGTGACGAGTTGGATAGGTTCATGGCTCTTCGCGGCGCCTTCCGACGCCCGAAGTGCTGCGAACAAGCAGGTTTCCTGCGCCCTCTGGGCTTAGTATCAAAACATCCAGGAAGTTGTCAGCACAAAGCAGTGGCAGAAGACATAGTCGAACGGAACGGCGTTTCTATGTGCCGTGGTAGTTGGTAATGATTACTGAAAGCTGACTACTATGGATCTTCGTCCAGGGGGCGTTTTAGTTGTATTGATTCTATTGGCTTCGCAAATGGATTTCCGGGTCGCCAAAACGGCCGAGCCGGTCGCTCCTTCTACGGACGGGTGGGAAGAGGATGCCGGTTCGGGTACCGGCTCTGTCGCCGACAACGCCACGTCTGGGGACGCTACCAAAGTACCTGCATTCGACTCTCCAGAGGTAGTCACGGAAGCTCCTCCTCCGGTAGTGTCGAGTTTGGATACCTCAGATCGACGGGTCCAAAAACTCATAACACGCCGCTTCAACCAAGAAAGACGGAAGGCTGGTGCCGCGGATATGCTGAAGCTGAAATGGGACACGGAAGCCCAGAACTTGGCCCAGAAGATCGCGAAGCGATGTGTTTTCAAACAACCGGAAGGAGACGCTGAGCGTACCCAGTTTCTTCGAACGAAAGGTAAGTGTTCGATCTCTAATGATGATGGTGAAACGTCTTGCCTTCTTTGTACTGGTAGATCTTCCTTGCGGTATGAACATGGCAAGAAGCACAGGACCGGTTCGAGGGTGGAACGGGACAATTGAGTCGTGGCTCAAAATGGGAGAGAATTTCCAGTTTGGCGTTGATCAAAGAGCACGACTTTCAAGTTTGGGCACTTATACAGCGGTAAGAGGATCTTTTGAAATCTGTTTGAAAATTGATATCTCGCTCGTATGTTTCTTGTTTGCGGTCTGATCCTCAGCTAGCTTTTTTCGTACAGATAATATGGTCGAAGACCCATAAAGTCGGATGCGCGGCTACACAGTGTCAAGATTCTGGCAAGTGGAGCAGCTACACCTTTTACGTCTGCACGTTTTGTCCCGCGTGAGTTCCTGGTTTTCTGCCTCTCTCCCAATCAAAATCATTATAGTGCTTGCGGGACTATATTCGGTTGACTGTTTTTCTCCTCAAGAGGAAACATAACCCCCGAGAAGATCCTGAAACCCTATCTTCCTGGTCCACGTTGCTCACGCTGCCCAGATTCCTGCCGTAACGGACTATGTAGTGAGTACAAGCTGTCGCGACAAGTTACGTTCTTTTCCTTGTCAGAATTTTAACGCGGACCTTAAGTTTTCATATTTTGTAGCAAATCCCTGTCCATACGCGAACAAGTACGCGAACTGTGATAGTTTGCTGCCGTCTGGCTGCGACGGCCCGATTGAATTCGACGACCCTTCTTTGACAGAGCAGTGCAAAGCCACCTGTCAGTGCAAGGACCAAGGGTTACTTTACTAGTCCGCGGCGAACTTCTTCGTAGAAAAACTGTTTTCCGCATTGCTCGCTGTTGTATAGAAATATATGTGTCAGCCTGGTTGTTCGATTGTCTTTACATTTGATGGAATCATTTGTCTTTGGGCCGTATTACTTTGTTTGCAAAAGTGTAAAACGCCATGGGCGTTTCGCTTTATGTGATTTTTGGGACAGTACTCAGCAGTACTAAATGCCGAGACAATCAACTCGAAGATCTTGGTTGAGACTTACGAATCGGAACTTAAATTAAGGCAGTTTCCTTATTTCGTGTTATGACATCGCGATTATCAAACCGGATAATCTTAATTGTTGTTCTTGTAGATTAAACAGGCTAGTTACACCTTGAATTATTTTAAGGTTGCAGGATTGTTTAGCTGGTTCCACGTAAACGGCCTGTCCACAGGATTTTCCACCTTGAGCAATGGAGCTCATCGCAAGTATACTCTTCTGGTGCACTTGGTCCTTGGGGGTGGATTCAGCAGGTGTGTGTCATTTTGAAACCCGTCATATTTGGCAATTGGCGCATTATGTAGTGCCGCACAATGGAAACGATATGATGTACTCATGTTTTACAGAAGTATCATCGAGCACTTTCGATCCGGCCACACAAAAGTATTTGGCGAATCAACTGAACAACTTTCGCCGGCAGGTGAGACCTTGTAATAAACAGAATACGAAATGCAGATGACCCATTTCTCCAAAGGTTCATAAGCTCTTTGATGTTAATCTGAAAGGTTTCTATTCGTTACACTGCACATTAATTTTTTGTTTGCAGGAACAAGCAACGGACATGTTCGAAATGGTCTGGGACGCGGAAGCACAGACCCTGGCACAGAAGCTAACTGACCGATGCGTTTTCCGCCCGCCAGTTGGAACCGCCGAGGAGAAAACGTTTCTTCAAACTAAAAGTAAGAGTTTCCAGAAGCTCTAAATTCACGGACTCTCCGTGTACCTCTGAACAATTGATCGTTTATGCACCGATGACGTAGCGGGTTACTCATTTTTCAGACTTCCGTTGCGGACTCAACTTGGCTCGCGGAACTGGTCAGCTGGGATGGAATGAAACGTTGCAAATGTGGTACGCCAGCAAAAAGGATTTCAAATTTGGAGTTGACACGAGGAAACCAGTCTCTCCTTTTACAGCGGTAGGTTTCTCCAATGGGCCTCCATAATGATGCAATGGAACCTCGGAGATAACCACTTCCAACTCATTTTCAGATGGTGTGGGCCAGATCTTTCGCTTTCGGGTAAGCACCTTCATGAAAGCCGATAACATCTTTCCACGTAAGGCTTCCCATCGTAGGTGCGGCTACACCAAGTGCAAGCCGGGGACTCCGGCCCAGTTTGACTTTTTCGCCTGTACATTCTGTCCTGCGTAAGAACAACGGAGCGAGTTTTGTGCTCTATTCAAAAACAAAAATATATTATTTCATCCTGGTATATTACAGGGGAAACATTCGACCGCGGCAGTTCGAGCCTTACACACCGGGAAGGGATGTTCAAGACGTCTGTGCCAGATGCCCAGGAGCCTGCACAGACCGACTCTGTAGTAAGCAACCGCTTAAACCTCAGAATGATGCGGTTTCTCATCGTTGAAGCAATAAATCGTGACAGTACACTGCTGCCTGTTCTTCCAGCGAACCCTTGTCCGTTCCAGAACGACTTCACGAACTGTGATACGGAGCTTTTCTTGTCCGGATGTGACTCAGTAGGCCCTAGTTCTCCGCTCTTTGATTTCAAACAAAAATGTAAAGCGACTTGTATTTGTAAATCCCAAGGATTGCTGTACTAATTTGGTATCAATCTAATGGAATTTTATTGTATCATCTGTTCGTACGAGTGCGCATCTACAGTAATTTGACAGCGAGGCGAAAAGGTGAGCCTGTGCTTCCTCTCGGACGCAACAGGTCGAGCAGGTCGCCGCACGAACATGCAACACTGTCATCGCTATGAAGACAGAGATGGTCGACCGGATGTTCATATGAATGCATACTTCAAATTGAGATGAATTCCTGCTGGTAATGGATGTAACATTCATGGTCCGCGAAACCGGAAAACGTGCGCGGTCTACTCTTTCTGGTTTCTGGCATGCATATAAGTTGCCAATCACTGCTGCGTTTGCCTTGACTTGCTTCGCGAATATTCTGAGCTTTTCTTATCAAAAACCATCTGACGAAATGATAACGATGTATTCCCTTATTATCACGGTATGCGCGTTGGCGCTTGTGAAGGTCGACTGCGCCACCTATATGGAAGACCACCGGAAGCCAGGCGGCAAGCCAATGGATATGGATGCCCTGACTGCTTTAGGAGTCACACCGGTATCCGGCGAAGGTCCAGAAGGACTAAACCATACACACGCTCCAGGAGAAGATTTGACCAACCACACCCACGAGGCAACCCCTGTTAAGATTCCCGACGTAGAGGACGCACTCGCTGCGGTAACAGTAAATGGAACAGCGGATGAAATCGCCGATCGTTGGGGACCAACTGATACATCTGATCCTGTCGTACAATTCACCATTGTTGACCTGCATAACTCTTACCGACGAAGACATCCGGCGGCTAATATGTTGATGATGAGATGGAGTACGGAAGCGGCGGACCTTGCCCAAGCTTGGGCCAATAACTGCACGTTCAACTACAGCGAATGTGCCGTCCGAAACACGTCTAGTAAGTTTACCTTTCTTTTTGATTGTCCAGAGTCATTTAGCGAGGGCTTCGTCATCATTCCAGTGTACGAATGTGGACAAACCATAGCAAGAAGCAGTTTCCAAATGAGCTGGAATGCCACGCTTCAGCTATGGTACAACCAAGTGAAAGACTTTCGGTTCAACCAAGACCCAACTGGATCTGGGATAGTGGGAGATTTCACTCAGATGGTGTGGGCTAAAACTTGGCAAGTCGGTAAGCTGATAATGCCTTCAACTCTCCATTGTGGAGGTATTTAGGGATTCCTTTTCAGGTTGCGGATACCACTTCTGCTCGACTTCCGGGTTCCATCTCTACGTGTGCAACTACTGCCCTTCCGGAAACGATAAATGCAGCCTGAATAAACCATTTGAGCCTTCTCCAGATCGCGGACGAGTCTGTGATCGCTGTGGTGGACCATCTGCTTCAACTTGTCATAAAGGACTTTGCAGTAAGCAGTAGTCGGAAAAGTACGCAAGAAAATGCAGAAAATAATCATAAACCGGTCCGATTTTCAGCTAACCAATGCGAACAACGGAACGAACTATCCAACTGCGACAAGGCAGATGGTCACTTTCCTGCCCTATTCCCTGATGGGTGTTCCACCGATAAGAATGCCGAGTTCAAGACGTCGTGCAACGCCACTTGCGAATGCAAAGAGAAGGGACTTTTGTACTAGAGAAACTGACAGCTTTAATAACACAAAAAACCAACAATGATCAGATGTAATAAGGGGAAAGAGAAGTCTGACCAACAATAAACGAAAAGCCTAATACCACTTCGAAAGGTTAGCCAATTAATGAAAATGAACACCAGTTAATATACGAAATAATATTCCTGCAGTAAATATCACAACGGAAAATGTGTTATTCTCTACTAGTGATATTCAGCTGATGAAGTGGAACTATTTAAATCTTCAACTTAAAACGTTCAAAGAGAGAGAGAGAGATCATTGTGCTTTCGAAGCAGCACATCGCTGTTTCTCAAAGTCCACTCGCTGCATAGCCAACTCCAGGCGACTAGCTTGAAGTCTTTCCTTCTCGCTTTCAATCTTCTGTCCGACGGCCAGCAGAACGTCAATACCTGCGTTGACCCTATTCACTTCTTCCTTCATGGCTTCGTCCTTGTGCCCGTCAGCCTCTGCGTCATCTTGATCGATGGTCAGCTTGTTGGAGTATGTCTGGAGCTTCAGTCCGAGCTTCACCAACGCTTCCTTGGCGTCCTTCAGCTTGCCCTCTTCGACAGACTGCTCGTGTTCGCGTCGCTTTAGTTCCTCCTCCACGGTTAGCTCCTTGCGACCTCCGAGATATGAAATGATGATCTGGATAGCGTCTTCCATGTCACCGCCTAGCTTCAGGACCTTCAGCCGGTTGATCTGCAAACCACTGTCACCCGAATGATCGGCCGCACCTAAGAAGACCAAACTCTTAAAATCAAACCCTCAAAACTTAAAAGCTGAGACATCTAGCGAACTAGAAAACCGGAAATGCTACGAACCTGTGGAAGTTGAAGGTTGTAGTTCCGGAACCGTTGGCTGGTGCGCCGTCGATGTCGGAAGCGGTGACTGCGTAGGCTGCTTTTCAGCTACAGGCTTCGCCTTCTTGGAAAGACGTTTAGGCTTCGATGCGCTACTTGGAGTCGCATTCTTTCCTTGGGCCAGTCTTTTTGCTGCACTCTTAGCAGCCTTCTTTCTCTGCGCCGTAGCCAAAGTGAGAGGCTTCTTCTTCTTTTTGCGACGGCGGGTTTGCTTCTGCGAAGGAGATGGATCCATGCCGTTACGTTCTGGAGAAGCTTCTGCAAAACAGAATCAGACGGTCAATAGTTCCTCCTTATAACGGTAATGGTCTTAGTTGACAGCAAGTATTTTGAACGTCTACGGCTCTGCAAGGCATTTTTCGGAGACAGCTGATTCAGCCACTCACCTTCGGCGGTCTCTGGTTCAATGTCAGGAGGCATCTCAAAACGGGGAAACGATACCCACATTACCTCTTCGTTCGTTTCTAGACTTTCTTCCGATTCCTTCGCTGCAATTAACCCATAGCTGAGCAACAATCAATTTCTGACATTCTGGATCGGTCTGTCGATAACTAGCGCAACTTTACAAGCGCACCCACCTTTCATACTCTTCTTTCGCTCTCTAGTGGAAGCGCTTCGACCGGGTGACACTGTAACAGAGCTCTTCTGAGGTGTACGAAAAGAAGAGCCATCTTCCTCCGACTGATGCAACATTTGTGTCGGTTTGGTTGCTGACTTGCTTCGACCTAAGATAACCACCACGGCATAAGACATACAGATCCAGTTACCATCCAGATGTATGCCACAACCAAAGGAAAACAATAAACACTCGACCAAACGTGGGCTCTAACCTTTCTTCGGAGCCGTTGTAGGACGGTTCTGCAGCTCACTCCCGGATCCGTTAGAAGCTACATCCGTTTCGCCATTCTTCGTAGCACTGTCCAGCGTTTTCCGCGCCATACCCCGATACTTTACAGTCCAGTGGAAAAAGTTCCGATCGCACACAGGCTGCCACTGAGCCTACGGTGAAGATGTCTTCGCCAAACACTTATAGACGAATGCCAAACTCCCGTGGATATTCTAAGGATTTCGAAACTTAGAAGGGGTCATGCAAAAACGGGGTCCAGGGACACTTTTGTTGGATTTTGTTGATTGATTGTGGCTTGATTGTTGTAGGAGATGGTTTCGCCTTGGGCCCCGGGCGAAATCTGTCGGAACCCTCGAATCGCCGCAACATTGCAACAACCATGGGAGTGAAATCACAACAGCGAAACAGCATAGCCTGGTTTCTGTCTGTAATTAATCAAACGTGTTCCTATTGTTTCAGGGGATATCAGTTCGCGATGATAGCCAGGGGACTGCGAATTGCTGGAGCGAGATGGCAGCCGATGCGATTCTGTTGGAGATGCGGAGCAAGCGAAAGCATGACTTCCGGTCGCTCAATGCGGACATCATCCTACCCCTCCGTGACCTCACAACCACTATCCTTGTCCGGAACTCGCTTATATTCAAGTGCTAGTCTAGACTCTCGTCATATCCTCCACACTGAAGAGGAAGAAGATCCCTTAGGCTCATTTGACGTCGAGAAGCATTGGGGAGACCCCAATGCTCGGGCGCATGGGTCATTCGACGGAGAGTCCGACGACGTACCCAACGAAGAAGCAGACTCGCGGTTGATCCCCAACAGGACGATGCATGATAAACGTCCGCACATCCCTGTTCTGTGTAAAGAAGTCCTGGACTGTTTTTGCAGGCTGGACAACCTCGCGGACAATGGTCCTTTCTTCTTAGATATGACGTTCGGGGCAGGTGGACACACCGCGGCTCTGTTAGATACCTTCCCTGAGTGTCGAGTTGTCGCTCTGGACAGAGATCCCTCTGTGTTGGAATATGCGATGCAGCTTCAAGAAAAGTATCCCGAAAGGTTGCTACCGATAATCGGGAAGTTCAGCGAGATTCCGGAACTCTTCAAGCAGCACATGGTCAATAAGCCCTTCGACGGAATACTTCTTGACGCAGGCTGCTCTTCCATGCAGATGGACCAGAGTTCCCGAGGCTTCGCTTTCAGCCACCCGGAGTCCCCACTGGATATGAGGATGGAAGGACAGACGAGTTCTTCGAGTATCACAGCCGCGGATATCGTTAACAGGATGAACGAGGAAAATCTGCTCAGTTTGTTCAAGAAATACGGCGAAGAGAAGCAAGCTGCCAAAAGTAAGTTCAAGATTGCTTCCGGTACTCCAGCCATTGCCTGTCATTCGAGTTTTTCTTCGTAGTTGCTCGAGCAATAGTGGAGAGTCGTTTCATGATGAAGAGGATTGAAACGACGGGGGACCTGGCGGATGTCGTCTACGATGTGGTAGGTGGTGGACGAACTGACCGTATTGGGCGTGTCCAGCATCCCGCCACAAAGATTTTTCAGGCTTTGAGGATATTCATTAACGACGAGCTGAATGAGCTCGACTATGCGATGGCCATAGCGCATAAGCTACTTAGGCCGCGAGGAATATTTGTAGGTATTACGTTTCACTCAATGGAGTGCAAAATTGTTAAGGAGAACCTCCACAGTGCTGACTGGAGAAACAGGTACACGGAAGCTCGTTGCATGTTCTGTCAGAAATCGCATGAATGCTGACGAGATCTGCTGATATTTTTCAGGTTGCTTCACGATCGCAACAATCCGGTGGGAGCGAGAGTATATCAGAACCAAGCAAAGTGGCTTCCGAAGGAAGATGTGTTAGATGCGATGCAGTTCAGATGGACAGCCATAAACAAGCATGTAATTACGCCGACGGACGAAGAAATTGATTACAATCCTCGTTCCAGATCGGCTAAATTGCGAGCAGCAATGAAAAACTCTGTCTAACTTAGATCTAGACTTGCTGGAAATTCTCAGATTTTGGCGAATTTGGCGAATGAAGGAACAGGTGTCGAGCGCAGGTGTGCAATGAGCATCAGAACATGACGACACGCACCTAAAAACAGCGGTTACGACACCGTTTGACTTGATTAGATGCACTCGAACGCTGAACAACTACAAGACTGCTTGGTTGACGAAAATTTGCGCTGCGTGCATTCAGCCGGTAAAGAGGCTGAACAAAGTAGTCGAATTGAGCCAATCGTAGATTTATTCAGGAAATGGAGAATTTCCAGCAACTCTACTCAGATCGCCCAGTGTTTTTGTGGCTGTGTCTCTGACCGGTAAACTTGTAGACTTCCACTGTACCGATACGAGAACTCGCAAGAATATGGTATGAACTCGTCTGCGAAATGCGTAGGCCTATGTACAAATATCAACGTTGGTAACTTGACTCTAGAAAAACTTTCAGAAATCCATTACAAAATCATCAGGAAAAGCGTACGCTGTCCCTCCATACCCACGAATTTTTCTGTGCTTGTTCATACGGACAAGAAGTCTTCCAAAGAAACCCGAGTCCAACGAGTTGAGCTTGCGACCGTTACTTGTCGCCATGGTAGTCTAATCATGCTCGTCCAAGTTGCCGGTACCGTTCAGGTAGTCTTCCCCGTACAAATCGCGTAGACGAGTCTGCAAAAGGATGATGCCGTCATTACCGTGGTTCTACGGAATTTTACGAATGCCTTACGAGTGCAACACTATTATTCTGAGAAGACTTAACTTCATTCTAGCCATCCTGGTCCGCATGTTCAACCGCCTGCAACGCGTCACCTTCCACAGAATTCGGCAACTTCATCAACCACTGCAATTGCTCGTTACGATAGAGCCAAACTCTAAAGAATCCCTCTGACTTCGGGATCTATCCCAACCCAGCTCGATTAATTGTTCCATCACCCTTCCAAAACACTTCCAGCTGCGCAATCTCCACTGTTTAGTTCCACATGAGGATTACCGTTTTATCGTTGGCGCAGAGACTCTATTTGTCCTTTGGTGGATAGTTTCTCGACGATTACAACTTCCCGCATCGCTTCATGAAGGCAGCAAAAGTATGGCTATGCATTGAAGCAGGAAGTAACACGCTGTACTTAGATAAGAGTAAACGGAAGAGGGGAACGCTATTCACTATATCATTATAAACAGATTTTGCAGTCCTCAAAATCTTCCTCATTTGTAGCAATGCACAGCTCGTGGGCCTCGGGAGGTGTTCTTGAAACTCAAGGGCTCAACTAAAGGCGGTAAATATTGGAAATTTCCGAAACCGAACAGAAAGAAGTAATCATTGCAGCAAGTTACTTTTTTAGCGAGGAGAAAATCGGCTGCGGCGTAGTGAAAGCCATCCCAGTCACTTGTATACCGATGGTAACATATTATGCGTGATTGTCGTAATATTCTCAGTTCTGGTGACGAAGCTGCACATGTGTCCGCGACGAGGAAGAGCCTTCATCCTTCGAGACACGGGTGATGTTCGAGATCCACTGCGAGCCGCAGTCAAAACCGGTTTAATGTCCTCTACCACTGATCAGCGAACAGCACTAAGCTTGATGATTATACCGTACTAATTGCTGTGTACCGAGATAGCTACTTTTAGTTCGACCGAGAGCTACAATTTTGAAGCTGCTTTAAAAAGGTGCAATTTGAAAACGATGAAAACGAGATGACAAAAGAGATAAAACGAAAAACTGCTGAAAGACATCATTTCAGTTTGCTTGCTATTGAAACGAGAAGATAGTTAAACTTAACCACTTATTAAAAAAGATAGCTTGAGCTTTTTGGGTTCTGCTGGTCACAGTGAGTACGCATCTTCCTGCAAACTCCGTTTGGTGCCGTCTCAGAATGCCGTGTTGGCGATCTGGATCTCGTCTTCACGATTCCGGCGCCACTGATTCGGACGGTACTAAAAGCAGATACAAAGTTTTCAACATCTTCTCACTTCCGAAATCAGCAAACTGGAATGAGTTTCTGTGAAATTAGCCGTAAAGTATACCTTGATGAGCCATTGGCCAGAAGGCGAGTGAGGACGGAGATATGCATACACCACCCAGGCAAGAACGGACCCAATGATGACAACAGTGGTCACAGCAGCAATGGCTATCCCGTAATTCACACGGGTAGAACCTAAAAAGGCACCAAGATTACTCAGTACGTGGCTTGTCAAAAATACAACCCAACCTGCATACATCTAGCCCTACGGCTCGAATGGTACACGAGTATGCAGGTGGACGATATTAAATACGCAGTAGTCTTCCCGCTCACCTTCGCTTGGTGCTATGGCCACATAATCGTTACTCATAGCCATCTTGGTACCGACATCAAGGCTACCATTGAGTAGCGTATATCTGGATCGGTCTCCGAACTGAATGCTGTTCGGGTCGGTGTTCTGCGTCTGGCGACTCTTTCCCGGTGTGGTGGAGTACTGCGATACTTCGACACTTGTTGCTTTCTTCGTGGAGTTGCTGGTTGTCTTGTTCGTCCCACTTGGCTTGGTGGTCATCTTCGGTGAGAGTGAAGCGGGAGAGGGTACGGGTTTCGGACAGGTACCGTTAGTCGCGCTGTGATGACATCCGGCCGTAACCCATTCCTGGTGGAAGCGGTCGATGCCGTCACTGCATCGTTCGAGCTTTTCACACCAACGACAACCGTGGGTCGTATTAGCCGTGAGACATGTTTCGCACGTTGTCATCGCTGTGCAAGCTGAAACGGAAAAGACAATTCAATTATGATTATACAGACGGTTACTTGATCAAATATTGTTTTATGGTCAACTTTCAACACACAATCTTATTAGTCGAGCAGTCTGGCTAACGTACTTGGTAGAGCCTTGAGGACCAACGCGGAGCCATTCTCGATGTTGCCGTTGTTGAGCGCGATCCGATGATATTCGAAGATCGTTCGGTACCTGATAACTAAACCCAAAAGACAGGATAATAACTTTGATAGGGTTCGTCGTGTCCCAAAGAAGCAGGAAGAACACCTTACTGAATTTGGCCTTGTCAATCATGTAAGCGTCCGATACGCCAACTTTCACCGGATGTGTCTCGTTTGGGATGTTGTTAACGGCCACCGGAATCTGCCAAGAGGAAAGTATCAGATCAAACCAAAGACAATGGAAGGAAGAAGGAACGTGCCACGCCCCACGTTACAGTATTCTCTTAGAGCTCTGGGTATTAACCCATTTTCTTAGTTAAATACCTTGACGTAGTAGAACGAGATGGTGCCATCCTTCCGTAGTGTCGTTTGAAAGGTGAAAGGTCCAGCTGAATAAGCAACGTCGGCAACGTCGAACGCAACAGGTATCAAGTGGTAGAAAAACGATCACACTAAATTAAAAGGCTACCTTCTGGCTTTTCGTGCAGCACAGCGTTCTTCCATTCCACGGTTAAAGCAGTACCGTTGTCGCAGTAGCGAAGCGTTGAGTCGTTCCGCTTTTCAAAGTCAAAATCAGCCATCAGAGGTGCGATGTACTGTGAACACACAGAAACAATAGATTTGAAATAGGATACCATCCAAACCTCCGGAGAAACCCCTGACAAACCTGGGTCGCCGCAATCCACGAATGGTCGGGATTGCCGGTGTACAGAAAACCTGTCAACCGAAGATTGCTGAACAACTCAAAATATCCAAAGCAATCGCACTACCCATGACGGTCAATCTTTGTGCCGATTCTGGCGAGAAATTATATTTCCTTATAAAGTTCTTTGAGGTAGATTTCAACGTACCTCCTGTAGCAATCGTCAGGTTACGCAGACGCGAGCCGTAGAAAGGAAAGTCAAAGGACAATGTGATACCCTGAAAAAGAAAAGAGACTAGGCCTGGCGTGCATCATTACATATCCGGAGACCAGAAGTGCGCATCAGTTAACTAACAAACGTCAGTATTAATAAACTCCGCAGTAATCATACCGCCGCTTTGAGGTGGGACCTTGACAGTCCTTCGTGGAGCGTGCTACAGGAATCGTTGAGATCCAGGTTCACGTAGTACTTCTGCGAACTGTTGGCCTTCGTCAGCAGCGAGACGGTGTAGTAAATGTGATGCTCCTGAAAAGCAGACCAAGAAAATCGATGAATTAGCATTCACGAGATCTGCAATGCACAATCTGCTAGATGCGATATACACATTCTCTGAAGCAGAGTGAACAGTTATTGCACGGTTATGTAAGTGTAGCAAAACACCTATTTATTCCCCAAGGAATGATCGATACATGGACAAAGTAAAGTAAGACGTTACCTCAAATAAGCTAAGATTCTTGGGTTGATCGAAAGAGCTGTTGGTAGCCACAGGCACAACGTCTTCCGGAAATGAAAAGTCGGAATTGAAAGTACCGAACTGGCGCTTCGCTCCTGGTCCAGCAAGTGATGTAGAAGAAATCTGCCGGACACTGCGATCCTCAACAGGGTCCATGGCATCCAGAGGCACGAAACTCTCTGTGATTCGAGGACCTGCAAACAGCGGTTCGATCATCGTCGAGACTCAAGAGCGTAACATGACAAACAAACAGCATCGCCGCTCTTTCGCATATCAAGCTTACCATCAGAAAATATATTACAAGAGCATAATTCACAATGCAGGAACAGCGGAAGGAATAAGGCCAGAAGGCCCAGGCTGTCCATGGTGCTGCCTAGCAGAGATCCAGGCCACTGGTCAGTGGGTTTCTACGATACTGGTCTAATTTCAAAGGATCATCTGGATCACAATGAGTTCATCTTCGGGAAATTTTTCTGTAGAAGAAAATGGATAATTTAATATCGCACGAGGAGACGATTATGGGCTCACTGGGCTGGCATCTTCATCAGTAAACTCGGCCACGCAGAATCACTTGTGTGATGGAATCAACATCATCAGAATGATCCTGTCTTCTCGTAGCGTGCGCATGGGTGTGAAGAGGCCGGTCTGCTTCCCTGTCCCTGTCTCTGTCACTCTGCGACATGAACCGCACAGGGAAAGGCTCGTCATCAGAAACCTGAGAACAAAAGAGCAACGGCAACGGCTGTGCGCTGTGGCAGAGTGCAGCCCTGGGCATGTGTGATAAGGTCACAGGTGGTACAACATAAAGTCGACGCTTCGGACGCTTCCAGGATCACATCTTGACTAAGGCCGGGAATATTCCCGCCCAAATGCGGCAAACGAGTCCAGAATTACAGTAGCGGGAAAATCCCGCCCAGACATGAGGACCGGGAACGTCTGCCTGGGAAGACCAGGAACGCTACTTGACGTGGGAATTAAAATTAATACTAGATATAAATAAGGAAATATAAGGCGAAACATGAGTCGATCCACCGACTTCCAGGTCTCGAGAATGTCTTTCTGGTGCAGCGGTAGCGTTTGCTGGCTTGACTAACATTTTTCCGTTTTCGTACTGATTCATGTTGGGCCGCGTGGCACCCTGCTACCTCGGTCCATAAGGGCATACCTTGATTTTTAATTCTAACTGCACAGTCCAAGCGTGCTCGAGACACCGCAGAACATTTCAGATACCACGGCTCAGTTTTTCCGCAAATACCTTACGTCAGTTACCACGCTCTACCACGTTTTACCCTTCAGGTTGTGTATACGTTTGTATGCTTCCTCTAATGCTTTTATTGTCTTGTACACGCTCGATGGAAAATTACAGGACAGTAAAGTTGTGGGACAGGCGGAAAGGACGGTAAAATGGAATTTCAACCGCAGAAAAGTGTTGAAAAGTACAACGGTGTGAATCGGTCGTGTACGTACGTGCTTCCGTACCACCGCTACCGTAGCGAAAAGCCCTGTCCCAATTTTTTTACTGTCCCCTAATTAACCATCGTGCGTGTACTATTCTGTAGCGTAAAGAACTCTCACCACGGCAGATAGCCTGCAACAAAGTTGCTGGCTCAGGGAGTAGGCTAATTCACACTGCACCTCGATTAATAATTTTTATCGTCCGACTAACGAGGAACTTTAAACGGACGTCAGCTTCAGCTAAACTTCGAGTTGACAGAGAACCTGATGGTGCCGGCGCTCTGCCTGTTGTTCAATACAAAACCTCACTCCACAAGTCTTCCAGACAAACCACCACTGATACTTTCCTATCCGTTACACGAGTCACTCTCTGACAGCTTTCAGCTTATTTACAGTACTTCTCGAAATACGCCGCCTGCAGGGCTGGCTTAATACGTCGAGGAAATCGCCTGTCAGTCATGCACTCATCGTACTCCTACACTCGTGGAGACTTTCCAATTTTGAATCCTGTACGAAATTCTCGCTACAATTCATCACGGAACAGCTGGCTAACACCGAGAACATCGCACGGCTCCCAAGGCAAAAGAATTGACCAGAAAGATCCGAACGGGAATGCTAGGAATGATAAGCGGGAAGTTGAAAAAGTAGGATTATTCCAGAACTTCACTATTTGCTAAACGTTGTCTAAGCTCTGTTTCACCAACGATAGACCCCAAGACTTGACAAAGGGTGAACCTCCTGCAGAAACACTTGAGCCTACATTGGCTTTGGATGTTCGAACAGCTGGAAGGGCTATCGAATGGCCGTTCCACAAAGCTGAGCTTACCTCTCTATCATTCCGCTACTGGGAGAGATCAGCTGATGAGACCTCTGATCGTCGTAATTTATGTTTCTGAACGGAATCGTACGCATGAATCAGGTCCAAATACAGGAGTGCAGCCTGTTCTATTCAGTCGAGGTGTACTTGAACTTTAAACGGGAAATGCTGCTCAAACAGACGATCAATGTTCGGAACAACAGCCAAGGCGGTTGAATAGTTGCTACCCTTGCATGCTCCTGTCCTGATTAAAACCAGATGCGTAACTTGCGCCACGCATCTTTTGTCGTTCGGCTCGTGGGTGATCAGTCAAGTAGTTCGCTTTGTTTTGTCGTGCTTTTTTCGTGTTCCCGACAGTTAATCTTGAATGTCTTTTGAAGCAAAAGTTGGAAAGTCTCGTTGGCCTCCGGCTGGCATCTTTTCTCTGTTTGCAATTTGAGTTTCGATGCTAGAAGTACTCCTTCTTTTGTCTGACAAGTCGCCAGAGTCGGAAATAATCCACACTTATCCTCCCATGAAATCTTGTTTTAGCTGAATGTACCTATCGAAGATCGTGTGGAATGTTCAGCCTGTATTTTAATGTAGTTATCGTGTACGGCAATCTGAGAAGACTGATTCAAAAACTTAATTTAAATAATTAATAGATTTTCGAATTACGGAATTACATTCCCAGGCCAAATCAGACCCTTAGCCTAACCCTGCGCTTCCTGGGGACTACTCAAGGGCTGCCTTTTCTACCTGGGATAAAAATTTTGAGATATCACAAATTTTAAGAATCCCGACTCTCGACTTTCTCCCCGATGTTTCGGTGAGATTTCTTGTCTTCCCGACTGTGCCAGAGACTTCTCTGATTGTCACTCATGGCTGGTTAAGAATTTTTCTGTTCTGTTGAGTGACCCACCAGAGCTTGGCGAGCTTGCAAGCTACCGCCTGGCCGGAGAAGAAGGTCAGGCTGCTCTGGCAAGCGCAATTGCCCACGTGCTGTTGAGGCGGATCTGAAGAGTCGAGGAATCTACCATCAAAACAGATCCTTTCAGGGTACGAGTTCATGTTATTTTTAGCATCACTGGCGTTATTGTTGTATGTATCCTTTACTGCGGTTATCATATCTATCCTGAAAATCATTGCCAGACGTTTGATCGATCATTGTTCCTTATCTTAACCCTGCTGCTGATTCTGTTGTATCCTCTTCAGTTTTCACTGTGATCTCTGTTTCTTCTGCTTCTCCTTGTTGCTGCATATCTGAATCATGGATTTCGATCCTCGACGACTCGGTCTCTTTTCAGGTTCCATCGGAATGCCTCCCAAGAACAAGCGAGGGGGAGGACGCGGTGGACAGCCTGGAGGATGGCCGAGACAACAGCAAGCATTCCAGCAACCACAGAATACCCGCGGATCAGTCTACTCACGGCTAGGCAGTCGGCCTGTCGACCGACAAGCCTTTGCCCCTGTCGATGCTCGACAGCTGCTGATCGCTCGTCGGCAGATGGCCCAGCAAGAAGAGGGCTTTCACGAAGAAGAGGAAGACGCGCCGCCTGTTCGTGGTCTGCACACTCGTCATGGTCGCTTCCAGAACTTTGAGATGGGCATGGAATTGTCAGAATTTCATCTGTTCGATATACACAGGCTGCAGGAAGCTGACCAATCGGACGCTTTTCCCTTTGATGATTTTGAGATGGACTACGACGGACGACAGCAACCTGTGTCTAATGACATGATTGCACGCGATGGTTAGTAGTCTGTTATTTTGGTGGGCTTTATGTCATGTTTACATTATTAAACAGTTGACTTGTGCAAACAGTGGGAAACTGAGGTAGATTGTGTGGGTTATCTTTACAGATGTGCGGAACACAGTCTTAAACAAGAAACGTCGCTGCGCAGAGAATCCTGCGGACTTACGTTCTTACCTTCAGCGGAAGAAGGAAAGTGTAGCTCAAGCAGGAACACGACAGGAAGACTATCCGCCAAGCTTCAAGATAACCCTAGCTGCCGCACAAGCTTCATCTGACTGGCATCAAGAAGCGTCCTTCAGTCCTCAGCAAACCCAGCCGCAGGTCCGTAGTACTGCAAGCTTCTTCCGTCAAGTCAAGCCTTCTCACCCCAGCCAGTCGTCTTCTTCCAACCACCAAGCTCAACGACCGTCCCCGAATCGACAAGTCAGCCCGAACGGAAGTGAGAAGACGCTGCAGATCGTCAGTCCCAAACCCAAAGCGTACGTTGACAGTTCTTCCAGTAACGTTCGCCAGTCTGTGGTATTGAAGAAACGAGCGATAAGTCCGCCGCGTGATCAACCGAAAGTCGTTGGGAAGAAGCGTAATGTCAGTAGGGAAAGGCAGACCATTCCAGTCAGAGAGAAGTACAGTCCAGTTTCGCCGTCCTGTTCTCCTTCTCCAGTCATGAAAAGGCTAGTTGAACGTCACATGACCCAGGAAAGAAAGAAGCCAAGAATGAGGAGTCCTTTGCCTGCCCTCACTCGTCATGGTCGTCGATCCCGTTCGCCTCTGTCAAAGCCTTCGCCTACCCGCAGTCCCGACATCACTAGTCGTCTCCTGGCTGAAACATTGGACAAGAACCAAAGACAACGAAGCGTAGGGCAAAATGGAATAGAAGTACGTCGAGAAAGACGCGAAGTGACACCGGAACAACGTCATCGATCGCCAGTTGTTCGAGAGAGACCGGACCGTGAACGTGAGGAAACAGTGCAGAAGGAACGTCGGTACGAAGACAGTCGGAAGGGAAAGTTAGAACAGCCTAATGGCGATCGCCGTCGGGGAGACGCGTCTCCGCCATTCCGACGTGCTCAACGAACACCTGAGCGAAGAACGCCGGAACGACGGATGCAGAGGGTGAGGATGGAGAATGGTCGCCAGTACTACCGACGATCACCAAGTCTTAAACGTAAGTCACCACCTCAGCGTAATACGAGCCGAAATGGCCGTTATGAAAGACCGTCTCCGTCACGACAAAGTTACCATCGTTCGCCAGCACGACGAAGCCCTAGTCCCAGAGAAGGTCGAAACTCTAAGCACCTTCCGGATAGAAGTGATGTCGAAAGAAGTCGGTTGGATCGTCGTTCAATCGAGCGGCGGACGACCGGAAGAAGGGAAGACTACCGTCGAAAATCGCCTCCACCAAAGCGACGCAGCATGTCTACGGAAAGAAGATCAAAGTCTTGCTCACCCATCTCCGACAAAAGCGTGTCGGAAATGGCCGAAGCTTCACCGGTGGATAGTGAAGAAGAGGAAGGATCGGAAGTGAGCAGTGAACAAGCTGAACGGAAAGAAGGATCGACGATTTCGTCGACCGATGAAGAGGAGGAAGTATCGGTTGGACACGGAAGAAGAAATGGTGGACGGGTGGAAAGAAGTGTCGATCGAACAAGACAGAAGTCAAAGGAAGAATACATCAGACCATCGAAAGACAGGTTCGAGGAGGAAGCGAGGGAGCAGAAACAACGAAGAGTGGAAGAGTATGCAGCTTATCTGCGTCGTCAGCGTGATCGGCCTCGTTCACCTGACAGACGAACAACCACCATTCAGCGACATGACGGTAACGTGGGAAATGGACAGACAGCAGGTCGAAATCGACCACCGCCGCGGTATGAGAGTAGAAGCTATGAGAGTAGTTCGGGGAAAGAAAGCGCGGCTCAAGCAAGATCGCCAGTCGTCCCACGGAATGTAAGGGATGAAAGACGACGGAATGGCGGTGATGAGCTTGATGTAGGGGCTGCTGGTAGTCCTCCTGTACATCAGCCTGTGTCTGTTGAGTATCCTCCTGTGTACACTACAGTGCCTTTTCTTGACAGCACAACTTCAGCGCTGAACGGAAATGGAGAGGGGCGGGAAGAAGAGATGGAAGAGGAAGTGCTCGATTTGACCGTTAGTCGCAATGGACGAAGCGTGGAACAGGCGAATGGGTCTGTGCAAGTCTCGACAGGTAATGGTGTAGCTTTGAGGCCTTTGTCATTCGCTCAGAAGGAACTAGTGAGTGCTCCTTTGAATTTGATGGTGGAACGGGATGTTGGAGGGAAGATTGAGGAAGGGAAGAGCATTGGGATAGTCTCAAGAACAGATCAGGTTGCACTGAAATTGATTGACATTCCTGTTCGAAATGCGGTACAGACAGAGGAAAAGAAAGCCTTAGCGATCAGAGATGCTCAGCGACAAGCTCGCGTGAAGTTGTCGTCGGAAAAGATTGAGGAAGTTTCGAGCCGGGTATGTGCGGCCAGACAGGGCCGTGCCGAGCTGCCTAGTACAAGTCAGGGCCGTGCCGAAAATGCGCCAGTTTATACGAAGGTTCGTCCCAGCTCTTCATCAGCAGCTGCGAGCCCAGTCCGGGCAGTGTTCAAAATGCATTCCTCAGCCGAGAATTCACCATCAAAGTCTAGTTCTTCGTCGGGTAACATTGTGATTGACGGACGGCATTTGACGCAGCTAGCGTGGATCTTGCCGCCGTCAGTTCGTGTGGAATGTGACTATCAGGCGCTGGTCAAAGAGCAGTTTCCGGAAGATACTCGTCAAGAGGATCCCCGATGGACATCGAGTCGGGAGCAACGCGGGACAGACTCTGATCGTGAAAGCGACAAGAACGATGGGGAAAACCGGAAGGAACGAGGTGGCTCTAGTGGGAAACCGAAGAAGAGTGAAGACGAAGCTGCGTGATGGTATTTTGCACATACTTTATGGAAAAAAGAGACTTTTGATTTTGATTGAATGTAGTTTAGCTTGATGTTCGACACGTTCCTGCCGCACCGCGAATCTTTCTTTGACATATTATTTGACATGCACTAATCCTTAGCGGCGTTGTAGCAATCTCCTTTCGACCGAGTCTCCAACATTCTACGGAAAAGTTTATTTTATATGTATACTAATCTTTATAATATTTGCGGATGTCTTTCAGTCTTCAGTTGGACATGGCGATTGTCCTCAAAGGACGAAATTAGAGGTCGCTTTAGAAACCAAGTTCGAAGCCTGCATAGATACACCGGCAAGTTCGTTGATTTCGGTTTTTGGAAAGCAGTAAAGTTAATCAAAGTCCGATCGGACAAAGTGCCCGTAAAACAGTAAAGCATCGCATCGTCAATCGTGACAGGATGCGGAAATAGTAAGGAAAAAAGGGGGTCAAGACTAAGGGTAGGAAAGTTGCAAATCTTTAGCCAGCATCGTGGCAGTGACATAAGACATCGTATCTCGGTACTTCTTGTAGGTTTCGACTGCCAAGTCTTTCGACTTGTCCCAGGCATAACACTCTCTGCAGAACGAAAAAAACTGTAAAAAGTACAGAAGAAAACACTTATGGATTGCGGGGTGTACAAACCGGAATATAGGCCGGCAGAACTTCATCCGCTGATATTCTGCCGCGAAAGCTAATGAAGGTTCAATCATGTCTTCCCATTTTCCGCGAAGACAAAGACGTAGCCACCTGTTGATAGGCCCAAATTAAGAAAAGCACTAACACCATCAGTACCGTCAGCTTACACCTCGAAGAGCTGAAAGAATAAGTTGGAAAGATGAGGTAGCATACTTACCGAAACTTAATTTCCGCGTTCTGGCTTGCGGTGAGGTTGTAGCATTTATCAAGCGCCTGAAGTTTCTCAACCGGAAGTGGCGGCTATGAATTCAAACCCAAATAAGCTACGACTGTGGGACAGACATCTAAACGTAGACTCAACAGTTACTACACCTGAAGTAAAAGCTGGGCTAGAAACTCGATCATCTGAGCAGCTGTAAAGGATGCGATGTCCTCGGGACTGAAGCACGAACAGTCCTTGGCGTCCAGCCATCTTCCACAGAGGGCGTCCGACGCCTGTGCCAGTGAGTTATCGAACCTACAACAGAACCAGTGTGAAATCAATCCACAGAGGAAGACAGTGCAAGAAGGTCCTTACTTTAATTCAACTGGAGGCATTCCAGTGCCGTGAAGCCAGGTCTTCCAATCCACGGAGCTGAGCACTTCCGGTTTGACCGACTGACGGAAATACTCCTCAAAGTGCTTCTGGAAATCGAAGCTGGAAGCGGCAGAGTATTTGTATTTTTCGATCCATGCACGAAAGCATGGATTGAATATCTCTGTAAAAGAGTACAAGTGGAGGACTATCTTACAATGCTGTACCCGAAGCCGATCGTTTCACCTACCCGCACCGCCAACCAGTTGCTCCAGATAGTAGAGAAAGCTGTGCCCTTTCTCGTAAGGAACGCTGCCAAATGCATCATCTGGATCACAGTCTTTAAGATCAGGAATCAGTTTGGTAAATGGATGGTCCGCTCCTCTTGTCTTAACCTACCAAGTCGAAAACTTGGGTAAGACAGTTCATAAGTTCCCCGGTTTGGCCTACGCGGTTTATAGTTTCCGCGAAAAATCTAGTCTACTAGTACCTCTTCGATAAGGCTTTTCCAACCTTCGATGGCTGAGAACTGCCGGTATGGCTCCCCCATCATGCTGCCTTTTATTTTACGCTCCAAAAAAACGGTGAAGCCTTCGTTCAGCCTAGGAAGTTTGCAAAGCAGCGGTTCGGTACATCAACTACCGATCACGATTCGGAGAAGACTTACCAGAAGTGTTCCCAATTCAAGTTGGTCACCAAGTTCCCCGTCCAGGAGTGGGCAATCTCATGCGCCACTACATTCGCAAGAGAGCGATCACCAGCCTGAAATATCCGACAAGTCTCTTGAGGATGTCAAGTTTGAGATCTAATGACAAGGAACATGGAAGAGCATACGTACAAGTAAGGTTGGTGTAAGGAACGTTAAGCAAGGGTTCTCCATTCCACCAAATGGGAAAGACGGAGGTAGAACCAGCAAATCGTAAACACCCCAGACGTATGGACCGACCAAAGCTTCAGCTGCCTGTAACATCTCTTCAGTCTGCAAGAAAACGTCGTTATAGTAAGAATTACCGCGCGAACTCCTCCCCCCTTTGGTTAATGCTTTGACTGATTCTTCCATTACAACATACTTCGGCAAACTCATAAGCTGCCCTGTCGACCACGTTGCCTTCGGCCCACACACGGCTCCGCGGCCCGATCTTTCGGCTCTCCACATTACCGATTGCAATGGCTACAAGGTAAGAAGGGATGGGAACCTGCCAGACAGAAATAACGTTGTAGGTATTGCATGACGTCAGTAGAGTAGTTGTGGCATCATATAGATCGAACAGCGATATAGTAAATAATATCGGGATACCTTCTGCTCGAACTCGAAAGAGACTTGTCCGTTGATTGCTGGCGACGCCGCGCCTTTACCGACTGCGCTCATCAACACGGTAAGCCCCTCATCGACGGTTATTTTAGCCGTGTAGGTCGACTTGACGGAGGGAGTATCTTGACATGGAAAAATACTGCGACCGTGGATGGCCTAAATACGCAACCGAGAGTAAGAACTATCATGGCATACAGCGGGTTTGTTCTTCCTGCTAAAATATCACTTATGAACAAAGAAACCACGTACCTCGCTATGTGAATAGAGGTATGGATGTGTTTTCGTGGAGGTTTGCTCGGGTCGCAGCCAGACTAACCCGGAAGAACCCGGTGAAGTAGCATATTTGATCCTGATAGTTAACCTTATAATAGACAAACAGTACAGAACATCTCATGCGGGAGAGCTTCGGTCAGCACAAAGGCACAAGAGCTGAACGGGCTCGGGCTAGTGTGCCACTTACTTCGAGGACGAAGATGGCGGCAGGTTAATTTTCAGCTTAGCTCCGCGGAAGTCGCCACCTTTGCCGACAACAAACGGAACAGCGGTCTCCCGTTTACCATCCAATACCGCGGCGCTTTCGATAGTCAAGTCTCTGGTATCCAGTACCTATATTCCGATGACATAACATACAGATAAAAATCTGTCGAAACGCCACACGATACATATACAGAATGTAGGTATACGCGATGCGTGAAGTCGTACCAACGTGTTCTCCTCGCTGGCTTGCTTCTCGATAACGAGATCGACATATCCCTTCAGGACCTTCTTATCGAAGTCAGCGGCAAGATCGAAGTGGGTGGATAACACGCGCCAGAAGTCCGGTCTGGATAGTGTACTGGGATCAACGGAAAATCTATCGGGAGCAGCCATGCCTTCGGTATGGCAGTGCTGATGATCGCCCTCGCAGTGGCCCCACTCCGCTACACCTTCGTCTGGCTTAAATTCGTCCAACTCGTTGAACTTGTCCGATATCTCCTCCGACGCTCCACGCTGCTGAGTTGCCATCCAACGAGTGTAGAGTAGTGAAGTCAGGCCCAGCAGACCGACCGCAATCGCACCTGGAAGATAAGTTACGGTAAGTAAAGATAAGGAACATTCAGATACGAGCGATCGAGGTAACTCACCGGTGAAGACGCCGATCATGCCATGCTCCTATTGACCGTCCATCCAGAGTAGCATAATATATTATCACTTTCCCAGATCCAGATTATTCAGGCTTATAATCCGCACAGTAACTAATCCGCAGCATACGAGGACGACGACAATATTCATAAGAACTACTAAGCTCAGCCTGGTAGGGATTAGGGAACATGGACCAGCTGATCTGTTCTTACCAGCTGCTCTGTAGAGGGCGCGCGTGACGTGCGTACTGCTTCTGACCACTGGCTCTCCCAGAGCGTCTTTGACTCTTTACATTGCCGAGCAGAGTCTTTTCCTTCTCGCAAGTCGCAAGCGAACTTTGTCGTTGTTTTATTGTTCTGGTTACGAACGGTCCAAGCACTGGCTGCTTTTTATGATATCGTCTGTGAAGCTAGCGCACTAGGAGCTAACGGCCTGCTATCTGACATTCCGTTCAGAAAGCAGAACAAATAAAAAACCGGTTCGCGAGCAGTGAAGTGTTCGGTATTAAACACGGCAGTAAACTGGTAAATTGTGAACTGTAGACAGTTCACTTTGGTCTGAAATTTCGCGGAATACTTGAATTGTCGAAAAGAAAACTGTATACGATGTTTTTCGTGTACTTAACAGCTGCATGCGCTATCTTCTTCCTTTTCAAGAAATATTTGCTGTTCTTATGGAGCCGTGGGGTGGGTGAGTTTCCTCCTGGTCCCTGGCCGGTTCCGGTTATTGGCAACTCGTTGCAATTAGATCGGAAGAAGCCATGGGAAACTTTCGAAAAGTGGACGCTTCATTACGGCAAAATATTTTCTGTCTTGCTGGGTGACAAACCAACGATCGTCGTCTCGGACTTGCAACTAATCAAGCGAGCTTTCAAGGATGACCGTTTCACCGGAAGACCCGATTCTATCTGGCAGGTTCTCAACATGGATATCGACCGTGGTATCGTCCTGTCGCAAGGCGAAGCATGGAAGGAAAATAGGAAGTTCACTCTCCATGCATTGCGCGATCTCGGTACTTCGTCGTTCTTATGCTTCATGGTCGGAAGTTCTATCAAATGTCAAGTTAGCTTACGATGTCGATTATTGCAGGTTTCGGTACCTCGGCCACACAAGACAATATTCAGGAAGAGGCCAGAAAGCTTTTGAGGTTACTCAAGAAGTCAAATGCCTCGCCGATGGAATGTAGAATGCCCTTCGCGACTGCAGGTACGAAAAGTTTCCTCGTGACTTCGGCATCTAACTGATGAGATACTACGTATTTTCCTTTATAGCTTCGAATGTCATATCTCGTGTGCTGTTCGGAAACGTCTTCGACATGGAAGATGAGAACTTGAAGAAGTTTGTGGGATGCACAGCAGAGAACTTCTGTGCCAGCGCTAGAACAGGCTTGATCGGTCTTGTCCCGTGGGTCCAGTACTCCCCGCCTTACCGAGGAGAACTACAGGCACTTCGAAACAGAGTCACCACTGAGATTACGCAGACGCAAGAACTACTAGATGCGCACCGGAAGTCCTTCAATCCGGAGACACCACGAGACTACATCGATGCATTCCTTGTGGCACAGAAGACTGTCCACAAGAAAGCATACAGGTTTACAGGTACGAGGTACACCACATAATTTGGGCACAGCGATTTTCGCATTATAATTCGGGCAATGCGAAAAGTTTAAGCTCTGTCATCAACGCTTGATTGATATCTCATCGTACACCTGTTGATACAATATTAGGCTTTTCAACATTGGACCGACCCATGTGTCTCCCACGATGGACTGCTTTGACTTACGAAACTTTACCGTCCCAAACCTGTTTAAACCTTAAGAAAATAGACTGATGTAATCCACGAGATAAGAAGCATGTGATTACCGGCAACAGAAGCTGAGAAAATGCATGCCCGAATTAGGGTGCGAAAGTCATTATGACCGAATTATGCACTGTACCTCGTACTGTAATGCGCTGTTTCACCTTCGCCTTGAAACCCGGAGCACCTTCCACATAAAGTCTGTTTTATATGTAGACTGGGATTTGGTGTGCAATATCAGCGATATCCACGCCGGTAAGTGATAATTGTATCGGTTTCCCATTAATCAACATGACTAATTCGTGTTTCGCATCTTTCAAGCCTCTACGGAAACGACAGCCACGTTCCTCCTGTGGGCCATGATTTACATGATTCGCTTTCCAATGGTTCAGAGAAAAGCTCAGATGGAAATCGACAAGGTGGTGGGACCCCACAGTGCCATCACTTTCGCCGATCGGGAGAACCTGCCATATGTGGAAGCTGTTGTGCACGAGGTCTTCCGCTCGAGCAACTACGGACCGTTTCTGCTTCCTCATGCCACCATTGAGAATGCGGATTTTGAAGGCTTCGTTCTACCTATAGGTACTCGACTACTGGTGCAAAAATGCAGTTTAGTCAAGAACTTCGCACCTAATCGATTCCTCACAGGAACCCAGGTCATTGCCAATGCCTGGCATGTCCATCGAGATGCTGCCTTATGGAAGGAACCAGAGGAATTTGATCCTGAAAGATTCATACTTCCTGATGGTCAGCTTGATAAGAGTCTACTCAACAATGTGATAGTGTTCTCCGTCGGCAAGTGAAACTGAAATCGTAGAGCAGTGGACTAACCTATGTCTACAGAGTTTCATATTGTTAGGAAAACGAGTTTGTCCCGGCGAAATCTTAGCGCGAATGGAGATCCTGGTGTTTCTCGGTTCCATACTCCAGCAATTTACGATACGAAGTGAACAGGAGGACGTCGTGCCATCTCTAGAAAGAGTCAATGGATTAGGTACGCAAGTGGATTACAACCTGAAAACCATTTATTCTGTAGAGCAACAAGGAAGTTCAACAATAAATAAAATTTGTCCCTTTTCCAGCCCTAACACCGCATCCATACAGATGTCGGTTTATTCCTAGAGGTCCCGAATGATAACCCATGAAAGAAGAGACGGATGTGCGCTGATCGTTGGATCGTCCAGTTTCCATGACTGCTGCTGTTAGCCTGTGGACACCGGGCACGCTCATGTGAATTTTCTGGGGGTGTTTCTGTTGACTCTGATAATCTTGTCATGTTAATTTTAGTGGTTTGATGTTGCTTGTAATAATTCAAGACAAACTGTAATATTTTAGCCTTCTTGACCATGGGGGAACCCGCTGCGGCCGACGCTGCTTGCCCAAGGGATGGCTCCAGAAAGCACGATATTATTTCTTGTAAATTCAACCCGTCAGGAACTTCTGTACTGGCCACCACTAAAACTGGCTTCCTGATATTCGTTTTGGATCGAGAAGGAGCTGTCTCTTTACAGCACGAGTACGACGTCGGGGTAGAGATTAAGTTCGCCGAGCGGTTATACTCTACTAATTTGGTGGCATACGTTACTTGTGAAAACCCGGAAGTATTCGTAGTCTTCCATTGCAAGCGACGAAAAATTGTGTGCGATTTCCGATATCCCAGTACTATTTCCGTCGTACGATTTAATCGTCAACGCGTCATCGTTGCCGTGAAAGAAGCGGTAAGAAAACCTCCGACTATTAACATAGGGGGTTCAATAAGTTTTAAAGCTGCGTTCACCAGAAATTCTGTGGTCGTTCGATCTCGGCAAATTTTTGCAATCAAGCAAAAGCAACTTATGGGCAATACCGAAAAATTAGAGGCTAGGCTGGGAAGTCATTCGTCGAAAAAATTTTGTAAAGTATATGAAGGGAAGTTTTTTCAGGGCTCCGCGTTGTAGAAGAAATTTTGCAGTTTCCTCCCACTGCTCGTTTGAGTTTAACTATAGCTCTGGATGAAAGAGGGATGTCTAGTGACTAGCTTGGGCAGAAGGAAGTCAAGCCGGACAGCTGTCAAGGCTCGCTAAAAATTTTCATTTTTTCACCAAGTGAAAATGCGCAAGTGAAACGGGGATAAACCAGCTGGTGCGTTACCTGATCACTAGCCGGATTTTGCAAACTTTTCTGTTTCCTCCGCCAGGTTTTTATTCGTGATGAAAGTTAGTTTTCAGTCTGTATTCTCTTCACGCTCTAGTTGCTTTCCGTCGAAGCGCCAGAAAATCATCTATCCCAGATATTCGAGAAACAACATTTCCATCATCGGCGCGGATAACGTAAGGATAACATTATAAAATGCGCGAGTTTGAGAGGAAAATCGAAAAACGACTTTTTGCATCTTTTCAAAAACTTATTTCTCCTCCTGTTCGAGTAGCAAGTACCTCGTCTTTTGAGGATAGTGATAAGAAGAGATGGTCTATCTTTCGAAAGCATGCTCTGGAAAATAGCACTTTCAGGTGGACTGTGCCTTAAGACTTATTGAACCCCCTATGTAACTATCTAGACCAACTTTTTCCCTACGAATCTTTCATGCTTGCTGAACTATCTTTCTGTGAAGTAGCACTCTCCAGTTATTGGTCAGACTTCATGAACTCCAGTCCTTTTGCTGGATATACTCCAATTCAGTCATGCTGTTGCACTATGCTTTTGTTGACTACTTCGATGGCTACGACTAAGTGTTTTGTGCAGATCTACATCCACAACGTGCGGAACATGCAAATCGTGCAAATCATCAAAGACCTCCCACACGGACTTCCGTCCAACATCATGGAGCTCGCCACTTCCGATAATTGCGGTTACCTCGCTTTCCCATTCAAAACTGACTCAGGCACTGTCCGCATCTTTGACGTGTTCCAGCTGCAAGACGTATCATGCATTCAAGCTCATCAAAGTCCCATCGCCGTGGTCAAGTTCGATCCTACCGGCTATCGCATAGCCACAGCCTCTGTTCGAGGCACGTGCATCCGAGTTTTCGACAGCGCCCACGGGCAGAAGCTGTGCGAGTTCCGTCGTGGGTTTAAGGAAGTCAAGATGGTGTCGCTTTCCTTCAGCCTGGACAATCGCTATCTATCAGCCACGAGTGATTCTGAGACCATTCACATCTTCAAAATACCTGTTGATTCCAACCCGGATAACGCGGGGTTTCTGCAAAGCGTGCGGAATACAATGACAACGGCTGGTGGCTTACTCAACACGGAAGAACGGGCGTTCCTTACTATGCCCAGTCCGCTGCATGGCCAGTACGCCGTTGGGAACTTTGGGTCGCTCTCTGTCGGAGTTATCAACTTCCTGTTGATAAATCCGCAAGGACTGTTGTATATCTACTCGCTGGCAGAAAATGCGGAAGGCAGTGGGTTTATTCGACCAGTCCGACAAGTTAATCTTCAGGAGAAGAAAAAAGCAACGAGTATTATTATATCATCGTTAAACCAGGAAGACGGAAGTGGCAAGACGAAAAAGGATGACTTTTTCATAGGGCCCAGTAATTTTGAGAGCAGTAAAACTTTTGAAATAAATGACCGTGTTGTACCCCAGTCAACTGAATGATTGTTAAAAATCGAAATTTAACAAAACTGAGTCTTTTTGGAACAAGGTTATTCTTTTCGACGTTCGTATTGTATGATCGGGTTCTTGGGTGTATGGATCATGGTGGTAAAATTAGTCTCTGGAAAATACCCGCCTACGAGATCAAACTTATACTTGCGTAAGAGTGTGGCCCATATCGTCTTAATTTGCACGTAGGCAAACTGCTCGCCGATGCATCGATGGCGTCCTGCCCCGAAAGGAACGTAGGAAAATTTGGTTTCGCTAGTTATGTCTGGATTCAGATACCTAGAGAAACAACACAAAAAGTAGGATCGTTTACAAAAACAGATAACTGAAGGTTGAAAGGGAGATATTGGGCGTACCGATCAGGGTCAAACTCGTCTGGATTCTCCCACGAGTCTTTCACATGCTGATTAACCGGTGGCGATACGCAGATCTGGTGCCCTGGAGGGATCTTGTAACCCTTCACTTCCTGCAATAACTGAAGATTGTTTCCTGTTTTGACGTATATAACCTCGGAAAGCTTTTCCTTCGTACACCGATATTCCAACTTACCTGCTCCGTTTTGACCACGCGCATCATAGTCATGATAGGAGGTCGCAGCCGCAATGTCTCTTTCACACATCGGTCCAGCAGATCCAGGTCTTTCAGGACTTCGAAAGACAGTGGCTGGTATGGAGTTCCACAAACCATCTTTTGTTCTTCAACAACAGCTTTCTGAAAGACAAAAAAGTTTCTGGTTGTAGCAACGACAGCGTCTCCTTTCCGAAGCCCGACAGTATGATTTCATCACGCTATACAGCCCCAAAGCTCGATTATCACACTGACCTGAAGTGCCTGGTTCTTCGCCAGGAAAAAGCCCATCCATGAGCTAGAGGTGGACGACGTATGCTGGCCTGCCATCAGCAATCCAATGAGCATGCCGGCGATCTGGTCGTCGGTTAGATGTGTTCCGTCCCTAGAAAAGCAACCCGATATCGAAATCCTAGTACTAGTACTGCATGAATTCACAAACGCATCTACAGGTTCTTTAGGTACTTGTAAGTGGAGTCAATCAAGGTTTGCAGCATGTCGTCATCGCGAACACCCGATTCGCGTCTTTTCTGAATTGCACCGTGGAAGATTTGCTTCATTCTCTTGTGCGCAGCATCCCGTCTGCGGAAGCTTGGGAGAGGGAGCCAGGCAGGGAGTAACCAAGCTTCGTGGGAGAACCCTCCGTCCAAGTCAGCATACAGCTGCGCCACCTATGAGCAAAGCCGTGACACCAGGGACGAACAAGCAGTTACCGCTTCTCGGGTGGATTGGAAGGAGGCTTCATTTACTAACCTCTTCGTTGAGAACAGCTCGAATTTCTTTTCCTTGTAAGCATCGGCTGGCGGTTAATATGACCAACTCAGCCATTGCGTGGAAAAGGTCCTTCTTGCCGTAGTCACCCCATCGCTCGAAGTACTTCTCCGTTTCTTCGATGATCATCGGTATATGCGCTCTGAACTGAGCTATATTCAAACCGGTCTTGAACATCTTCTTCTGCTCCATGAACACCTGTAGTCAAATTTTCCATCAGCTTCCGCCTGCAGGCAAGGTAAGTTTTACACGAAGCACTTACGTTATTTGGAACATCATAAGCCACACCTTTCCCGAAGACCGGAGTCACGAGCTTGCCGTAGATCTCCTCGGCGTTCAAGTCTTCATTCTTGCTATTGAAGAAAAGCGCGCTAGCGTCGGACCCAACGACGTAGGTGAAGGTCTTGCCCATCATTTGCATACTGAAGACCGGTCCATACTGCAAAAAACCACATTCAAACACGGTTAATTTTTCCCGATTCAGTCCAAAGGCTGAACCGATAGCCTCACAGTGAAAAACCACTCGACGTTAGGCAGAAATAAATTAACCTTGTAGTATGCGTTCTCGAGGAAGGCGACAGGGTTGATGCCGAAGTCCAGAGCGCTACCCAGAAATGGTATGGTGTAAGGTACGAGCGGTGGAAGGTCCTATCAAGTACAAAAAGACAGTACGTATGGGTTCAGAATAATTTGCTGCACATGTACGAACACTTACCTTTTGGGATGAACCGGAAGTCCGTACATAGCGCCAGAGATAAAGCACGAAAATGATGCATACAGCCAGCACGGAGATAGTTGTCTGTCGGTTGCAACAGCTGAAAGCTTCTGTCACGAAGCCGCTGAAGCCCTCCATCATGACGTAGTTGACGCCTCAGTTCCCACAACGATCCAGAATGCTGGAAGGCACCACTGGTTGCAATGGAGAATCTACAGGAACATTCGCTGGACCGAACGGGCTAACTCCAAGTAATCACGCTGTGCGCATCAGGCAAAACTGATCGTGCGGTAAAAGCGTGCGCCGGTGATGCATGCGTGGGTCGAAGGAAGGTACTGCGGAAATCTCAAACGGACCGCGAACTGGACAAAGTCCAGAAAGAAGATTGAAATCAACGAGACTTTCCAAGTTCCAACTCAAAGTTTTAGCCTGCCATTTGCACAGCTGATCTGGCTGATGACGTCAACGGAAACAGCTGATGAATAATCTCCAATCAAAAAGTAAACAATCGGGTCAACCGAGCTCTTCAATCAATCAACCACTTGTGCGGCTGCAGCAGTCTTATGATTCCCATCTGCAATTAAACTTGTTAATTTTCCTGGTTGCCATCTCTGTAAAAATTTCTCCCATCGTTTTCCGCTTTCCTTTGCGCAGACAATGGGATTCACCACGGATTTCGTCTACGGTAACAACCTGCCCAGGAATCGAGGAGGACCATACAAGACCAAACCGGCGACCGATTTGACTCGATGGCGGCTGACGAATATTGGAGGACGGCAAACATGGAAATATTACGAGACTAACGAAAGTCCACCTCGCGGCCAGTCCTTCCTCGAGAAGCATTCCTTGGGACTTCCAGCAGTAAGTTGCCTTTGTGACGTGATCCAATATCTACCATGTATGTCTCACTTCAGGAGGATGATGGCAACAGTGCTCGAAACAGTGCGAAACTGGCACCGGAAGCTGCCTTACGAGGAATGGACTTTTACGCTAAGCTGCAAGCCGAAGATGGACACTGGGCAGGCGACTATGGCGGTCCGCTGTTCCTCCTCCCCGGGCTAGTTATCGTCTGTTACATCACTAACACGTCCTTCTCGAACGCACAAAAGCTGGAGATTATTCGTTATCTTCGATCTGTCCAGTGTCCAGGTGGAGGATGGGGGTAATAAGAACACCCTATATGAGGCGCCACTTCGCGAATGGTTAGTTATCAACAACTTCCACCTATGTCTTTGTAGGTTGCACATCGAAGGCCCGCCAACGGTTTTCGGGTGCGCGCTGAACTACTGTGTGATGCGGATTCTAGGTGTGTCGGCGGACGACGGTGACCTCCGGCTGGCTCGCGAGCGTCTGCTGGGTCTGGGCGGGGCAGCAGCTATTCCTTCCTGGGGAAAGTTCTGGTTAGCTATCCTCAACGTGTATGAATGGAACGGTATGCATTCGCTTCTACCGGAAATGTGGCTGTTACCTGAATGGATACCGATCCATCCTTCGAAGCTATGGTGCCATTGCAGGTAGCTTTCCTTCGACTACTGTATATCATACTTTTCTGTGACGCTTCTGTCACGGAAATTCAGCTTATCTTAGACAGGTCTATCTCCCTATGGGCGTATGTTACGGTCTTCGACTGAGAGCTCCCGTGAACGATCTGATTGGACAGCTCAGGAAGGAAATATACGTCCAGAATTACGAGACGATTGACTGGAAGGCTCAGCGGGACAATGTCTCTTCTGCGGATCTCTACACACCCCATAGCTGGCTCTTGAAAATAAGCTATGGTACGACAGTGACATCTTTCCGCTTATCATCCGTGGGCCTGTTTTGTAACTAGATGTTCACTGCAGTGTTCCTGGACTTTTACGAAAGCTACGGGCTTCGCTTTTTCCGCAAACTGGCCGTTGATAAATGTTATAAAGACATTTGCGCAGATGATAAATTCACAAATTGCATCAGTATTGGACCGGTAAGTGACCATCATAATGAACTAAACGGTTCCTCAACAAGCAAGAAGTAAAAGTATAAGCGTCGAACTGTGTTTATAGATTTCGAAAGTTATCAACATGTTCGTGCGATGGGCTGTTGACGGGCCCCAAAATCCGTGGTTCAAAATGCACCAGGAAAGGGTGGACGACTACTTGTGGCTCGGCTTGGACGGTATGAAGATGAGTGGAACAAACGGCTCGCAAGTATGGGACACTGCTTTCGCGATTCAAGCCTTCGTTGAGGTAAGCGCTACTGCTCTTACCAGTATAAACGGTCTTGTAGAATTTTCTGGGGTTTGCTAGGCGGCCGCCGTTCAGCATCCGAATCTGTTGGAGACACTCAGTTCCGCCCACGGTTTTTTACGGTTCTCCCAAATCCTCGCTAGTCCATCTCAGTGCGAAACCTACTATCGACAACCCAGCAAAGGTGGTTGGCCATTTTCAACCTTGGACTGCGGATGGATAGTGGCGGACTGCACAGCGGAAGCACTGAAGAGCGTGCTCTACCTCCAGAAACTGCGTCCTCTAGACATGATGATCACCGCCTTGTCCCCTCGACGAATGCAGGACGCAGTCGACCTAGTACGGTACAGTTGGTACGACAAAAACTAACCTTTTCTAATGTTTCTCATTACCTTTTGGTTCTTAGCTTTTGGCGATGAAGAACGAAGATGGAGGATTCGCCACATATGAGCGGAAACGAGGAGGGCGCCTTCTGGAGCTCCTCAACCCGTCGGAAGTCTTCGGCGATATCATGATCGACTACACGTATGTTGAGTGCACTTCAGCAGCCATGCAAGCTGTAAAGACTTTTTCAAGTCAGTTTCCCGAATACCGTAGTAACGATTGCAGGTAAGTTAGGGCCGAACTTGCGAGATGATTGAATGAACGAAGGTCTTCACTGCTTATATGACACTAAACTTTCATGGGTCGCAGGAATCTGCTTTCCGATGGCCTTGAGTATGTTCGAAAGCAGCAAAGAACAGATGGCTCGTGGGAAGGTTCGTGGGGCGTATGCTTCACTTATGGCACATGGTTTGGGCTGGAAGCTTACGCATGTATGGGATACGGATACGGGAATGACAAGTAGACAGCTGGACAACAATTATGGTCCCGAAAAGTAAAGAACAGATGTCAGGCGATCTTCAGTTGATCTTGTATATTTCAGATCTCCAAGTTTGGAAGTTGTCAAAGCGTGCGCTTTCCTGGTCCGGTACCAAATGAGCGATGGCGGCTGGGGAGAGAACTTTGAATCCTGTGAACAGCGGCAGTATGTGCAGAGCGAAACTTCCCAGATTGTCAACACGTGCTGGGCATTACTTGGCCTTATGGCAGTCAGGTATGCATTATGCAACCCTTCCAAGTTAGTAACGACAGAAGAGCACCACAATGAGAACGTAGGATTACGGCTGTTTCCAGGTACCCGGAAGTGGAAATAATTGAGCGCGGCATTGATTTGCTGATCCGAAGACAACTAAGCAATGGAGACTGGCCTCAAGAAAACATCAGCGGCGTTTTCAACAAGTCTTGTGCCATCTCCTACACTAGCTATCGGAACGTCTTTCCGATTTGGACTTTGGGTAGATTCATGCAGCTGTATCCGTCTCATTCATTCGTACGACGTACTCGGTAACGCTTCGTTCAACTTCTAAGTCGGGGTTCGCTGCTCAAGTAAGCTTTTGAAAGAATTCCTTCAATGATGTCTCAGCCAAATGCCCATCTATTTTTATTACTGAAAAGTACATCAGAATATCCAATAAATTCCCTATGCTATGTTACTAGTCAGTTGCCGCAGTTAGACCGATTTTGATGCATCACTTTAGTTTGTTTTTCTTAGCTTTAATCTGTGGAGGTATGATTAATGCATTCTTCGCATTAGTCACTTTCTTGCAGCTGACATCGAACAATAAGTTTTCGATTTGAGAAAGTAAACTAGTTTTCTAGCTGAAAGGCAAACGCGTACTTGACGCAACAACAAGAAGAAGTGAATGGGTGTCAAATACTTGCTAAGGTATTCGCTCAAGAAGTAAACAACAGCGAGCATGCGTCTGCACTGTTTGCCTAATTTGAGGATACTTTAGCCTACTTCGAAAGCCTATCGTGTACGTGTACTTACTTCGAAGTTTCGTATGATTACCTTTCGATCTACGCATACAGAAAAATTTCCCTTTCGATCCTGAATACCGCGCACATATTTCAGTTATCTGTTTCTGTTCCCGGGTGGTTTTTCAAAAAGGTCTTCAGAAGAATGGCTGCTTTCGGACAAGAGTACATCTACGAACGTGTGGAAGAACGACACGTTGACGACGATACTGGGGAAGTTACGGTCGAAGTTGGGGAAGACTGGGGAGGACAGGATGTCAGTATGAACTACAAAGCGAGTCCTCCACGAACAGTGAAGCAACCACCGTCGTTGCAAGCTCACTACAAGGCTCCAGCCAGTACTCCCGAACCATCGCTGACTTTCGACGACTTCCCTCTTCAAGAAATCCCGTTGAATAACCATCATGGAGCCGTGCCGTTTCCGAAGAGTGGCGTTATATCGTCCTCGTAATATTTCCGCTGGCTCTTCGAAATGAAGTCTGGCTGTTGTATAAATCCCCAAACTAGTAATGACTGTTTCATTTTTTCATCAGTACGCTTTAGTTATCCCTAAAGTTCATGCAACTGTGCAGGTTCCGTACATTTACCTTTCCTGATTTTTTGAATGTCGAAACGAAGAATCGCTGGACATTTTATTCCCAAAAATTCTCAGAAGAGTGTACGAGTAAAGAATATTTCTTCCGCTCGTGGTTTCGCCTCCGTTACTGCATGAGATCTACGACACACTCGATGAAGAAGACCATTCTTCATTTGAGCAATGTTGAAACATGTCGACGTCTACGGTTCGTCCACTGGACTTTGGTCCCTTTGTCTTCTTAGCTTGCGCCAATGTGTGTCGGGGAGAAGATCCATCATTTTTCCCATACTGTGAGACAAGCTCCCTCACTAATACCATTCTTTTCTTTCAGGCCCTTCACACTACAAATATTGAATCCTGCGCGCGCGCGAGTGAGGTTTCTGATCGAAAATTACTCATGGACAACAGGGAACTCATGGCAATATGATGGAGGAGAGAGCAACGAACAAGGAAGTCTGTCGAAACTTTGTGCTTCGACCGAGTACAGTGCTAGAACGGAGTCATATAAAGATTGCCAACGATCACCGGAAACAATATCAGATTTCTTCATTGCAGTCCCAAGCACCCAAGCAGCGTTAGTTCGGTATTCGGGATATCGTGTAAATCCAGTCCTGATCGAACATGTTGCTCAAACTACAAGTCTTCTGTTTTGTCATAGCTATTCTCCGGTACGCTGAACTTGTTTCTGGATATGGCGGTGCGGTCTTGGGAGGCGGAGGTGGCTACGGAACAGGAGTGCTCAGCGGAGGTGGTTACGGCGGCTACGGTGGAGGGCTTGGAGGCGGCTATGGTGGATACGGAGGTGGATATTATTCCGGTGGCGGACTTTCTTCCGGGTACGGATATGGAAATCAAGGGTTTTCAGGTGGTGGAGGATACGGTTACGGTGGCGGTGGCGGACTGCAAGGTGGTGGTTATTACGGTGGTCAGGGCGGTCTTGTGGGTCAACCGTACGGAAGTGGCGGGTATCCTTTGTCTTACAACCAAGGCTTCTCCAGCGGATACTATGGAGGCGGTCTGAGCGGTGGAGGTGGATACTATGGTGGAGGACTGAGCGGCGGTGGTGGATATTATGGAGGAGGATTAAGCGGTGGTGGATATTATGGAGGAGGATTAAGCGGTGGTGGCGGCGGCTACTATGGCGGACTTTCAGGTGGCGGTGGATACGGGAAGAAAAAGTAGCTGAATACGAGGCAAGGCTCAGGATTTTCCTGCATGATAAGAAGTAGCTCATTATTTTTGTACTTTGATTTGTATTTGCGTAAGTAGTTCTTGTGAGTGTACTCACCACCTTTCAAGATCACAAATTACATTCCTGTTTCGTAACTTCTGGCCTGCACTTCGGTGTAAAATGGAAACCCAAAGCTACTAATTCCCAAAACCCGAACAGACACGTTGGTCACTCGACTGGTTGCATGGTTCGTCTGATTCTTCCCTTCTGCGCGAATAAAGCGTCCCAAAAATCGTGACGGTCCACTATACAGTCCAAAATCTAGCGCATCATCCGATCACGTTCTTGTGTTCGGACCATAAGACGTTATGTGATCAACTTGCAGCAGATCAGGGCGGTCATGTTATAAACTGTCATGTTGATGTTGTCAGGTCGTACATGGCAGTAGGACTCGTATGACTCTGTTATGTCGAACTGCGCGTCTGCGAAGTCCGAGATTGCGATCGATTCAGTTTCATGTGGAATTCCGGAAATCTGGAGGAACAATCTGTTGCTTCCTGCTTTTTTACTGTTCAACTGTTTGTTCGCCACTGCTGATGATCGCTCTACCATGAGAGCTCTCACTTTGGGATTCCTGATCGGGATAAGTCTCCTTGTATTGGTAAGTGCCAAGCAGTCAGAAACTTACGTACTGCACCGTCTAATTCTTTCGTTGTAACAGTCGTCTTGTCAGTCGACCACCGTCCGAGTTGAGTTCGAGCTCAAGAAGTTTCTCAACGCGAAGGGAATCACGCAGACGGGTTCCAAATGCTCCAGGCTTGGAAATGCATGCAGTCACAAAATTACGGGCTACGTAGACACGTGAGTCGACCTTGTTCTCTTTTGTAACCGACGCACGATCCATGCTCTGCTTGGTAACTTCCGCTTGTTTCAGGTCCGTACCGAAAAAAGGGTGGCCTGGAACCAAGGGTGTGGAAACGTGGCCAGTCATCCTTGAACAGAAAGACAACAGTCTCACGATGAACAAGGTTATCTCCTCTGATGTTTGCTCGGGAAACTTTAAGGTGAGGCACCGATCGCAAGCTGGCAGTCCGCGGAAACCTTCAGTGGAAGCTTACTCATATGAGCCTTTATTCAGGAAGCCGTCCTAAGAGTACACATTGTAGACGCCGGAGGAGCTCTTTCTTCAGCCAAGCTGGTGGAAGACTTCGAATGCTTGAGCGGCGCCAACACCAACATCGCACCGAACGAGATGCAAGCTACTTGGTCGGAAGAAAAGTCCTGTCAAGCCAAGTTCAACCCGGACAACAACAGGTTCGAAGTTCTCCTCATTTTGCACCATAAAACCAGGCGTATTGAATTTGGAATGACCAGACACTGTTCGAATTATCAGGCTGACGTTCAAAGTAAGAGTCTACGCCCTTCCTGCCGCAAGCTGCGGTCGACCTCCCGCTCGTCCCTCAGGAAAAGGACACTGAAAAGAAAAATCAGGTGCCTCTTCCAGAACGTCCAGATTCAAGTACTCTGTTTCTTCATCCAGCAGGAAGGCAACTGAGACGTTTCTAGAAAGTTGGCACCGCTTTTTATCTCCCGAACTCGAAGTGGACTGTTTCTTGAAACATACTCCATAACTATCCTGTTACACGCGATCTATGACTTATTTATGGTAAAATTACCCATAAACAGACTGGTATATTTTTCGCGACGCCGCGAGGAAATCAAGCTTTGATCCGGTTTACTCATTTTTATTGTGCTTATCAAGCACCTGTTTTCTCGATGACGTGCGGAAATTGGAATTGTTCAAAGAATACCGGTTGCAAGCTAGCCAACCTACTGGCTGGCATAGGGTATCATAAAGTCAAGTATAACAATATTTCCTTATTGACTGTAAAGATCGGCCGTAGGGTTTATCGAGAATGTCTGTTAAAGTCAGCGTTTTGTGGAACCGAGCGCTAGTTTACTTCCTGGGTTGACCACAGCAGTTGGTTGGCAGCTTTACTTGGGTTCTTTGCGTCGATTCATCCTGAAATCTAGCATGAAGTTCCTCGTGGTCCTTGCCGCCCTCGTGACCTTGGTAAGCTGCTCCATTTTCTTTTCTTTGTCAAACTCATCCTTATTCATGTATTGATGGGTTCTTGAAATTTCACAGGTTGCCGCAGACTTCGTGAGAGTGGAGTTCAAATTACTGGAGTACAGCAACAATGCTGGCAAAGGGCTTTTGGCCACTGGTGAACGATGCGAGAAGAACCGTCATTGCGATCCGGTCATGACCGGATATGTTGATACGTAGGTCGTTCTTCGAATCTCATAGATATTTTTGTGCTTTGTATGGTCCAGTGCCTCTTAAATATGCTATATTTGTAGCGAGAAACCGCTCAACGCGTGGCCTGGTCCGAAAGCTGATCCTAAAACCTGGACAAGTATCTTCGATGTCAAAGACTCTGATTTCGTCAAAGTGGGCAAAATTGTCTCTCGCGATGTGTGTGACGCAGATTACACCAAAGCCAACCTCAGAGCCGAGGTCTCGGACACCAACAGATTCACCAGTGACAAGAAAATCAACCAGGTAACGAGTTATCGTCCTGCTGTACGTGAGATATTTCCCCTTCCCCGAAAGCTCCTTCTTTTCCAGTTCGAGTGCCTGAGCGGTCGCGATGTCGCCCGGAACGAGGCCTCCGCTTCCTGGAGCGCCCCCAAGCAGTGCGATGCCAAATTCAACCCTACGAAAGTTGGGTGAGTAGTTCTTTCGTTCGCTTCCGGTTCGTTACTGTTTGTCCAAACTTGGGCTGTAACTGCAAATGGGTGCTTTGGCACACACGAGTGAAGCGTGGTGGTTGAAGGTTGACATACCAGTGGAGAGCTTTCGAAGTATCCAATGCTGCTTGCGGCGCTGCTATTGGTACGTATGATATTGCGGTGATGTAAATTGGAAATTTTAGACCAAGAAGGGTTGTCGAATGATCACTTTCCCATTATTACAGGAAAAACTGGTCCAGCAAAGAAGCCTAGTAGTGGTATCTTTGGTTAGCTTGTTAGGCTATCTCACAACCTCGAGATTTGTTTTGTCGAAGTATCGCTTTGATGGAGGCTGGGGTCACAAATCGATGTTATTGGAGATTCAATTTTAAGTTGGTTCCCAGTAAAGCGTCCAGACAGGATCCGTTGGTTCTTCCCTAACAGTACTACCGACTCACTGACTTTCAGACATCCATCGGGGCAAGCATAAGAAAAAACGGCCAAATTTTTACTGCACAGTTCGACCGAAAGGACTGATGCCATGTGTTGATAAAGCATAGTATTTTCGAGCCTGTGACGAGTACCGGAAAACAGTAGAAACACCAACAGATGTTATCGAGACCGACCCTTGCACAAAAAGTGCTGATGACGAACCGTTAAGAAGTGCTCGAAGTAGAGCCTTCCTTCTTCCAGACTTCACGGAAACTTCCGCATTTTTCCACCTTGCTGTGATCCTATAGAGAATTGGGCGCACTTGTTTGAGCGTGAAAGATGGCTCTTCGGACAGTGCTCGTGTGTGCTCTAGCCACTGCGGTACGAGATAAGCTGGAATTTACTCTTTCGAGGTTGCACTTATTCGAAAATTCGCTAAGCCGTTTTTCTGTCGTCTCAGATTGCCGGTGAATCCATACGAGTTGAGTACAAACTGACTAAATTGGATAATCCTGGTGGAATTATCTATAACGGGAAGAAGTGTGATATGACCGGGAAATGCGATCCTCGGCTTTCTGGTTACGTCGACACAGAAAAAGCCCTCAACACGTGGGTAAGACATTATATGCTAATTCGCTGTGCTAAACAGCCGAATGTCTCTCATCGAAAGCCCTTTGTAGCCGGGACCCAAACCGTTGAGCCAGTTTACCAAGATTCACGAGGACGACGATGTGGACAGTCCTAGCATTCAGAAGATAGTTTCGCGAGACATCTGCGTTGGGTCCACATACACGGTGGGTCCATACCGAATATACGCCTACGAGTTAATTAGTACAGTTAATTCGCAACACTTTTTCAATTGAGCGTTGAATTTTTTTCAGAAAGCAAATCTCCGAGTGGATGCCGTTGACAAGGATCTCACGGGGACAGATCAGATGGACCAGTAAGTCGGGCCTATCAGCCTGCGCGTACTTCCTGTTGTTACGCATGATCTTTCGTCGCTGCCGGAATAACCATCGTTTAGAACTGCCGCTATAATTTTTTGTATCTTGGTGAGTAAAGCCCCTTCATTTCTTGCAGATTCGAATGTATGAGTGTCGGAAGTTTTCGTGACGTAAAGCAAAGCGAACAGAGCGCCACCTGGTCCACCGAAAGACCTTGCGCGAACAAATTCCAGCCTGACAAAGTCAAGTAAGCGAATGCTATTAAATGATGTGGCCTTGTCAGAGGCCAGACTGAAGTGAAGCCAGCAGTAGCACTGAGAGAGTTTTCTATTCTAGACTGATGTATCAATTCCGAGCTTACAAGATTCCCGAAAGGGAGTGCGGTCGCCCTGTTGGTTCCTCCAAGAAAGCCGGCGGTGGTTATGGGACACTAGCTTAGCTAGACACCGAGCAGTACACGCATAGTAACTGTTTGACATTTCCCTCACAGCTGGGATTATCTCTCGACATTCATCCCACTCGAATTTCATTTCTGACGTGGTAGAACTCAGTCTTACGGACATGAGAATATTCTGGGTAATAGCACACATTGGTGATCAATGTCCAGCTGTAGGCAGATCGTTGGCGCTTGTAAAGCAAAGTCTCTAGATAAGAAAATTACAAGACGAACGAAATCTACCATCTTGAAACTAGCGATCGAAACTTCCGATCTAATGGAGTAGTTGGGCAAGACGGGTTAGTCCAACAGGTCTTCCAGCTACGGCAGCGCCCTGTTCACAGCACAGCGCATTTTGCCGATTACGCAGCTTCCGGTACCGTTCGAGTACTTTATTCAGACAGTTTCAGTTAGACCTGGGCTGGAAGTTGGGACAGGCTGAATTTCGGATAGCTTCATCCTTATTTTCAAGATGTCTAAGATGCTCTATCAAGCGGTCTTTCTGTCCGCCTTGGTGGCTATGGTAGCGTGTGCCCGCAGTTCCTCCACAGATGGCACCCGAGTAGAGTACAAGCTCTTCAATTTCACCCACGCTGGAAAACTGCAGAACGGTGAAGTATGTTGGAACACCGGCGATGTTGCCGGGATGCTTAAATCTATCCTCTGCTAATGTTTTTGATCAACTACTGTTTCTTGCAGAAATGCGACTTCGGTACTCACTGCGACCCCAGCTTGAGGGGCTACGTCGACACGTGAGTCCTTGAGGGTCCACGCACGCTTCTGAATGTCGGTGATCTTAAAACTGTCCGTTTCTGAGTTTTAGCATCAGTCCTGACGCAGCATTCCCCGGATCAGAAGACAATCTCGAAAGATGGGCCAAGATTTGGGAAGGATTGGATATCAAAGACACTGCTCGCCTGAACAAGATCGTTTCCCGTGATGTCTGCAAAGGAACCTACAACGTAAGCCCCAGGTCTTCGATTGTGTGCGAATTGTATCAATTAGAGATCTAACAAAGAAAACAGAAATTGACACCTCAATTACAATATGACAAATTGTTAGAAAGCTACTCTCCGGGTTCAAGTTGACGAGGTGGACTCGTCGCGAAAGGATCTGATGGAACAGTTTATGTGCTACGCCGGCCGAAACGTCCAACAAGACGAAAGTCGCGCCAAATGGTCCGAACTTGCCGAATGTGAAGCCCACTATAACAAACGAGGAAACAAGTACGGGTTTTACTGCGCAGATTGTTTTCTATATATTTAAGCCTAAATTGTAAAGCCATCGTTTGTGGACTCGTCTGTTTACAGGATGCTGTACTCGTGGAGAGCGTTCACCGTGCCTGCCCGAGACTGCGGAAAGGTCTAAGAAATCCCCGAGTTCCTGGTACAACTGCTCAATAAAGGATAGGTGAGAGAATCGACCTTGTGCTGGTTTCTCGGTAGACAGCGTACAATGTACGATACGAGAGACAAGTTCGACGTAACTCGATTAAAGTAACAGTCCCATTATTTGCCTTTATCGATCATTCGTCTCACGTCGTTGGTCCGGATATAGACAAAACAATACAGGTTGCTTTGAATAAACACGGAGCTGTAAACAATGACTTCTTGACTGGCAACGTTGTAAAATCATAGTGCGCTGAGTTACTCAAGAGGTCTTCAAAGACCTCGGACCACTTTATGCTGATGACGCTCATTCGTCATCGTCGCAACTTGAAACCACAAGGATCCGCTTTACACGGTTCCGTCCACAACACCTCCGTCTTATTGCCGCCGTCTGAAGAAACATCTTCATATCTGCTGGTAACCGATTTCTAGATTTTTTGGGAGTATCACAGTGCTGTTAGGCGGGAATGGATATCTTCCTTTCGGTCTTCCTAGTCGGGATTCTCGCCGGGGTGGCGGTAAGTCTGTTTTTAGTTGTACATTCAACCAGTCCTTCTTCTGCTTGTCGTAAATACGGTTTTGACAGTTGTTTTGGGCATACAGACTGCCGAGCCATTGCGAATGGAGGTGGAACTTCGGCGACTCAACAACAGTCTGGGGATCCTGAAGTCCGGAGAGCAGTGCGACCTGACTAGTGCCTGCGATATGCGCCTGACCGGATATCTCGACATGTAAGGATTTCTCAAGTCACAGTAGTACACATCTGGTACCAAATTTTTCATGCTGTAGTGATGCAGCGATGAATGCTTGGCCGGGTTCGAAGCCGGAGGATTCGTGGGTCAAAATTGTTGAACGGGACAACGAGAACGGTAATGAGTGCAGCATCTTTATTGCTCATTTCCCATTTTCCATTTACTAATTTTGCGCAAGACTTCAGCTCCCGTTATCAACAAGATCGTTTCTCGGGATGACTGCGTGGGTCGTACGACCGTAAGTAAATCTATAAACCCGAATCTCTAAGGGGAAAGAAACTTCTCGTTCGTACGTATGGTTCTTTTCTTGCAGAGAGCTAATCTACGAATCAAGGCTGTAGACGTGGACTCACTGACGGCCAACGATCTGGTGGATAACTTTGAATGCATGGTCCCAGTTTCCGGGAGCAACATCGCCACCAGTATCTCCAGGGCTCAGTGGTCGACCGAGAAGTTTTGCGATACCAAGTACAATCCTGGGAAGATCACACTGAAGTTCCGCTATCGAGTTTTCCTCATCGACCCAGCTGACTGTGGCCGACCGCCAGTTGGCGCCACTGCCAAGGTCTGATCGCAGTACTCCTATTCTCTTGCCAGTCTTTCAGAAACCTGGAAGGAACCAACTTGCAGCTCAATCTTTATCTCTCACAGTTCTCTGTAGTTCCATTTTCAATCTTTCATTTATCCATGCCTGGCGGAAATATTTCTAAACTTTGAAGTCTGCTTTGAACTTTATTCACACAATACGATGAAGAACTGCATCGGCATGTTGGCTGGAATGCGCAGTCATACATAGATAACTTTATCTTGATCCCATAAACTAGTAATTCATTATCCCAAAATGAAACGTCCTATATTTTTCTTCCGCGCTCGTACCCACCCATTCCAAAACATACGATGTAAAAGCCAAATAACGACGTGACTCTGACTGTCTCCCATAACTCAACTGTGACTCGGATAGTACAGTAACTTCCCACCAGCTAGATGTTTTCGAAAGAGTACTTCGATCAGGGTTCTTCAACTTGGATATTTTACAGAAGATATAAAAGAACGAATGACAACAAGGGATCACGTAGCAAGTAAAAAAGGACGAAGACGCGCATGAATTCAACGAGATTGGGTAAAGGCTTATAGTACAGTGAATCGATGGAAGAAAAACAAACTGACGAGTAGGTAGTTTCACGCAGAGTAAATCTGGAGCAGAAAATGCCGTGACAAATATTTACGTTTTACAGTAAAATATTGACCTTGAGAGCCATGAAAATCCTCCTCCTACGCTTATCCGTCTCCTCGTCAGCTGGGCTTCACATTTCACAGCAGACGAGCTATCAATATCTGAAAGGTGACAAACAGGATATTTTAGGCTTGATAGCTGAGATTGCAAGATTGATCGTCCACAGGGGTCATCTAAACTTAACCAGCTAAGTATTCTAACCAGAAAATTTCAGCTTGAATAAAGCTATACACTTACGGCGCCCATGGTGGTTCCCATCACGACTTTGGTGGATTCCGCAGAGCTGAAATTCAAAGGAGAAACTTGCGACTTATTTCACGCGAGTTGAACATATCAAAGAAAAATCAGCCTACTTGATTCCCATGGCGTATTTGGCGTATTCCAGAGCGTCGCAGCAATAAGGAAGTTCCAGAGCGCCCTTTCGACAGCACATGGTTTTCTGGTTGTCCGATCCGGTAATGGCATTTCCAACCTTGTCAATCACACTGGGACAGGACAAGACGGTGTTGCATTCCATACCCCAGGAACCTATTGTTAAGAAGCTCTTTCGTTATAGATTGCCTGCCATTATTCGACTCTTGAATAAGCATAACTTATCACTCAGACAGAGGCCTTACCTGCCACCAGGATGGCGGCCAGAACGGCGCAGAGAAAGAGGGCGGATGACTGCATGATGATGGGTTTCGGGAGATATGAATCCAGTAAGACGGAGGATGAACTTGATCGAAGCGTGATCAAAAGCCGACTGCCACTGTTGACGACAGAGAAATCAAACTGCAAAGCGATGAAGTGAGAGGAATGCTTGAAGGAAACAAGATACTGTCTAGCACCGTATAAACTTCTCTCTACTCCTCGAAGTCGGACAGTAGCGCACGTCGTACGTCTGCGTTGCACAAGGAAGTACGGATCCAGGGCCCTTCTGTACTGATTGGTGAGGCGTGACGTTCCACCTCGACGACGTCAGCACCAACCCTACATTTAGAAATCAGGGCAGTGGGCCCGTTCGTTTAAGAGCTCTACAGATGGTTTCTTCTGCGGAAAATTCATCACGTGATAGTGCTTTTTCCCAAAGGGCCAACTATATATTGTATCTGCACAATCCGCCCAGCTCTCAGTGCTGTGGGTCTAGCTGGCCAGTTTCGGCTTTGCCACTAATGAACTGGGCATCTGTCGCGTTGGAAAATCTCACTGTCAGATCGGAGCCATTGCTCAGATTATGCAAGCTATGGTCTACAGCTGTCCTGTTCCCAGGCCTATGAATAAGGCTGTGCTCCCTGCTTGTTATCAGAAATACGTGACTTTGCTCGCCTGGTGGGGGAGGCCAGGGACCAAACTCGACATCACTCATTTCCTGTTTCGATAACTCACATATCCTCCATGAAATCAGAGTATTAGTCAACGGACCAAGTGCAGTCACAATGGACTTGGGTCGATAATGGTCTCTGTTATTTCTCGTACTACTCCGTATAGCAACTCCGAGGAATCGGCGTGGTTTTGAAGGGGTTGCTACTTCAAAGCCAGCAAGATCGATCATTTCATCAAGAAGGAACAGATGCACGAGACCGGTTTAGCCTATGCAAATAAGACTTGCTGACACCAGTATCCTGTATATTGTAGACAAAGGCATAAAAAACGCATGAAAGCGCTGTTTGGCTTTTTGATAGAGAGCGTTTTGTTGACCGCGGTACCACGAAGGCTTTCATATGAGCCTCAATGTTGCACCAGGTAGTGGATATAGTCCGTTGCACCTGCCGTAGGTAAATGCTTTGTCTTCTTTTCAGACGCGCGCGCTTGATGAGGTGCAAACATATCCCACAATGCACGTACTTTCAACAAGTACAACAGGAACCCAGTTACTTTATCAGATTTATTCACTTCAGTATGAAGTGGGAGCCCATGACGAAACAAACCCCCCAAAACAGGTTATAAATTCCCTGTATACAGCGAACCCCCGCTAACGAGCGAAAAGAGGCGAAGGGTTCTCGGAAGAAGACTTAGCAGAAGGCGGTATAAAATTCAAGCTTTCATACAGAGTCAGGCGCGGCATGAAATTATCATTGCTTGATAGCCGCTTAGAAATATAGTTGCTCATATTTTCGGGTTTTGTTTCGGCTAATGGTGGTCGTCTAGTAGTCCGTTCCACTGAGAGAAAGCGTTCCAGTATTGTAATCACTGGCGTTAGCGGAAGTCACCAGAATGCTCATTGAGACACTGGGAACCGTGACGCACACTGTGCTCATGGTACTCGTCGAGCAGTCTGCCAAACCCCATTGTGCCATTCCATCAGCACTGCAGAAAAAAGTAATATTATCCAAAGTGCGGTTGCTCGATAAACCAGTAAACAAATAAATGGCAGTATAACAAGCTAAAACTTACCCGACCGTGACATACGGACAAACGGTGGGCGTCTGAGTTGTGGTGGAAGTGGATGCTAATGAGGTTCCGCTTTGGCTGTCGGCGTCCATTGTCATCGAGGAACTCACGGTCTGCGCGATCCACAAGCTCATGCCCGGCATGACGACTTCCGCATCCATGAGGTCTTCCACTATAAACGTACAAAGAGGTAGCAAGTTTCCCTGTTTACACGTACGATGAGAAATTATGGGACAGGCGGAAAGGACGGCAAAACGGCAATTCAGCCGTAGAAGAGTGTCGAAAATGTGTTAGCGAGATCCAGTCACGTACGTACGGGCTCCCGTGCCGCCGTAGCGAAAAAGGCCTGTCCGATAATTTTTGTTGGCCCATAATTTCCTGTCGTACGTGTACTGATGATTATGGCCCTAAGGATGACAGGAACTTCCGGTACTCTCACGAACCGGAAAAGGGTTGATCGACGTCATCCGGAGAACCTAGTATGGACACCAGCTCTGCGCCGTCACCAGTGCAGAGATCCAATGCCTCCAACCATGAAGACGTAGTCCTGGAAGGAAGAAGTCAGATGTGGTGAAAGCAGGAAGTAAGACAGGTTCCTGCCGGGAGAACAGTGACTTACTCGTTGGTGGAATAGTAACAGAAGTCGCCCACCAAGGTCCAGTCTTCGGTCGCACATCGTAGGGTGATGAGCCCAGTTTGTCGAACAAGCATGGACGGACCTGCAAGAACACGGAACAATCCTGTACCTCGAAGAACCCTTTTGGGCCGAAACAATGGGGAACAAAAGATACACACCAACGATCGGCGCACTGTGTCCTAGTTCCAAAATCATCAAAGTAGCCAAGCTAAGGACAAGCTGAGTGTGGGGCCCCATCTTGCTGCTGAGAATTCCCGAAGCAAATAGTGAACTATGGGCCCAGGATCGGAAAATTATCGCAGTGTGTGGGGCGCTTTATGACGACTTTGCCGAGGAAGAACTTTGGTCTCCGCAACTTCCGCGTGCCTTTTCTTTTAAATGCAAAATGTTTTCTTTACCAAGAAACGTTTACTTGCAGAGATGATGAATTAGTTTGCAAGGTGTTTGGTACTATCGTTTGCTACATCAGCATCCAAGTTCCGAGTGGAATTCATCATTTTGTAGTGACAAAACAATTTTTTTTACAATAGGCGAACTTTTCATTGTTATCCATCGGTATAAAGTAAGTGAGTAATAGAGTTCCCTTTGAAGACCGCAGCTGTATTTCAGCAGGTCGAGCAACCACTTTGTCAAATCACAGAAGCTAAAAGCAATAATCAAATCACAGAAGTACCTTGCAGTGAAGAAGGACATAAAACTTGAAACCACAGCCACTGGTGGTAAGGAGAGAAAGGTGAAGACAACCACGGTCAGAGTGGGGCGTAGGACTGGTAGGACAGATCAGCGGTACTTGCACTCAGGTTACGATAACTTCCCCCGCCAGAGGCCACAGGATTCGGAAGCAAGCGAGCTTCTGGAAAATACAAGTACAGAAATGTCAAAACAAGAGAAGCCACATGAAGCTAGAAAAGCCCGAGACAGACACGCTGAAAGAACGACGTTGATTCAGAATAGGTGAACAGGAGAAGAAACGAGAGTTTGGAGAAAAGAAGGCAGAAAGTCAACACGGTGGTCAACTCGAAAGTTCGAACTCACGTCCACGAATGACGTAAGCTTCGAATGTCGAGTTGAAGAGCATTGCGATGTAGAAGACCACAGTACTGGAGAAAATGACAATGACCACGGTCCAGACGTAGAACATGTCAGGATTTCTATCCTGGCAGCGGAAGTAGCGGCTCCACATCCGGCGTGTTTGGTTCATCTAAAAAATACAAAGCACAAGACAGTGATTTGAAATCTGGTCTGCATTACATAGGCAGCGTTCGAGACTAACCAAGTCAACAACGTCCATACAAGTCCGAGAGATATCTTCCGTGTAGTTCTTCAGGAAGAAGTCCGTCAGATCTTTGTACATCGGGTAGCATTCCTACAGAAGAATTGACGGGCTTCGTCAAGGGCATAAGAGACTGGACAGAGCTCGGCCAAATTACCTCGCACACGATCGTGGCGTTAGTCAAATTTTCCATCTTGTTCAGTAATCTATCCTGCAAATATCAGCAGAAAAATTACTCAAGGCGATATGTTATGCGGATAGGTACCAAAGAGCGCTAGCGTACCAGTTTAATCCCGTTGTGGTTGAAACACTCGCTCAAGTTCTGATGTTTCCTTGTAAAGGTGATAAGGTTCTCAGAGTACTCGTACACGACGGTTCCGTGGGATATCGAGTAAGAATTAAAACAATCTACAAGGGATAATTTTTCGTATTTGAAGGATTAACTGAGCAGTCGAGAACCTTACAGGCGCAGTTCGCATTGTCCCACAAGGCCGTGATGGACGTGTTGATCCGATCAACCACTTCGATCAAATCGCTGCCGTAAACGACGTCCTGACAACTTATCCCATCCTCATTCATCGCCTAGAAAGAAAAAAAACGACACCGGTGCATGGGCTATGCAATGAATCCTAAGGTGAGTCCAACCGGAAATAAGGCTAAAGAAAACTTCGCAATTACTGTAGTAGTTAAAATTCTGAGACATAACTATTGACAAGAATTTGCGGAACATCCCCAATTCACTACAAACCTCACTGTAGTCAATATGAGCTTCCTGGGAATGTAGATACTGGTCGACACATTTTTCACATAGAAGAATCGGTCTCGAGAAGTTGACTGCGCAGCCCAAGAAACTGGACGATGCGCCACCGTATATTGTCAGGTACTCTTGGCAAGCGCCAATCTTTGCGACTCTTCGAGAAAGCAGTGAAGGATCTGGCCTTATACTCTGGGGATCGTCTGGATGGACATCATCAGTCTGGGTATGGCTATCCGATGTGGGAGGTCGAAGACAGTTTGCAGCAATCTGGTTTCCGTCTTCGCCACATGCCAGGAACGGTGTGAGGTGCGACCAGTCAACTGCCAAGTCTTTCGTTATCGACACAATGTCCGACAGAGATACTTTCGCGGTACAGAAGCCGAACGCGAGAATCAGGTACACCAGCGAAGATATCCTTCTGATGGTTTGATTGAACCATGGATAGTACCTCATTTTTGGGTATTTTTCACAAGAACGAACGAACGAACGATCGATCGATCACATTCACAAGAGCCGCGGATTGCTCCCGCCGCCTTGATACCGCAGGCTATCTTCTCCTACCGTCTGCTTTCCGTCTATCGGTGTCTTGTCTGGAAATATAAGACAACCATTACGGATGAATGGGGGAAGGATGAAAGCTATTAAAGTGAACAGACTGGGAGTCTGGGACTTGCGGAGCAAGGTTACTTACACCTGAGCAACTCGCATGCCATCAAACAATCGAGCCCAGTTGCGTCCCATTCGCTGTATTCGATCCTCTGACGCAGGTCTTTTGTGAGGAGAGGTGACGTCCAGAAAAAACCCGATGAATTCTCGGAACAAGCAAGGAGGATCTATGGATATCTACAGTATTCTATGGAAGACTGGAAATGAGAATTTGAGAAATCCTTATTCCTTACGGCATTAAATCGACGTAATCAAGAGGCGGTGAGAACACTGGACACCTTGCCATATCACGAAAAGAGAAGCTTTTTTTTGATTTGGCAGACCACCTTGGTTCTCGGCCAGCTTCATTGCATGCTGATCTTTCCGGACCGTCCCGCATCTTCACTGCCTACGTCTCATTGTTGGAACTCAGTCAGCATAGAATAAACATGAAAGGCATCTTCTTTGGAGCAGCGGTGTTTCTTCAGATAGCCCTGTTGTTTTGTGATGGCATCATCATAAAAGACGAGACGCACGGTAAGCAAAGCTTTCTGTTGTGGTTTCAGCAAGCATCGTCAAGTGGCGCACCTGTTGCATCGTTGTGATCTATGGACTACTCGCAGAGTCAATCGTTTTGTTCTTGGTTGCAGGATCGGCTCTGGCTGCAAATCCGGATACTCCCGAGGAGCTCACTGATGTTACGCAGCTCATTGTGAGCAAGGCCTTCGCTCGACCGTCGTCCGGCTGCTACTGTCTGAATGACACCTGCGCTTGCTGCGAGCATTTGGACATCCCGAGATTCCACATCAACGATACGGGTACTTCACATGTAACCGCCCTGGGTCCAGTAGCTCAGCAGCAAGCTAGATTTATTAGCAAAAATTGATGCACGGATGGATCAGCTTTCATCGATGTGATAGTTAAGAGGTGTCCTTTTTCTTATTTTCCTTAAATTCTTCTTCCTTCTTTCAGGATGCGTCGAGGTTATCTACCTTCGAAAGGACTATGGTCTTTCGCTCGTCCTGCTCGTCGACGGCTTTGTGCTGATCAACCGAACAATTTCCGGTATGCATTTCGTTGATCTCTTATTGATATTTTTTCAAACGTGAAGTTATGCCAACTGTGATAAAGATTACAGTACTTTATTCCCCTTCAGTGAGCAATCCTCCACCCGTCTGCTATGCAGTGCCGAAGGTTTCCGCGGCTGATCTCTGCGTGCAGTTCTTCGATCTGCACGTCCGAAACAAGGTTCTGTCAGGTATATACGCAAAATTCGTTGCCTCGTTTTTCCTGTTTCGAGCCTATAATGCTGTAGATGAAGAGCCGTCGTTCGATGCTTTTAGGGTGTTTACGGATCATCGCCGAAATTGCCAGCCACGAAATATTGAAGAAGGACATCGGATGCATCCATTTCCCTATTTCTTACAAGGAAGCGTTCTTGGCGCGAACGGCCCATCTGATACGGCAGAAAGAGGTGGCTGACAGTCATCAAACTTTATAGCCACTGAAGTTTTGTCAGGAAACATCTTTGTTTATTTTCTTCTGCATATTTCCTCTCAAGTTCCTTGCCTTGGGTTTTTTGCGCAATCTGATTTTCGTTTTGCTCAGGACAGCCGGGAACAGGTGGTTGTACAACATTGTGCTACCAGCCCGGAAGTCGTAAGTCCCTCGATGAAAAAGGTCGCATGCGGTTGGTCTTCAGCTGAGTTTTTGCTTGTTGAAAGCTCCTAAGCTACAAGGAGAACACAGCGGAGTTGCCAGGCATGGTGGA